>JAAWXA010000001.1:57556482-57810476 GCA_038090715.1 Florisuga fusca | reverse complement strand
TCAGACTAAGCGGCATCTTCTGTGCCTACCGACAGCATAGTTGGAGGGGGGGAGGAAGAGCGGGTGCCCCCCATTCGCGCTGGCCGCGATAAGCAGCCGCTACATCAGTTTCTGTGGGGCACCAGTTTCTGAGAGCTCTTGGCTTCGTCTGGGAGTAATGCCTTTCTTTGTATCTAATTTTGTTTAAATACACTCCTCTCCTCCCCCCTTCCCTCCCCCCCCACACTTTTATGTGGAGGGAAATGTGGGTAATGATTAAAAAGTCAGCAGGCTGTTACTGATCTCGTGTGCTGAATTCCTGGTAGTACTTATTTTCTGCTTCCATCTGGTCTAAAGGTGGTGCTTAAGGCACGTTGCTCTTAGCAACCGTCTTTAGGAATGCTTGTTTCTTTGGACGTGGCTAAGCGGGTCTGTGTATCATTGCGGGGTTAATTTTGCGTTCAGTCTGACCCACAGTCATGGCCGTAGAATTAGTGCTGGGGCTGCCCGTAATCTGGCACTGTCTGTCTGTCCACGAACCCAGTTCATAACCGGTGCCGAGGTGGAGTCTTAAACTCTTCGAAGGGTGTGTAAACAAACATCCGCCCGGCCGCACCATTAGAAAGAGGTGAGCTTTCCTTTAGTTTATCATTCTTTCTGAATCGCTAATCCAGTGTCCCTACGGAGATAGCCCCGCGGGGAGAGCAGCGTTTTGGTAATGAATAGAATAACAACGCCTGTACTGAAGAGTGGTGCTGAGGGATTCCTGTTCCCTGAGACACAGCCGCGTATCCATGTATTTTCCTGGGCTAACTTCCCTTCCCAACAGCCTCCCTGTCACACAGGCTGCTAATGGGTTGTGCTCCCTCCGTTGTTTGTAGCAGCAAAGTGCGAGTCCGCCGCCCCAGAACCACCCCAAGCTTTTTCTTGTCTTACAAAACAATTGTCTCCAACCCATCTCTGAACCTTAAGAATATGTAAAGAGCCGTTGATTAGTTTATTTTAGTATGGAAAATGTTAGACCTAGGAGAGCGCTTGTAAGACGCTTGCACCGCTCTGCAGGGCCTGTTGCACATCTCAGTTTTAAGGAGTATGGATGAGCCTAGTCCAGGTGTAGAGTGATTGTTGCTGACGGCGAGGGACCCCCCGCTCCTTCTCCAGAGGCTGACATGCCTCCTTCTGTGTAAGGGAATGGCCAGGAGGAGGAAAGGAGCAGGGAGCGAGCTGTCGAAAAGCTTTGGCTGCTCCTGACAGGGGAATTCCCTGCCGCCCCCTTCATGTTCCCGTGCTATCTGCCCCTTAGGGATGTCCTTGGAACCAGGAGAACGGGATGCCAGCGCCTCCCGTGGAGTCCTTCCCGAGGAGAAGTGAGAGCTGAGGAGATTCCTCACAGAAGCCAGCCTGCCAGCCCCCACTCTTCTTTCTCAGCCAGCAGCGCTATGGCAACAGGGGAGAGCTTGAAGCTTGCCAGAGCTCCAGCCTCCTCATTCCTCCTGTGCAAATTAACCACCATGGATTTGCATTGTCCTTCCCACGGCTTCTGTCATTGTTGGGACTAGCCAGCATGTCCCTTCTCTTTCTCAAGCTACATTTTAGCAACCACACAGGGAAATCGAGCCTCTTGGGTTATCTCTTAAATGTAGGGGTTTATTTTTGCCGGAGTCTTACAGAACAAACACGAGGAGAAGCTGGTGCGATGGTATAATTCCTTCCCTCAGCGGCACTCGCTCCCGCGTCTGGATGCCTGCCTACTGCGGCTGGAGTAGGGCAACGTGGTACTTTGGGCATCACACCAGACGCCGTTCCTAAATGACACCTTGCTCCACGGGGCACCGGGCCAAGCTCTCTCCCTTACCCTTTAAAGAGTTTCCCATAGCAGAGCCCAGGAAGCACTAAGGGTGAGGCTTTTGCCTACGGTATTCGGGAGCTTCGAATTGCTACGAATAAAAGGACGGGTCCCAGCTTGACAAGGGAGAAAAGGAGCAGCCTAGTAGCTGTCTTTCTGCTGTGCTAAGTGTGATGGAAACCTTTTTCTTATCGCTTGGCACCCCACAAAAGCCTAAATACCTGACCGCCAGCAGATCCCTTTTGTTATCGGGAATCACCTTATGTAGCTTTGCGATTCACTGTTCATACGTAAGGGCAAACCCAGGGCAGCGGCTCACCCAGAAACAGCAGCTCGGAGGATTTACAGCCCACTGCAGCCGCCTCTCCGCCCATCGGACGCGGCGAGGGGGCGGGGGCTGGACCCAGACCCGGACCCGGACCCGGACCTACCACCACCCTTTTGTAAGCCCCCTCACTTCTGCCTTTCCCTCACTGCGGCCCTTTGGCCCGTAAGGCTGAATTAACAAGCCATTAAGAACTGTTAACCTTTAGCAACAGCTCACCTGTGTTTTTGTAACCCTCCCCTTACCCGAGACACTGAGGAACTGGGCTGTTGAAATCTCTCCTTATCTGTTCCAACATGGGACACGACTGCTCTCAGAAACCTGGAGCACTCTAAATTACCCTCCTTTGTCTAAATTTTCCCCTTCGGGCCTTGTCTCTGCTGCCCTGAGCAATTCATCTTTGCTACAGCAAAGGTGTGAAGAGGAACCAGTGGCTGGAAGGCGAAAGCGGTTTGGCCATTGGGTTTTCTCGTTTCCTCTCAGATTACTCATTATTTGTGGCAGTGGGGTGAAAGACTAAAGAAGTTCATTGCTAGGGGGTCCACTGGACTGGTAAGTGTTTCCTCACTGGGTGAGGTGTTTTGTTTTCTACATCACATTCAAGTAGAAGGGTGATGAAAAGTAGAGTCCCGTGACTGTAATACCGATTTTTTTTGTTGTTGCTTCGGAGTTACCTTACTTTAAGCAGATGGAGGAGGGAGCATAATGTTTTGTGTAGTTATGAACGATAAGGGAAAGGAGAGTTCTTCCTGTTAAAAAGCAAAAGAAAGCCAAGAGGGATATGGGAACACTTTTCAAGCAATGAAGGGGGAGTTTTTAACTCTTACCAGAAATATTTCTTACTACTGATTTCTTTATTTATTTTTATTTTTTATTTTGTCCCTCTAAAAATCCCACACTCAAACTCTTAAAAGCCCAGCACTTCACCGTTGATCTCCATGAAACAATCTTTTTTCTTAGGTAAATTTGGGGGAACTGGGAGAAGGTATTCACTGGAGTCTTCCTCCGTTGCTATTTAGCATGGGGTTTACCTGACATACTTCTTAACTGAGTTCCTATGGATCAAAGGGGTAGAATTTATCTCCATATAACTGTTTTTAAGAGATCAAGCTTGCAAAAGCAGAGAAGAGGACAGCTGGTGCAGTTGCCAGCAGATGTTGAAGCACACATTTTGGGGATTCTGGTGAACATTTTAACATAGAACTTAAACCCAGCAAAATCAGGGAAGATCAGCAAGGGCTAACTCTGTCCAAATGGGTATAAGACAAGATTTGAAGAGAAAATAACTGCTAGGTATTCGTGTAGACTTTTCCTAGGCTGGACCTGCGTCAGCTCTCCTGGATGTGCACGTTCTCTCTTTCTGATTTTGCACTGAAACACTTTTAGTGGAGGGAGATAACCTTTGTGCCTGTATTTAAGAGAGAAATGAGAAAAAAAGTGCGTCTCTGGTTTTACTGAAGAGGCACTCTGCCTTCAGCTCAAGAATGCGATGAAAATCTGCAAAATAAACACTTGTTACAGCAGCCCTCAGAGGCCTGTGGCTTGGTAAATCCAGTATTTAGAGCCAATGGAAATTTTACTGCCAAGGACAAGAAATTTTCGATATGTGTTAACATCATCACGTAGAGGAGTTCAAAATCAGTCTTATAAACAACAACAGAAATCTTTGAAAGAAGAGTAAGGTTAAGAGCCTCGGGAAGGCAGCAAGGGGGTGAGCAGCATTGTTATTGACTGGTCTAGATTAAACAGCACAGAGGAAGATTTCAATTTGATAACGTCACAGCTCTTCCTGTTTTTCTTCGCTGCTTCTGCTGACAATTTTGTAAGGTAATTAAATTGGCTGATTGAAGTCACAGTGGTCATGGGGCGATAAAGACCATTTGGATTTAATGGAATTTAGAAACAACGGTGTGCTGCACACAACTCTTACAGAACGAGAATTTTAATGACTCATTCAGGGTGCTGACTACATAGAACGTCCTGGACGAGTTTAATTGAAAGGGCAAAGCAGATTAGCTGTGTACAGTCTTTATTGCACTAGATAGGGGAATTAGAATTATCCTTTTAGAAGACTCATTATTGCATTATCAAGATTTAATGTAGGTTAAGAAAGCTTTCATCCATGTGGGCTTTCTGGAATATCCCCAGATCCTTTCACCCAGTGTTTGGAACACCAACAGCCTTGTAAAAGGATTTTCACACAATTGTCCAATTGATTGGATGCTGAGAAGCATAACTCGCTTTTTACTGACTGCTGCTTCTCTTTTGAAGTGATGCAAAGTTCAAGTAATACCTCCCATTTTAAATGTGTTTGCTGAAGGAAATGGTTTCTGTCATCAGAGATAAGAAAGCAGAGAAAAAGAGATTTTTCGAAACTCAAATATTAGAGATTTTTTTTTTCATCTTACACAAGAGAAAATCCTCTCGATTTAGAAAAAAAAAATAGAAAAAAACACCAACATTTTGTTGTCATTATAAATAATAGCAGGTCTTTGTCCTCCACTTTATATATTTACCTTGTGTGTTGCTGAGTTTTAACCTTCATCCTTTTTAATCTCCTCCAGAGGAACAATTACTAGAAGTTCTGTCAATAATGCAAAAGAGAAACTAGAAGGTGCCTCAATCTGCAAGGCAAATGAATGTCTCCCAAATAATCTTTTAATAATGTTATGCCGTAATGTATGTTGGAAGATTAGATTAAACAATACGATAACATAATGTCATTATGCTGTCACATTTGAAGTGGGATATGGAGAATCAAAGACCACTGTCATGTTAATACTTATAATTGTGTGCTCTCCCCCCACCCCCAGTCTTTTGTTTTCTTTATTATACAGTAATAATTGTCTTAGGTTTATACAGTGCCTTCAATTTAAACAGCCAAAGCTTTCAGTAAGGCAAAGAGTACATAATAAACATACAATGATCATTATTCCAATTAATGGAGCTCAGCCAGATCTGAAAAAACTAGATGTTATTGTAATACTATGTAAAACACTAAACAGAGGGTCATACATGCATTCTTAATGTAATTTTAAAAAGTAATTATTAACAAATTAACTTTTTTTTTTTTTTTTCTTTCCTTTGGGCAAAATTTTAAGTGGTGTTTATGACTGCTCTTTTCACATTTCCTGCAAAAATACCACTTGGATGGATATGCCTGGATTCAGATTTCATTGATCATTAATCTTGTGTATTTTTTTCCAGAATGCTATTGAAATACAGTAATGAATTTACAAATGTGTTTGGTAGTTTTGTTTGAGGTATCTTTCAAATCAAGTTCACATTTTTAGATAATGTATTTTAATAGTATTTCTGTTTCCAGGTGTTTCTGCCAGGGGTATGTAGAAAATTGGGTTCCTTGCTAGTATTGCATCAGGTGTCTATGGTAGTGGGAGTTAAAAGCACTGTAGTCCTTGTGTAATGATGTTTCTCCTTAGATAGCAATGTTTTGTTATCAATGCAACAGAAGGTTAATTCATTTGTGGGCCTTATATGATTTCAGGGGAATACACTAATTCACATTAGTTGCATGTTCATTTTATCGTAGTTGTATTTCCATTCCTAAACTCTTTAAACCCCCCTTCCCCTTTTTTTTTTTTTTTTTCTTTCCCCCAGGAAAATGGTTATCTGGATTTAAAAGTCAGTTCACCTAGGGATGTTGAAAATGTCTCAGTATTTCAGCACAATGCCCCCTTTTCTCCCCTCCTCTCTACTGTTAGAATCTCTCATTCTTGTATTAGGCTTGGTAACACTGACAGAAGACTAGTTCAGGGAAAACTTGCTTACTGTGATATCAGGAACTGTTGTTCAGGAGACTTGATAAGTTTTTGAAATTCAATCTACGATGGCTTGTTTCTCCTAGTTTCTTCTATTTTAATGTTTTACCGTATGTATCTGATGTTTCCTAGTTATATAAACACTCTGTTTTCAGTGTAAATAGGTAGATCTTAAGGTATTAAATGATCCACGCTGTGTTTTTACAGATGAATGAGAAAATTTTTGTTGTTGCATGAGTGGGCAAAATAATTTTGAAGGATCAATACCTTTTTTCTTTAACTTTCACAGTTCAAAACATGTGGTTCTTTCCCTCATTTCCCCATTTTTCTTTCTGTTTTCTTTGGTTTTTTAATAGCTGAAATGGAATATAATTACTTAGCTCTCTCAAAGAGGAATGTATGTTTGGATATTGTGTTTCTGGTCCTTTTTGGAAAGTCTTTGATGTAACTTTCTGGGAAACTGCATGAAAAATTTAAAAATCTGAAAGCCCTCATCTCTGTCCGATAACTAAACTTCTAGACAAAACCAAGTATTTGGCCTCCTCTGCAGTATTTGGAGAGTTGAAGGAAGCAGAAATATTAGGCTGGGTAACCCTTGCATGGCTGAAGCTGGGCTAGGTGAGCCAAAGTAGATGCCATGACATCAACGATACGGAGGAGATGAATGTGGATTGAATAGAGATTATTGTTTTCTCCCCATGTTTTGGTCCTTGCTATGTGGCATAATATGAAGCCACAAATATATGAAATATATTTTGGTATTATTACCACATACTGAATTCAGTTTCTCAGGTAGGAATTTATGAGGGGAAGATCGATATTTTAATAGCTCAACAGCTTGTTCCTGATTTTAAAATAGAAAAAAAGGCTGAAAAAGAAACTGCCCATGTATTCACTAAGAACTCACCAGTGAATGAGTAGTGATTGTTTTCAAAATAGGTAATAATAAGCAGTCCTTTAAAGAAGGACTTTTTTGTGGATATATGTATTTCACTGCTTATATACTATACATAAGTTTATTGAGCTTGCTGCTAAAGATGCAGAACTACTTCATCTTTGAAAGAGTTTGCCATCTTCACATCTGGCTTTCTGTATCTCCAGTAAAATATTTCAACTTAAAGGTCACGTTTCTCTGAATATAAAAAGAATTATCACCTTAAAGTGGTTTTTGTAATAAGCAAACTGATACTGAATTTAAAACACCTTTATTAAAATGCTCATTCATGTGCATACACATACTTAGTAGGTAGTAATCTAGGCAAATTTTTGAGGATTACTGTATAATTGAACTTGCCATCCATTTGGGCTTTTGTCCTTTTTCAGGAGCTAAATACATACCAGCTATTTCAATCAGCTGAGGAGCTAAATATATACCAACTGTATCAATCAGATCATATATATATGCCATTATTTAAAAGTTGCACAAATAGAATGTGACTTACTGAATAGTCCCTAATAAAAATAACTACACTAGTACAAAACCTTCACAAGAAAATCTGAGTCTTTTAGCTCTCAATGGTCAAATAGGGTTTTTTTCAGTCATGTAAGAAAATATTTTAAGTCCTGACAGAGCTCACATTAGAAAATCCCAAAGACAGCAGATATTTTACTTGGAGACTGATCTATTATTTACTTGGAGACTTCTATTTCTACCTATATTTTCAGCCAGTACCTGATCATCAACTACTTAGATTTTAAGAGAAATACACCCCTCAGTACTTAAGTGCTAGATTAATTTATGCTAATATGCTTTTATTTTTTTACCACAGATTATATGAAATCTGTGTGTGCTTAATGAAGCTTCTTACATATAGTTACTCACGACTAAAATTTATAGATCAAATACTGAAATAAGATAACTTGTTGCATACTTTAGGTCAGATCCCCCTCCAACTTGTCTTTAGGTCAGTGGCTTATGTTAGGACAAAATGAAATAACAGTCAGGGCTGTAAATTGTAGGACAGTGTTTAGAAAGAGTGTTTTACTTCCTTATAATGCTAGAACTAAGTACTTCTGTTAAAGTTCATGGAAATGTGTCTGCTTATTAGAGGTATAGTCATGATCTAATTGGTGACAGAGTAATCTTCCTAAAATGTGCGATTAGGTCCACAATGACAGTAAATGACACAGTGCTCTTCCAGTCAAACCATCTGTCTTGGTTTAATTAGCTAAGTCTCTCATTCCAGAATCAGTCTTTCCTTGATTTCCATCCCCACCCCCCTCCTTGCCAATTAACTTTTAAAAATCAAACTACACTTTTTTACATTTGTCACTCACTTACTATAATTAAAAATATTTTGCAGTACTATGATTGAAGTACAACATAATGGAACTGATTTTGATAGTTGGTTGCCTTTTGTTTTTTAAGTTGGAAAGGGTCTGCTCATTAGTCAGAGATACTACAGTTCATTAGTAACAGCACAGCTTTTTTGACTTATCAGACACTACAATATAGTCAGAAATATTGTGCTATGCAGAATTGTATGTAAAAACATTAAATAACATGAAGATTACGTATTCTATAAGAGGAAGGGATTTTCTAAAACAATAACTCCATTTTTATTCTGCAGCATTTGTCCTACAAGGCAGGAAATCTTTAAAAGAAATTCCATGTTACTTATTCATTAAGGAATTAAGTACATTAGGGGAATTAAAATAACACAGAGTACTCTAAATGAGGAGAATTAATTTTCTTTTAAAATGCTTCATCATAGCAATTTTTTGGGTTAATGTTTGTTAATGGTAACATATATATTCAGGTTTTACTCATTTTAATAACTGAAATTTGTTCAAAAAATCATACAGAACCTTTAAGAAACTATCAGCATGCATTCGAGTGTTACATTAAAATTAATTGTTCTTGTTTCATATTATGCCACAGAGCAAGGACCAATATCAGGAATGAACCTTAGGGAATCTAATTTACAACATTATTTCATATCTGATTTTTACTGTTGAAAGATTTTTAAAGTCTTCATGGCTTATGATACTTAATTTTTAAAAAATCAAATTTCAAGAGGATTCTAACCCAGCTACCATTTTCATTAAATGATTATGCATTTAAAAATGTGTATATATTCCTGCTTAGAATAATCTGGTCTTTCTTGTACCATATGGCAGCCATTTATGCTTTTTTCTAGTTAATAGAGCAAAGAGGTTTTGACATTTCTCTCTCAGAAGTTGGTATTTGAAGGGTAAGGTGCAAAATGGAAATATAAGGCCAGTGACTGGTCATACTTGATTTGGCAAATGTGGAATTCTTCATTAAAAAAAGGTATATATTTATATTAAGTACTGAGTGAGTGTGTTTTGCTGCTTTTTAACCATCATGCTTTTGAGATAGTCCATTTTCAGAGCAGTGTGAAAGTGTCTTGGCTAATGGTTTTTTGGTGTTCGCCTTCATACCTTGAGATGCTGGTCTATTTTAGACACTGAAGGATGTAAATATGCTCCCAGATAGTTTCTACTACTACTTTCTTTTTTTTTTTTTTTTAAGGAAAAAAAATAAAATGTTGATAGTCAGGATGGAGGTGGTTCAAGAATAATAAAGCAGATGAATTGAAGGCCATCAGCGATAAACAATGCAGAATGGAATTGAGTTAATGAAAAGAAAAAAAAGACCACATAGAACTGTGCAAACAGGAAGACTTTTGTTTTGTTTAGTCAAAATGGGACATAAAGCTGACGCTTGGCTAAATGATCCAATAATACAAAACCTATAGGTTTATATTTGCCAGCTAATAATTTGCTCAGTGAAATTTGCTTGTTATTTAATATTGAGTATAACTGTTACATAAGGAACAGAAACACAGTTAAATAATATGTTTATGCCCAGATTTAATTTTAACCTTGAAGGAAATGTACGTGGGGTCAGTCCAGGGGAAGCAGTAGATCTTGTGTGTGTTTCGTCCGTAAGCAGCTGAGGGGAGAAAATGAAAATTATGAAGCGTGCATGTGACTTCTTTTCACTACTGGTGTATGTATTTGTTTGGATGTCCTTGAGAAGAAAAGACAATAAAATATGACTCTTATTAAGGCTTATCTCTTCATATCTCTGCAGACAATCATTCATGACATTCAATATGCCTCCAGAAACTTACTGTGTGACTGTGATACAGCTAAGAAAAATGTGTCCAAAAATGCATTAAATCAGATTTCCTAATGTCTTTTCAAACCAACCCAAACAATGAAAAATCACATTTAAAGATCAAATCAACATTAGCTAGTCACAGTATCTTCATTGTTACCCATTTGTGACCTTTTGTGTCTAGTCACTAGAGTTCAAATTTAACTGTCTATTTATATAAATCTGTGATTATTCATGTTCACTAAACATCACATTTGTTGGAACTTAGGGTAAGGATATACCATATTCTCATATAAACAGTGTGGGTTGCTTTTCAGAGTGTGTTATCCACTCTTCACTCATGAGAGGATGCTTGAGCTGGACAAAAAGCACTGTGTCTGTCTTTTGGGCAGCTCTGTTCACACTGATTTCCTTTACTCTTCTGACTGTTCTCTCCTAGTTGGTGAGAAATTTCCAATGCATGTTTGCAAGCCTTATTTTCTCCTGTTACCACAGACCATTCAAAAAAATCCTTTCTTTGGGGTTGCACTGTGTACTGTTTTCTTATTCATCAGAACTCATCAGATGATTATAAGGACAGAAAATTAAAAGCTCTTTGTCATCTGCTCCACTCTGATTATGTTCTTACAAAAGTAAACAGCAATATTTTCAGTAATCCATTTCAAGAATAGATTATCGAACTTTTGATGAGTCTCTTATTTTTTTGGCAGCCATTTCAGAGTTACACAGTATCTTTGTGAACTGAACAAAGGGACTGGACTGCAGTAATCTTAAGTGGGAATGGTACACATATATACCTTTTCCTGCTCTGGTGTCCCAAATGAAAACAAACAAACAAAACAAAAGCACAACCAAGCAACAACAACAAAAAAACCCAAACCAAAGCAAAACAAACAAAAAACCAAAACAAAACCCGAAACACCAAAGAACAGAACCATCAAATAAACAAGCAACAGAAAACTGTGAGTATGTTTCCCTTACTGGAATTGTCTTTAACACAAACCAGTAGAATTGCCTGAGGGTGTGTCAAGGGTCTGTGATGAAAGGACTCAAAAGGACTTTCCATCTGCTTCCCGACAAGCAGTGTGAGCATGGAATTGCAAAGCTCTTTGAAGGTGGCAGAATCTGTTCTCACATGGGGTAAGCTTTATACATATATTCCAAGTGGTTGTGAAAACAAAAAATCAAGAAGAAACTATGAAATACAACACAGAACACAAAGTTAAGAATATCCAGGAAGGAAAAAAAAGATAATTTACTTTTAAAAAGATAATTTAATGTCCATAGAAATTAAAACTGAACTCTGTGAATGAAGCTATGGGTGAATACATACTCTTAGAAGGGCAGGTCCTGTCTGACCAACCTGATCTCCTTTTATGATCGGGTGACCCACCTGGCGGATGAGGGGAAGGCTGTGGATGGAGTCTCCCTGGACTTCAGCAAGGCCTTTGGCACCGTCTCCCACAGCATTCTCCTGGAAAAGCTGTCAGCCCAGGGCTCAGACAGGAGCACTCTGTGCTGGGTTAGGAACCACAGAGAGTGGTGCTGAATGGTGCTGATCCAATTGGCGGCTGCTCACCAGTGGTGTCCCCCAGGGATCAGTGCTGGGCTTGGTTCTGTTTAATATCTTAATTGATGATTTATATGAGGGCATTGAGTCCACCACTAGCAAATTTGCAAATGATACCACTTTGGGGAGGGGGATTGTGAATCAGCTGGAAGGCAGAAGGGCTCTGCATAGGGACCATGACAGACCGGAGAGCTGGGCTGAGTTTGGATTGGCAGGAAGCTGAACATGAGCCAGCAGTGTGCCCAGGTGGCCAAGAAGGCCAATGGCATCCTGGCCTGTATCAGGAACAGCGTCGCCAGCAGGTCCCGGGAAGTGATTCTTCCCCTGTACTCGGTGCTGGTGAGGCCACACCTCGAGTCCTGTGTCCAGTTCTGGGCCCCTCAGTTCAGGAAGGAGATTGAGGTGCTGGAGCAGGTCCAGAGAAGAGCTAGGAGGCTGTGAAGGGATTCCAGCACAAGTCCTGTGAGGAAGGGCTGAGGGAGCTGGGGCTGTTCAGCCTGGAGAAGAGGAGGCTCAGGGGAGACCTCATCACTGTCTCCAGCTCCCTGAAAGGAGGGTGTAGCCAGGGGGGGGTCGGTCTCTTCTCCCAGGCAGCTATCAGTAAGACAAGAGGGCATGGACTTAAGCTCTGACAGAGGAGGTTTAGGTTGGATATTAGGAAGAAATTCTTTACAGAGAGGGTGATCAGGCATTGGAATGGGCTGCCCAGAGAGGTGGTGGATTCTCCGTCCTTGGAGATTTTTAAGAAGAGACTGGATGTGGCACTCAGTGCCATGGTCTGGTAACCATGGGGGTAGTGGCTCAAGGGTTGGACTTGGTGATCTCAGAGGTCCTTTCCAACCTGGATGATTCTGTGATTCTGTGATTCAATACCTGCTCCCTTCTCGAAACCACTATAAATGTGGCCATAGTACCTGCCAATGCACCAACTCAATTTGCCATGGAGCAATATTCTTATTGTAAGGGCAATCATTTAGCAAGTGGATGTCTGTGCAATACCTATAGGAAATTATTTTCACTACTGTTTTAAGAGGACATAATTATGCCAATATTACTATATATGACTAGCAGTACTGCAAATCAGTAGATCATATTCAAGTAATTTTCTGCTATGTTTTATTTTCTAATAAGCCTAAAACTATAGTACTGAAATAAGCCTTTAGGTAGCTTTTCTGTGGCTCCATTGTAAGGAGCTGTGGTACGCTGAAGAGGAGTGTACAGTTCTTTGCTGAGCAATTAGGGGAACTCCTGAGGAGACAGAAGCGTTTTCATTACTTCCACATCTGATTAAGCACAATTTCCATAAAAGCTTACCCACATGGATAACTTCATAAGCATAGTTAATAGTGGAAAGCCAGAGGGGTTTTACGTCCATGAATCATCCTCTTGAACCCCAAGTTTTTAAAAAGGTGAAAGTAGTGGCTAAACATTACTTATGTTTTAGAATTTATTATTATCTCTGAAGCTGAAGTAATCCATGGAAACTCATTTTGTCTAGTTAGGCAGGAAATAAAAAGAATGAAAATCACAAAAGATTTGCTCTGGCATCAACCTATAAGATAGTTGGGCTGCTTGTGTTAAAAAAAAACAAGAGAGGAAAAATGGGAGAGGTTAGTCCAGGTGTTAATGAAATATTTTCCAATTCTTGAGAATTATTGTGGTGTTATACACAAGTATTTTCCAGCAGGGCTGGTGCAAAGGTCATGATTATACAGAGACCCTCAGATGTGCCTCACAAGTTCTCATTGGACCACTCCTCCAAACTGAGAGTGCTAATTTTGTGTTTGTGGTGAGCTGTTTTTATTGGTGTTTTTTGTGGATTTTGTATGTTGGATTTTTTTATGTGCGCCTTTTTTTTTTTTTTTTTCCCAGTTGGTTTTGACGTAGCTGATATTACTGCACTGTAACCGAGGCCGTTATCCTAAGGTGTTTTAATATGACAGATTCTGAATCCAAGAACAATGACTGCATTCCCCACATTTGCTCTTTGCACTTGTGCATATACGTGAGGTGTAGCTGTGCTGAGGACCACAGACCACCTAATCCAGCTATCATTCTGAGAGGACAGAATCCTTTGAAATTAACATTTAACACTAATCCTTTCTTGTATCAATGCTAAATCACTGATCATTAACGTAACATAAATCCTTTCTGTATTAATCAGTGGTGTGGCATTTGGATGAGGAAAAAGTTATATATGACAGTAGTTGATTTTGCTGCTGCTTTGTTTTTAAAGCTTCTCTCATACTTGTCATGTTAAATCTCTGACTGCTAGGAGATTACTTTTCCCTCATGTTTTTGCTTGTTCTGTTGCTGAAATAACCTTAAGGGCAGCAGATTTTCCCACAGGGGACTTTATAACTGGATAAAAAGCAGTAAACGGAAAAGTTTCTCTTTAAGGAATGTGTGTTGAAGGATTAATTATTCACCTTGTATTAATGTGTCAGGAAATGTTAATGACAAGTTGAAATACAGATTTGCAGGGTAATCTGAAGTCTCAGTATTTATTGCTGTTTATGCTCTTTTTCTCCTGAAAAAAATTTAGGGTATTTTAATTTCTAAAGGAAAAATAGAAAGCCGATATTTTCTGTCACAGATAATTTTGTAGCTAACCAATTAACAACGGTATTAAGCATTTGTCTATATATTACACATATTCGTATATATAATGTATATAAAGTTGAACACTCTTAGAAATTAAAACTAATTTTCTAAAGTGACATTTATTTCTAGTGTATACTTACACAATAATTTTAATTTGGCCCAGAACATGTTATTTTATAGTGGGACTTCGAGCTAGTCTCCTCTCATACATGAAAATTCTCTTAACAGCAGGAAAGACTGTATAATATGACCTGATTATTAAGGGGGTTGAGCATTTGGGATTCCTATTCATGGAAAGTGGCAAGACTTTGCAGTGACGTTTGAGTAGAAAATTTGAAGATGACTTTACGTTGCTTCATTATGTTGTAATTCAGACTTCTGCTGGCCCATGCTAAATCTCTTTAGCAATGGAAAGAAAATGTGTGAGTTTAGGTACAGAATAGACACACACTATTCCCAGAACAATTATATCTTTATAATGCTTCTTAAGGCAATTATTACCTAAAAATAATGTATTTATTTACCCATGTCCAAGACTTCCCTGAATCTAGGATGATCCTATATGTTTATGGGCCTGTCTTTTAAAAGTGTACCCTCCATGGGTAGGTGAACGGAGAAATAGAGCAGTTCAGCCAGGATACTTAAACCTGGTTACTTGACAGTGGTGTAGGTATCTTCCTACTTAGCATTACAGCATTCTATGACTTAAAGACTCTAATAAATGTCTGTAATACTATAAAAGTTAAACATTCACAGCAGTATTATTAAAAATTTAGCATTCTCTCAACTTTACAATTAATGATTAGAAGCTTAATGCAGTTTTTAGCTTCAAAAAACCATTCTGCAAATTCCATGCCAAATTTATGAGTGTATTCATCTAAATATTGTTTCAAAAAATCCCTCTGTGTTGTTTAAAACAAGTATTGCGGACACTATTTCACTTAGTATATGTGTTTCATAAAATAAATGTCATTTTGAAACAGATGGATCTAGAAACAAAGCATATGGATATACATATGCTAAAATGTTCTTTAGAATGTATCTCTTATGTACCCTGATATATAATTGTTGGTAAATAAAAAATGGTCTGCTGGTAGAGTTACTTTTTTGACATAAGTGGAAATGTAACAGATATTTAAAACCAAAATTTTTAATTTTAAAACATAAGGTCAGTGAGTGCTAGGAACTTACTAGCATATTTTTCAACAGTACTTTTTAAACAACTGGTTTCAGTGTATGAGTAGAGAGAGTCCCAAGGAAAGAACTTTTTTTCTGCTCTTAAACTGATTGTAAGGAGCACAATACACAATATATTCAAGCAGCAACTGAGTATTAAAAGTGTTTGTTTTCACTTTGTTTTCACTTTCCAAATGTGCTACTATTCTGTGGCTATTTTGGGCTCTTTCCTTCTTATCTTGATCTTGGAACACCTAAGTGCCAACAACTCAATATGTGCATTTGAGCAGCCTGCATATCTCATTTAACAATGAATTAAATTAGTCTTTATATATGAGGGAAATCTCAGGAACAGATAATTTGGCAGGGTCTTTACAATAATAAACACATCGTTTTCCATAAATGTGTGTATATTTTCCATTATTTCTTTTTCAGAGGAAGCAAATAATTTCAAATGAGCACATTGCTTCTCTTACAACATGCTGGTGAATGTCTGCAAGATTCTACTGGTAGAGTCTCTCTTCTGCAGTCTGTCTACTTTGAATAAATGAATATTACTCTACAACTGCAGCCATTTATAAAGAGTTGAGTAAAGACTAATAGCTTCTGCATTTTTCTGCTCCTTTTTTTGTTTTGTTTTGTTTTATATTCCACTTCCATTAATTTCTTTTTATTAATCCCACAGTTTTATCATTCCTTTGCAATTTTAAGCTAGAGAAAACAAATTAAGAATAAAAAACAAACCAAAAAACCCCAGTTAATTGACTTTATTTGCTTTAATGCTGCTAGTCCATATTATCTGCTCTCTTAAATTGAGTTTGAGATTGCCAGCTTTAAGGGTATTACACTGCATTTTGGGATGCTGCCGGCATATCCTGAGCAAATATATTTAAATCAAAGCTAAGCTGCTTAAAATATTCATGTTATGCTCTTAGTATGGTTTAGAGAAATGTGAAACCATTTAAGACTTGCAAACCTGTTTTATGGCCAAAAATGTATTTGAACAGTCAGGCATACAGCCTAAGTTGATAGTAAGCTGTTAACTTTGTTTAATAGGGAATAGTTTCATTGTTTTATTAGCAATGATACATTCAGGGGCTAATCTTTTTGAAAATTCTCGCATTATGGAACTGTTATTTATAGAGGTAAGGAATAACATTGTGAACTGAAAACAATTTTTGGAAAAGGAATATTCTGAAAAGATAAAATCGTGTGTTCAGGGAAAATGCACATCTGTTTTGAACAGTTAAACACATTTGGGTTATACATTGCACTTTCATGCATTGAATAGTAAATTCAATAATACACTAATTCAAAAGTCAATGTATTTTTAATAGTAAAACAAAAGAGAAACTTGCATGAATATATATTGTATTTTGTGGAGAAATACATCCTGTAAGAGAACCAAACTCAGGAATTTAAAAAGGTTTTGATGAATGAGGCTTGAAATATGTTTAATCCAGGCACTGATTTTTCTTTTTGCGATTTTTTCCCCCAGTAAACTAATGTGTCTCTTCACAGAGCGGCCTGTGACAATCTTGCAGAATTCTAGGTTTTCTTCACTTCTGTCTGACAGTGACATGAATAACATTTGCTGTTAAAGTCAGTTGAATTCCGTGTGAGATAAATAATTAAAATGCATCATCTGCCAAGACAGAAGTTAACTAAAAGCCAGATATTTATCAGAGAGTAATTTTTATATATTTTTTAATTTGTATTTTTACTTCAGAGAAACAAGTTGCAAAAACACTGTGATATAACCTCAAAAATTTCAATACAGTGTAAAGTATTGTAGTTTGATACACTACTAAATAATCAATAAAACAGAGGTGTTGCCTAGAAACTACAAGACCTAGCCATCCAAAGATGAATAATATGTTTTTATATAAGAATATCAGGTTACTCAAAACTTAACAATCTAGATTCATATATTCAGTTCTATCCTCAATTCTTTATAATCTAAACTGGATCCCAAATATCTCTGTAGTTAGAGAGTATTATCTAACTAGATTTAGTTACTGTAGACTAATAATTCTGACATTTTACCTTTTCTTATGATGAACTTTAACGTGAGTGGTTGAGCATGTGGAAAACTCATTCTGTGAAAAAATTATTAGATCGTTGGACTCTAAAATTACGATTCAAAAGATACTGTTTGTTTTTGAACTACTCATCAAGAACAATTATGGGCCGTATTTTCTTCTTAATGTCTAAAGAAATATATTACGACAGAATCAAACAAACAGCAGATTAGTTTTGAGAACTGTAAAACTGGATTTATGCTACAGTGTGCCTGAGTAGTTGTCTCTGCCTCTCTACCACTTTGTCAATCTTGTACAAATAGTTGAAAATCTAGAGCAAGTAATAGGGAGCAGTGGTGTGTGTGGGGAGAGGGCTGAATCTCCTAAGGGACAACCATCTCAGGGGAGATTGTCCAGTCTGGGGAAGGAAGAAGGTGTAACAACATATATACCTTGAGCCTACAGTTGAAGTGTGTGTGTTTGCCAGTAGGGACATGTGTGCACATATAGGCATAACATTTTATGTTTATTTCTCCAACATCTTGGTGTTCTCTTGTTTTAGATTTTTAATGGAATATTGATTCTGTACTTTCAGCTGTCTGTGTATACGTGGGCACAGACATACACACATACCCATTGCATATACATATATGCAAATGTTAGTTTCTAATCAGTACCTCATGCTAACTTCCACTACCCAGCCATGGAGCATTTTCATTTCACTCCACTCTCCTGCCCTTTATTTTTGGCAAACGTCCTTCATTACTCTCCTCTGAGATTTTCTTACAGTTCTGTGCCACAACTCTTTCCAGAGGTTGGCTTCCATGTTCAGAACTCGATATCTGTAATTTAATTCATAGTATTCATATATATTTTTTAATTTTTTTTTTTGAGGCTGGGAGAGAGGGGGCAGGTGTTCATTTGTTCATACCCATATAATGGCCTTTGCTTATACCAGATTCTGAATGATTTTGTTCTGCTTGTACAGTATTTAAGTACTGTATTGTATTACTACTGCTCTCTATATTAGCCTGATGGTTTTATGCTACCAAGACTTCTAGGAGGTGAAGCTTTAAACCTTCTTACTAATAAGAAAGGTGTTGAACTGGTGTGTCTGCCTCCCCAGATACAGTATATCTCAGCAAGATTGCTATATAAAAAAAAAATATTCAAAGAAATCCAGTTTGGATGGATCAGGTTTCTGGGTTCCAGTTTCTCCTAGGTTTTGTAACTGAGGACTGAAGGCAATTCTCTATGCTTCAAAAAAGAGTCAAAATTTCAGGTCTACTACAGTCTATTACTCTTAGATATGGCCTTCCTTATCCTGTGCCATCCTACCAGCTGCCTGTTAAGAATCATTAGGTTGCTACTGATCGTACTGATGCTACTCCTGATCGTGTAGTGGTCTCCTTAAATTACCTGGGGATTTTAGGCATGGACTTCACCTGGAGGCAAGGCTCTGAAATCCCTATGTGGATCTAACCCTTAGTTGTGTCTTACTTTCAAAATGAATGCATCATTTTACTGGGTCATATTTCTTTCCTCATTATACCAGTGTAATGTCATTGGAGGCAGGATGGCAGCACTGCTGTAAATTAGAGAAAACTTGCCCAACATCTTTAATGGATATTTCATTTCATTCATATTATATTAATCTTTTAAACTACTTTTCAGATATAATCTTTAATTTCCTCTCTGAGTAACTGCAGAGAAATTCCAGACAGTATATGGCTGGCATCTAAAAACCGGAGAAATTACTTCTAATGGATGGTATATGTATGTATTTGTGTTTTTATATATTTGATACACAAGCCTTGTCTTTCTCTCTTGTTCAGCTCATTTCTAGTAAACACCATATCACTGATAGTTTGAAAAGGATATATTTGATTACTCTAACTTTCTGGAATAGACACATTGTGCAGACATGTGCAGCCACTAGTGTAAATCCTTTCGTTGCTATTGTGCTGTCAATACTCTTCTTCATAGCTATGTGTTCAGAGCATCATCCTGAAAAATGAACCAATAGAACGCAGGGAGACAGAAAGTCTGCATTCTATTTCCTCCTCTTCAAATGAAACCAAGTAATTTCCACATTCTACTGTAGTTCTTATTTTTCTGCAAGGAAAAGGAATAATTCTTCCAAAGAGAAAAAGAAATTTGCAGGAAATATCAGATAATGAAAGGAAGTTATTTTCATAACTTTTCTCTCATTATCTGCTGAATGGAATGGATTTGAAATAATGAAACAAAACCATCTGATGGCCACTGTTCACTTCTCACTAATTCCACTTTCACATAAGGAAGTAAGATTTCTGCTGTCTTTAGCAGCCACAAATCCAAACTGAGATGCAAGGTTCATGATTCTGATAGGTATAACAAGTACCAAGTTAATTGTTTTTTCTCCTCACCCAATTGCATGTTCAGATCTAACATGTAGTTTCAGTCACAGCTTTGCACAAAGATCTGGGCTAATTAAGTGTCAAGAATCAGTTTGAGCAGGCAGATAAACATATGACACTTCCAGAAACAAATCAAAATTCACATGGTTGCAAGATGCCTCCTGAGGCAGTTGGCAGGATTTCCAATATTGACTCTCAGGACCAACTTGCCTGGGGATGTTTTGAAACACAAACCTACTACAAAGACAGTGGTATATCTCAGCTAAATACCTGCCCCCAAGCTCTGTATTTTAATAGCCCTGTGAAGATTTGTAACAGCATTTGAAAGATGAGCCTCTTATTTCCTTGTAATTTTCTTCTATTATTTTATGTGTGTATATATCTTGTACTTATGGAATTTGCTTCCAGTGTAAGTGATGACAAGAAGTTGAGTAATATACTCTGTGGAGAGAATTCACTGTCATTTAGTAACTGAAGGTGTTTTTTTTTTGACCAACATAATAAATGTCAGATGCAAAGTAAACTGGTAAATATTTTCAATTAAACTGAAAATACAAGGTCCTGAATATACAAGCAAGATATTCAAGAAGTATAAAAATATTTTTATTTCAAATGTTTACGAGAGAAAAAGGGAAATGCTGAGTGATTCTTTCCAACATGTCAGAATTTTGAGAGAGGTCATACTAATCAGAGCCAAATTTGAGGAACTGCATCCTGTGAAGGCAAGTGCACGGCCCTGGTTAGGTACTTAGAATCTTTGTTGGATACTGGAGAGCAGGAGGAAGCCACAAAAATGTTGCATGGAAGAGTGAGTTGTCAAAAATAAGCAGAAAAGTGGGGAATGGTTTCTGTTCTGGGATTAGAAATTGCTCACATCTATGAGGAAGTGGCTTCATGTTTCAAGAGCTATTTTTCAGTAGTCTGTTCTTTTTTAAAAACAAATCAAAAACCAAACCACAAAGATTTTAATCACATTTTATTTGAAAGAGTGGTAGAGAAGATGCCCGGTTTCTATATGATTATCTAATGGTTAATGCACACATACAGGATATTGTAATTCTAAGGTCAATTTTTACTTGTGATTTAAATCCACATCTGTTGCAATCCTGCTGCTGGTGTTGCCTTAGCTTTTGTACTATAATTAATGTTTTGCTGTGGCAGAGACTTTCTAGGTTAGCAGTTAACAGACTTGCTTGGGAGAGTGCAGGACATAAAATAACTTCTTTATCCCCTGACTGTTAAGGGATAATAATCCTTGAGGCAAAAGACTGAGCCCCATGACTCCTCCTAATCTGTAGAGTTTTATACTGCTTTTTCTTCCTCTGCTGGCCTTTTGAATCTTGAACGCTCTTATGTAAAACAGAAATGTTTCAACAGAGGGATTAAAGACTTTCCCCAATTCCATTACCCTTGAATTTTCAGTAATTTCATAGTTAAGACATCAGTTTCAGAGGCAAGTGAGTGTATTAAGCACTGCAAAAAGTTAGGGAAGCCATCGCTTCCCCTGGCTGTTGTGGTATTTTGTGTGAAGCCAAATCCAATAGGCATGCTCTAACACCACCTATCAGATTAAGCACTGCAGGCAAAACAGACTAAGGAGTTGCTCATCTCTTTACCCACCTCAGTAGGTCTAAGCCTGACTTGAGTGATGAGCTCTTTTGCTGCTCTTGAGCCTGAAGTACTTCCAGGCACACAAAAAAGCAGAACCTTTGACAGGCTGGGAAGGGGTAAGTCAGAAACAAGCATTACTGGCTTTAGGTGTTAAAGAATTAAATGACACAATCGGATGGCAACTGAAGACTAGAATTTAGGCTTTGGACTTGGAGTATGGTAGTTATTAGATCTGTAGATTAGCATGAAAACTAAAACTAATGGTGGCGTTTTTATTGAACTGAAGAAAGCAGAATAGAAGTCATGTTAATATCAAGTAGTTTTACAGTAAAACTCTTTATAGTGTCTTTTAATAACAATGGAAGTTTTTTTCAAGATACTTTGTGGAATTGATATGTTTATTGAAAGTGCTGTAAGTAGCGTAAAGGCTTACATATGCAATGTTTCCACAAGCTCTTTGAAATTTTAATACAAATAATAACTATGCCCAATATATACTGAAATACATGAAAATATTTTCTACCAAACCAATGAGGTTGATGTCATAAAATAAGAAAGTAAGAAAGAACAAAACTTAAGGCTCTTCATTTTGTGAAAAAACCTACAGATGCAGTTACAGTAGGAGGGGCAGGGTGCACATGTGTACAAACAAGGTAAATCTTACCAAGATTTGTCACAAGCACTGGAGGTTTCATGCTCTTCCCATTCTAGATATGCTCTTTCCTCTCTTCCATGCAGAAGCTTATCAATAACAAATCACGGGGAAAAGGTACTTGCAGAAGGAAGACAGGCTGTCAGATGCATGTAAATCATTTGTAACTGGATAGGAAAAAAATTAGTAAGATAGAACTTACACATCTATGTCAAAATCATACCGTGTAAATGAAAATTGTTCTTGATTAAGAAATTTACTAATCTGGAATAGATCATTAATTTGAGAGTGCATGTGGAATAGTCTGTAGGCAGATTCAGGGTATCAAATAGCTTTCAAACACCAAAGTAAAACTAAACTGTGATTATTGTCTATTTTGCTATTGATAGTGTCCTTTTCTTTCCATTGAAAAGACTTAAAATCATTAAAAAAATATTGTATTTACTGTATTTCTTTAATTCTTTTTCTTCTTCTGTCTCAAAACCCAATCACCTTCAATGTCTCTGCCATTTCTTTTGAATGACTGGGAGTTCTGGTTACTTGCTAGCCAGATTTTCAGCTGCTGGGATGAACCTGAATTACAAGAAAGTATTGTAGAAATAAGCTGCGTCAGCATTAGTTAATAAAAATCAGAAGACCAAAAACCTCCAGAGTTAGTGGTGACAAGTATAATGACCTTTGATCCAGAAATCACTCATAAAAGCATGAGGTAATCGAGGCATGATTATTTTTTCTTATGTTAGGGTCTAAGAAATATTCCTATGTAACTTAAAAGATCCTATGTTATTATTTAAGGGATTTGTTGCACTGAAGATTGTCAAAATAATAGATCAGTTTCACGCAGCCTGAATAGATGTTTGACTTTAGATTATAGGGATGAGTGCAATACATGACAGCTTCTCTGAACTTCTTTATTGTATGTCTAGACAGAATCTGCATTATCACATTCTCCATGTGTTTGATATTCTGAAGACTGTTTTGAGAAAGCATATACTTCATTCCAGGCATGCATAAACTACAAATACAGAATAATATTGACAGTAAGCTAAAACCCCCCTCATTTATCTGGAAAAACAAACAAACAAAACCCCAGGGTTACCTCTTCTGGGAAAGGATCTCAAAACTAGATAAATAATGGATGCATGTCTGAGTTATTTCATTCAGGTGACCAGCGCAATAGCAGCAAATTTAGTTCATAGCATGCTATAACTACCCAACACTCACAAGTAATGGAGTAGGAATTTCTTACACTCATAAATCACAAATTGATCTACTGTCAGCCAAATTAACTTCCTGTGGGAGGGAAATCAATCCCTTATTCAAATTTTACCTTAAAAATCAAAGATTTAATAACAAAATGGCATATGATGTTTATGAAGGACATAGAACATGGTATTTATTTTACAGGATTTAAATGCTCACATGGAAAAGATTTGAATAAATCTTGCTATGAGAAGGCATACTCTAATGCTTAGTACTTTTTTTGTTGCTGGTGTGTTATGATCAATTTTAAAACTTTATTTGGACGTTCTTACATTTTGAGAAAAGTTTGAAACTGAAATATTTCATACATTATCAGCAGCTGTTGCTAAAACAAAAAGAGTCATTGGATTTGAATATTAACTTTGAGAGAAGTAGCTGCAGGAAGTGGGCAGTGCTTCAAACCTCTGGTTTTGGGTAATATATCTCTTGGCATTGCTAAGCTCTCAAAAATCTTTTCAAGCACTCTTAAAAATGTTACTTCCAGTTGGACTGTACTGTAGACAAGAACACAAAATATTTTTATTGGAATAGTAACTCTAGTAGCTGAATTTCACTGTATAAATTCACTAATGCTCATTTTCTGTTGCTTGTGTCTGAATATCATAAGACAAAGAACCAGATTTATACTTTCCTGTTTTGTAGACCACAAGCTTGTAAGAAATGCTGCTGAGTATGTAAGTTGTCAACTGTAACATACCTTCAGAAATATTGTGGATTCACCATTCATTTCAGCTGAATTATCTTCTCAGGTGACTGAAAATATCTAGTTTTGGAACATCTGATTTGTTGGGCCTGGATAGTGTGTGTACCTGCTGGGGACATGCTCTGGGTGTCAGAGGTACCACAGATTCTGAATGACCAGAAATGCTACATTGGGGTCCAGAGTGTCCAGAACTATCACCAAACTTACATATAGAGATTTAAAATTCTGAAGACAAATAAAAATGTAGTTCATTATAAACAAATTAATTTTTTTTCATTGGTGATAAAAGATAAATTTATATTCTCAGGCTTAAAGAAAATGAGAATAATGTGTTTTGGACATTATTCTGATCTGACTTTTCTGAGGTTTTTATTTTTGATTCATTGAAGCAGTGCATGTCAGAATAGAAAGTAGTTGTGTGTGTTTGCTGATACATATGTCCACTCTATATTTGCAGAAGTGATGTGATTATAAGTGTCAAAACGTAATGAAATCCAGGTAGAAGAAAAGGGTGAGGTATTGAACTTTGTAAGCTCCTTTATGTCATTACATATTTGTCAAAATTATGTCACTGGCAAACTAGTATAACCTTTCTTGACAAAATTCTGCTACAGAGAGAAAAAGCAGATATTTTGTTTTGATATTTTCAGTCCATGAATATATCAGTTTTTCTTAATTGTCAGATGGGGACTGCAAGAACAGACCTAGCTCTCGTGCAAACAAATATAGAGATGTCCTCCTGTCTTAAACAGCAACATAATCGATACCTCTGTTCTCCAACATTTTGCAGAAATGCCATTCAGGAAGTAATTTTCTTAAGAGATGTTTCCAAGTCTTCTGTGCTCATTTTGGTTGAATTTCTACAATAATGAAACGTGATTTAGGAGCTTGTACTTCATATAAATGAATGAGTTCATTGCCTTCTCTCAAAACTTTGTTCCCATCTGAACTGCTGGAAGTTTCAATTAATTTTTGCCTCATTCTTCCTTCCTCTCCTCCACCCCCTCCTCCCCCCCAGAAAAAAGCTGGTAGAAAAAGAGATCAACAGTTGAAAATGTGGAATGATTTTGAGGAAAACCTCCTCTGTATTGCAACTGCACAGTCAAAGAAAACAAACCCTGCAATGTTAATTGTTTGAATTCCTTTTTGGCAAAAGGTTGGGCAGTACTGTGATACTGTTAAAAGGTTCAGAAGGATGAGAAATACAAAGCAAGTTATTTATATTTCTAGTGGTTCCTTCCATAAGAGATGCAGAGTAGCAGATACATGTTTTAATGTTTATTGATGTGATAGAAATGACACATTTATTTCTAAATGCTTACACTTAGTGTTGCGTCTGAAAATAAGCATCTTATTTTTCAAGTAACTTTTAAGATTTTATGAATATATTAATAATTGATATGTTATTCCTGTTTCATAATACTTGGGAGAAGCTGATTGGTTAAAAAAAAGGGGTTAAAAAAATAAATAGGCCATTCACATAACATTAATTAATATTCCCAGCATTAAAGAAAGCTTTGACAAACTGGGCCATTGTAGTACATGGGTTATTTTACTGTTGAGTTCAGCTTACCTTACCTAAAGATTTTTTGGTAGATTTGTGAAAAGTATCAGTCTTTTGATTGATGACTTCTGAAGTAAAACCTTTGCACAATCCTTGACTATATTAAAATGGGCATTCTGCTATGGATTAATACGCACATTTTTATGGCACCAATATAATTTAAAGCAACAGTCTAAACAAAAAACTTTTTAACTTTAGAAGTGTAAGATTGTATAGGGTACATCAATGACACCGTTGGCTCAGATATTTGCACTGGAGTCAGTTGTGAAGATAGTGCAGGAGACATTGCAGTGTTACCCTGATTTTGGCTGACATTCTCCCTGCTGTATATGGGCATGGTTAGAGACTACTCGTGTTTTAAAACAGAGGAAGGAATTGGCAGGAATGCTAATGAGAAAAAATATTATTTGCTCATAGAAAAGAACTAGTAATATTTAATATAAATATATTAACACTAATGAGCGAAAACCAGAGACTGACATGTTTTTTTACCAGTGATTGAAACTTCAGGACAGAATTTTACTTTAAACTTTATTTTGGAAATACTTCACAGGGGCTGACATTTAAGCTGAAGATTAAACAAGAGAACTAATGTTCTCAATTTTAAAGGGCGACCTTTGCTAAAATAAGAGAACAAGATTGGGGTAGTCAGCTGAAATGAGAATCTTCCTGGAATGAGGAAGCATAAGGATAAAAAGGAAGTTGTCCAAAGTCAAGATGAATTAGACCTTGCAAAGAAAATTAATATGAAAAGTTGCCCTAGCTTTGTATATAAATAAATAACAATAATAAAGTGATAAGCACCCAAACAAACAAAAAATGTGGTGTGAGCTGTTTTCTAGTGAAGGTGAGTTAAGCACTATATAATCTCGGATTAAAACATAAATGCTTTCTTCAGTGCTAGTAATGTTAGTGGCAGTCATGGTATAGGCAATACCATGAGGCAAAGACAGAATAATAACTCAAGCTTCAAAATGAAAACTACCAGAAATGGGAAACAAAATTGAAACACTTCATTAATTTAATAGTGAGGATTTAAGTAATGTCGCTTCTGATATACTGAAAAAAGATCAAGATTTTAATACAAGATTTTGGATATTAACAAATAACACAGCATCACCAAATATCAGTGCTGAATTGTTGACTAAGTTTTTGACCATAATTTGGACAAAAGTAAAATTCAAGAAATAAATATAAGAAGAAAATTGGAATCATGAAAAGATGTTTTGTAAACTGTAGATTTTATTTGATGAATCTATTTGAGAAATTTCTATTTTTATTGGAGAAATGTGATGTTATGTTACACTGACTTTTACACTTTAAAATTATTAATATAAGCAAAAAAAAGGAGAACTATGAGGGTGTATTCTGCAGACAGGAAGAAGGCCAATCCTGACAACAATACATCAGAAAAGGGATAAAACTGAAATGGTGCAGTTTGCATGTATGTTAAGTTAAAGCAGGGAGTGAATTTATGTGAAAAAGAAAATAATGGGGTGTAGAAAGACAATAGCAGAATATAAGGAGTGTACTTGGAAAGAGATTATCATTACCCATTCTGTCTGTAAAGGTGGACAGAACCTGAAAAAACAGTGCAAAGACAAAGAAATGAGATTATTAGTGACTGGAAACCAGCCTTAAAAGATGAAACCAGGATAATCTTAGCCATGCCAAATGGTCCCGAGGACAGACAAGACTATGATCCCTAAATAATACACAAAATCAAGTTTCTGGGAGGTGAAGTTAACTTAAAGGAGAGTGCTAGCATATGAGTACAACTGATCTTAAAATGTCAGGAGTCTGCCTCAGGGTTTCTTTATTTACATTCCACAGGAGCAGTGGAGTGAAACACAGAATTGTATTCTAGGCAGAGTCAAGTAAGAATAGACAATATGTCTGTGACACATTTCTTGTGTTTGATAAAAAGGTTTTAGATGCCCCCTCCTGTCCTCTGTTTCGAGATATTTAAAGGGAATTTACTGTTACCATAGTAACAGTTGTGGAGACTGAATTTCTTTATTATTCCTGGGTGTGGGCTAGCTAACATGGGCAGTGAAAGAATTAATTTCTTGTTGCTAATTTTTTCTCAACCCTGAGTGGCACTTTGAAAGTTAGGTGGAAATGCTGTGGATTTGTTCTGAGTAAATGTATATTTCTGTTTGGTCGTCTGACAGACACTAAATTGACTTAGCCTTTTTGAGTGCTTGATCAAATGAAAAAAATCAATGGCTTTGATTTTCACACCGCTGTTATTTGCAGATCAAAACAGAAAAGAACTTGCTACAAGATGTGTCAATATATGAATTTTGTGGAAATCAATGTATATCAAGGATTCAATCTGAATAAGAAGGCCACAGATATTCATGTGGCTTTATAGTTCTGGAAGGCAGCAAATGTATCCATAATAATATATATTTTCGGAATTAAAATAAGTATTGCAAAAAAAGTGCAACATTATTACAAAGGGGATTCTAAGATTCTACCCCTGATATTGGATTATAATATTACTATGTTATATATCTGTATAATTTTATATTAGGTGACACTAATATAAGATAAGCACCTGTGGTCTGAGTTTGCATTTATATATAAACAGTAGCATGTTATCTCCCTTTAATGAGTCTTCAGTTTTCAGCGTTCATTTCATCTTTTTATTTTTCCAAGAAATGAGCTAGTAATGGGTTCTTTAGCTGGATATAAACAAGTATCTTTTCAAACTCTGGGAAGTAAGGTGGTATTTCTGGGAGTATGTGGACAAAAATTTGATTCCACTGATATTAGAAATAGCTTCATACATCTTTGCAACACTGGAGTATTACTTGAAGAACAGGGAGAAACTGCAGACACAGTGAATATGCATTGTTAAAAATTAAAAAAAAATTAATAAATAATGATATCTGCAGTAGAAATCTAGTTTATATATTCACATATTTTATCCAAGAATATAGAAAGTATATATTGACATATTTTTCTCCTCTATTTAATGGTTTCCAGAATGAAATGTTATCACATGGAATTTCATTTACATGCTACATCAAAAACTGAAGAGAGAAAAAGAATATTAAAAAATGTTGAATATTAAAGCAAGGGAATATTGAGATATGCTAGACACTATTCCTTTTTCTTCAGTAGACAGCTGATATTATGAAGAGCTTTTAGACAGATCTCTTCAAATAGTGACTTGGGTCCCTCTGTGATGTGTTTTGTTTTGTTTTGATTTTTTTGGTCAAAGAGTGGTTTTATGTCTGAGTCCATCTTCATAGACTTAGGTGTAATAATAAATTGAAAACCAAACCCATATGTAAATAAAGGTATGAACTGCATTTCTCTTGAAGTCTAGTAGGGAAAGAATGTAAATTTACTTCACTACTCAGGCTACTGTAATATCATAAACTTAGAAAGATGCTGGTTTGATGTATTTCACTTGCAGTAACCAAAATGACACTTCTTACTGGCAAATGTGTGTGACTGGGACCTGATATATAAAAGGAGCATTCTTGGAGTCCAGTCCTATGTTCTTATTCACAAAAAGATCACATTTGTTTGAGTACTGTTAGTAGGAATGAGGTAAAAGAAGAGCAATTGCAAAACAGAGAATATGTTTAGGAAGTTTCAGGTGAAATTCTGTGGAGGCTCAGGTCACAGGCAAATAGTTTAATTTAAAACCATTGGGACAATTCTTGTTCTGAGGTTTAAAAGAAAGCCAGACATACCTTTCCTCAGGAGCTGGGATTAACTGTATCAATATGAGGACACTGATTGGAAAAATAAACAACAACAACAACAACAAAAATCTGTTATCTCCTTTTCTTGGCCTGCTTCAATTGCTTTGTGAGGCTACCTAGGTATGACTGTATTTTTACTCTATTTAATGAAGAAAGCCCCCTTTTTATTTACTTGTTTTACATTTTTATTTAAATTTTTACAACCTAGATTGTGATAAAGAAGACTGATATTTCTATTTAAAACAGAAAAAAAAATTGAAACTAGAAATAGGCTTTCTGATTAATTTCTGGGTAACTTTAATATAATTTTTGGAAATGTTTCCATTGGTTGGATATTGACTAATGTTTACTTGAAGCCAGGAATTTATGAAAAAGAAAAAAAGAACAGTGTGAAAGTGGAGAAAAAAAAAAGTTCTGTGGATTAGAAAAATACTAGTGTATGCATTTTTGTCTTTTGCAGAAGAAAATTGCAGTTCCAGTAATTTTCTGACAAAGCAAGCTTTCTGCAAAACTTATACTCTTTGGAGCAGTTACAGGCATTTATTATCTGGACAAATATTGTTTAATTATGTGCCAAAACAACTGGGTTTTATTCTGAAAGGTGGAGAAATCTATGGTACACTTTTAAGGTAGGAGAGGAATCCTTGTCCTTGAGGAAAAAGAACAGATAAGTTTTTATCCTTACTTTTTACTTACATTTTTCTGTGGTATTGAATGTGACCAGATTTTCTTACTAAGATTTAATAAATGTGAGCTCTCAAATGTGTAAATTGAGTGTATGTGAATAGCAAATGAAAACCTTTGTAGTGTAGTATGGTTTTTTACTTTATATTCATTAAGGATGTACAATGTAGGTTAAAGAAGTTTTGAATTAAGTTGTTCTAATTAATTTCTCACCTTCATAGAAATTAAGTCTTTTCATAACACACCTATGTTACTTAAGTACCACTAACACTCCGGTTATTGCTTTGGAACATAATTAATTTCAAGATTTTAAACCTTCAGTCCATACCTGTTGAAAGAGCAACTTATTTTAGGAAATGAAACAACACAAAAGAAAGAAATACCTGCAGGGTTTTTCTGCTCTTCCAAGGCCATTGGCTAAAGGAATAGAGACTTAGGGGGGGACTAGATGCTAAGGAAAAATACATGATTTAAAAAAAGAAGGTGTAAAAAGGTGCATCAGCACATTACTCATCTTCTTATTCCCTGCAGAAGGAACCAAGGTTTATTCCATGTTATCTTATGTTTTTAAGTGGAATATATATTATGCCTTCAGAGAAGATTCTATTCAAATTGGTGGGATGAACTTAAGCCAAAATCTCTTCACAATTTTTCTGTTCACTGAATCGTTCCACTTTGGTAGAGATTTTCATCCAGCTATTTTGTCTAGAATTGAAAAATCAGAAGAAAATCTGGTTTTGGTCTGTTTTCAGTTCCTTAGTTAATACTGTTCAGCATAGTTATTTTAGAAAATAATATTTATTCTTAAATTATTGAAAATATTACTCTTGAAATCAAGCTTAGCTTTGCAGAGTTGCCAGTAATATCTTTGGAAAATGCATAATCATTAGACACTCAGAAAGTCGCCTTAGACAGTATTTGAATTTTTCCTCATTGGTGTTCATCTAGCTAGATCATAGTTTTGTAAATTAAATTAGTCTTCAGAATTACTACTGTCATTTTAACACTTCTACTGTGAATATGGAAGCTATAGAATAAGAACCCTCTGTGCCTCTCAGAGAAAGTCCTGTGTGAAAATTTCTACACTGAATTTCATTCCTGATTAATCATAATTAGTATCAATTCAACATCTCTATGTATCCACCAGTGTTTGTATAATCATAGAAATAAATTCTGAGGCAACAGTTTAATGTCTTTTTGCAAGAGAACAAGATAGGAGTGGAGTATGTGTACCATCAATCTATCAAAATGAGAAGAATTAGAAACAATTGGATTTTTTACTTTTTCTCAAATACCTCTGAGATGAATAGCCTGGTCATGTAATATGTTCTAATGATCCTGCTATCCCCATTTGACAAACCCCAATTGATTGTCCTTAACCAAAACGAAACTAGTAAAAAAAATATTATATTTTAAATATTTTAAATATTTTTAAATTGTATTTATTTATTTTTAAAATTCTGGTCAAAGTAGCTTCTATTTTGATTCTGAACTTTTGGGATGAGTGTAGATCAACATAAAACTCCAGAAAGCTGCCTTCTTTTGGTATGCCTGCAGCCACTGTTTGTCTACTTAATGCCTGTTAATGCATTAATGCCCCATGATGCCTATTTATTAGTCACATGAAGCTGGCTAGTAAGGATATGTATCAGCTGGCAACTTTCATGCAGAAAAATGCCTAATTAACTATCTAAATAATCTTGATTATATCTCCAAATAGTCTTTGTTATGATATTTAAGTTATACAAATGTAGCAGAATCAGTCTGTTTCCTGATAAACACATGAATGTTCCAGTGACCTATTCTGATTCATATTGATAATGAGACAGAAACACAGAAGTAATATGAGATTTGTAGATAGAGGGATATTTTTACCCTCAAGAAAAAAATGTGGTTAAGGGAGGTGTGAATACTGACCAGAGTGTTTTGACTATTATGTAGCTGCCTGTCATTTGCAATGGCCTTTCACAATATACCACAAAAAATGTTCATTTGTTGATGGCACATCTTCCCACTCAGGAAGATGGCACAAGAGACAAAAGCTTCAACTGGGAAAGCTGAATAGAGGAAGAAGTGTCACTGGCACTAGAGGCAATTGTACAGACCTCTTGCTCATGGTGGAGTTGGTTCTTGCAAACTAACATATATATGCTGAGAAAACTTTCTTGCACAACCTTAAGTTATGGTGTATATGTATTAGTTGTAACAATAACAACTTATTTCCTGTTTACAACTGTCTTTTTAAGCCATTAGTACTGTCATCTAGGAATCCAAATTTTTAAAACTTGAATTTAACATTAAGTCTAAATAGAATTGTTCCTTGAGTAGTGAGAAAGATAATGTAAATGAAAAATCACCACAGTAAACTATTGAAGTTTACACAAGATGAAAGCCATGAAAACACTTGCTTTATGCAGCATAGCAAAACATATTTATTTATTTATTTATTTACTTACTTATTTGTTAATTTGGGGCATTCAACACCTATTTTTAGTCCCTGTAAACCTACAAGAATCTGAAGAAAACTACACCAATTAATAAGAAACTGCCTATCTGGAGGGGATGTGTAGTGTCTTTGTCATAAAAAGAAGCAAAATCAGTTGTCCTAAAGGTAACCTAAACAGCAAGCTTTTTAAAATAACTGGTTCAGGGGGAAGAACTTTTTCAGTACATTCCCAATGCAAAATCTAGACAGTGTGTAACAAAGAGAGAACTGGGCAGACTGAGACTACCCATTCTTGCCTGAGGCTCTTAAGGCCACAGGGAAAACCTGCCATACAGAAGCTGTTCCTTGAGCTGTGAGGACAGAAAGGTGGCAAAGGAGAGAAAACAAACAAACAAACAACACACACAAAAAAGAAAGACATCAGAGTTTAAAGTCAGTGGAATTTTAAAAAATTTTAATTAATTTTTTTTAAAAAAATTTTAGAAATTAAATAACTAAAACCTGTTACCTCTATTCACAGATCTTAATTCTTCTGTGGCCTGAATTGTCATTATGGTAATATGTAGTTTAATTATAGTTCTGGTTTTGTGATTACTGATATTATAGGAGTAGTTCATATTTAGGTATCACAGAACTAGAAAGATACAGAACTTGAAAATAAATTTATCTTTACACAAACAAAACAATAAAGAAACAAATACTTTCTCCATTTTGCACTTAAGACTCTGTAGAGTAACTTCATTACACTATTTAGTAGAACTGCAAAAAGTCTTCCGTATCCCATATCCAGGCAATGAAAACTATCTGGAAAAACAAGAAAATCAACCAACAAACTTGAGGTCTGCAGAGAAGGGCAAATCATGATTTGTGTTAAAGTTCTTGGTTGTCTGAGGAGTTGCTGAGGGAGCTCGGGCTCTTTAGTCTGTAGAAGAGGAGGCTGAGAGGAGACCTTACTGCTCTCTTCAACTACCTCAAGGAAGGCTGCAGTGAGGATGGAGACATCCTCTTCTTCTTGGTGGTGAATGACAGGACAAGAGGAAATGAATGCAAGCTACACCAGGGGAGGTTTAGTCTGGATCTTAGGAAACATTTTTTCAATGAAAGGGTTGTTAAACATTGGAATAGTCTGCCCAGGGCAGTGCTGGAGTTACCATCCCTGGAGGTATTTAAATGGGATGTGAACCTGGTCCATAGGGACATGGGTTAGTGATGAGCTTACAGTGTTGGTCACAGGTTGGCCTGGGTGATCTTGAAGGTCTTTTCCAACAAAAGGCATACTGCGATTCTTGAAAGTTCTGTTCTAATTTGTTTCCATTTATGACCACAAAAACTGAGGACAAGTAAAAAATTCTAGGTCTAGTTCTCCCTAGAAAATGCACCTGATTTTTCTTCCCCCCCTCCCTAGATATAGACTGTCTTTAATTCTTGCTACGTCAGTAGTGCCTCAAGATATGTAATAACAACCAGATGTTAATTCTGCTTGAAACCAAGGAGCTTGAAGGTCAAAGGACAGTAAATCTTAGGTATTTATACTTTCAGCTTATACAGTTTTTAGGTCTTCCATCTTCAGAAGAAATTATAAAACACATGACATCAACAACACAGATGTCTCATGGTAACTAAGTCTGGCATAAATATTTCCTATAGTTTGCTATACAAAAGAACTAAAGGTTGGTGGTCAGCTGTTGGTAAATGCTTATGATACTGCATGCCATGTAAAAACCTTAAACATATCTCTTTCTCGTGTTGCCTTGTATTTGCCTAAGATGTAAATGAACTGCCTCTACTTCAATTGTTATTATTATTTTTCTTGGCTGAAATGGATGTTAGGGAAAAAGGAACACATGAGATTATATCCTGGTTTGGGAGACATCCATTTGACCTTCACAGACAGATATTTCTATACAGACTACCCCACAGATTTCAGCAGGAATTTGAATTTATCTCAGAGATCAGTAAGGGTAGTTTTAGGTAAATTTCTCTAGGGCAGTGCCTACTTGGGTCTCCACTCATGAGAAGCACCAAATATGCTTAAACAATCTGAAGTGTTGATAGAGAATATTTTTTTAGATAGTGAATGATCATAACAATTTTTTTTTCACAGATTTTTAATAATTATTAGGTATTTAGGTTGAATATAATTATCCTAATGTTTGGAAACTGCCTTTTTATTTCCTGAGGTATCCCAAGGGATCAAATCTTTTTTTCAGGCAGAGGTTTTTTATTCTCTGTTCCTCTTAACTCCACTATCTACTTTTGGAAGTACATGGCAATCTATTCAACTCTTCTGTACTTTTTTATTTAAAGATGTTCTCTCTGTTTTGATAGAAAAAGACAAATGGATTTTTTTCCCATCTGGAAAATTCAAGAAATGCAATTTACATTTTTTTTTTAATGGGCTGTCTTAATTCAATGATCATGAATTGGACTATGCTCTGTGAGTCATCTCTAAAGCACTCAGTGTCACCAGTCCTTTTCTGATATGTTAAGCATCCTTCACTTGCAGTACTCTGGTTTACCAAGTTTAATAATTTTCAAAGAGAAATCATCATGATTTTTCTGCACACAGGAGAGGATAAACTGTATAAAATTAATTTATGAGTTCTCTGATGTGAGTCATCTATTTAATTTTAAAGAGAACGTTCCAGGAGCTGAGAAAGATCACTATTGTGGGAATGATAGAACAAGGAATACATATTAAATATACATAAAATGTGCTATATATGATAATGACACAAAGCTGATGACAGAAAGGTATGGAAAGTCAACATAATTCCTACAAGGAAAGGAAAAAAAATAATATGAAGAAAATTTCTCTAGTAATGTCTTCCCTTCCTGAGGATGTTGCACAGGTAAAAGTCACTATCTAAATTCCAGCAAGGCTTCACTTCCCTTTGGAAGAGATAAAACACAGGGCAGAACACAGTCTTTTTTTTTTTTTCACCACATTCTGCCAGTTTGGAACTTCAGACTCAGCAATCACACAGAAAGCATTATCTTTAGTACAGAATAGACTTAAGCATATAAAAATTTGAAAGAGCCCTGAGAAGCCTTCTTACAGCCCTGTGGCTGTAAGAAGAAGACTTTTATTTTTGTGGAGGTTTCTAGAGGGCAGCTGCATCAGCCTTGGGGGCTTGAAAGGCAGAAGTAGGTAGAAGGTAGAGGTAGACAGAAGGTGAGATATCGGCCTCATGTGACATGTAGGTCACATCTCCCTCATAATGGCCACTGAATACTTGAGATGAGCTTTGTTGTTATATGAGTGCTGGAAAAATAGAGCAGTAGAGGAAAAACTGTTTAGGATTCTCTTACAAACGTAGGAGAACGTAGGAAATCTGTTGCTGTTGTGTTGAGGGGTAAGCGTCTCATGTTGTTGTGTTCACAGGGTGATCCATGTTGCACAAAGTCTCACAGGCAGACAGCTTTTCCACCTTGTTTTGGTAATGGTTCTGGAAGGCGAGTGTGCATTTTATGGCTTCTTGATTGTGTAGGACTAGAAGCTTTTGTTTTGATGAATGGATAAATCACTGGCTTTTTTAGTACAACAAAGCTATTGTTTTTCATAGAACTTCTACTTGAGACCCCAGGCATCTTCAAGCTGCCTCTTGGCTTCCCAGAATATCCTCATTTGGGCCAAGAGGGTAACAAGACAATGAGCAAACAATGCTGGAAGGTCTGGTGAAGAGCAATGAAGGCTGATAGCCTTTAAATCCCAGCCTCACTTTCAGGTGCTTTGGTATACTCTTCTTGCTAGACATTATTGTAAATGATAGTTAGAGTTAGGCAGGTCTTCTGCAGAGGACAACAAGGGGGTTTATTAGGTCTTCATGGTGTGAGATGCATTCAGGGCAGGTCAAATTCAAGAAGAGACTTTTCTGGGTGTATTATAAAACTGGTAAAATAAGTGTGTCCAAGTGTATCTCAAGCTGGTCACAAATCAGATACATGTGACTTAAACGTTCTTGAAGCCTTGTTGTATTGATTCAGTGGAGTGAGTGCTTCAGCCTTGGAACGCCCCTGAACAGACTCGGGGGTAATTTAATACATTGGTGTAGACACAGCTGTATTTCCTAAGTTTTTAAATGTATCTTTATGTTTCATTATGCTGCTATAAGCCAGCAGTCAGCTGTTGAAAGATTGTAAGTCTGCTGGAATTTGCAGCCCTCTGGTCTTCTTTCTGCAGTTGTAGAATATCTCTGTAGGAGTGTGGGGGGGAAGAAATATTTTCTGTGCCTCCTCCTGCAGTATCTAATAGCTTTTTAGCCTCCACCCTGTGCTGTTTGTATGCAACCGATCTCAAATAACCCAACAGAATGCACTTTTCAGGCCTTTTCATAACACAGTACATTCATTTTACAAGGAAATGCAGTGTGATGTAAAGAAACAAACAAACAACTTGTTTAGGATTAACTTTGTTGTAGTGAGCTGTTGGAATAGGAATTTCTCTTGCTTTGAATTAGATATTTCACCAGGGGATTTTTTTTGATTAATTAGGACAGCTACAATAGTTTCACATAAATTATTCAGCAGTTAAGAGGAAACTGCTACAAGATGCAGTCATCCTGACCTAACTATTATTCATGTGGATTTTAAAACACAGATAGAATGGCAGGGTATAAACAGTGAGTTTTGGATGTCGTTTCCTGCTTAACCTGCTGAATCCATTCTGTAAACAGAATGCATTTTTCTTTGTTCTGTGGGTTTTTATTATTTTTTTAAACAAACAAAAACATAACTGCTCCATTAGAAAATCTATTTATTTAAATTAAGTAGATAGAAGTTTAATAAACTGCCTTCTCATCCCATTACATTTCTCAGTACTTGTTTAATCTTATATCCAAAGTATTCTGTACATAATTTATTATACATCCACTTTTAAAATTTCTGTCTAGTCTCCTCCCTTCCCCTCAGTGCAGAGTAACTAAGCCAGTTCCCTGGAATTTACTTTTGTTCTTTGAGGTGAAATATATCTTCTTTTCACCAGCTTCACTCTGTTTGGAAATCTTGGACTTCTGATACCTGTCTGAGATTTCCACTTATCCAGAGAAATGGCACCTTGGGTGTTTTCAAACAGTGGCACTCATATTGTAACTATGGTTTAACCATGCACAATAAATCCAGACAGTACAAGACATTCACAGATCTACAGTTCAGCACATATTACGGAAATGTGATCCAGGGAGGGGACCTGGATCATACAGTAACCTATGAAGTATAAGAAGTAAAACTGCTTCTGTAAAGTTGTCATTTATGTTACAAAGTGTTTGAGAAGTTTTTTTCTACAAGCTGGATAACATGTTAATAACAGGGAATGAAACTGGTTTGAATGAGACATCCATTTTCACTGGCTGTCATATGAATTCCCACACTTGGCATCTTGTTGAATATTCATAGAGAAGATACTAGTTCCAATATGCCTCAACTTCCAGAACAAGATATGACTTGATGGGGTAATGGTATGCTCAGTAAAGCAATGGAAATATCTACCAGGAGGTCTAAACCTGGTAGGTAGCTCAGTTGTGTATACATCTGGCAACACTGAAAATGTAAACGGCAAGGGTCAGTTTAAAGACAGTTGCTTTCTCTTTGTGATACCTTTGGAGCTCAGTTGCAAATTTCAAAAATTTGTTCTTCCTTGTGTCTCATCTTAATTATCTTCTAATAACTAAATTTGAAAAAAACCCAGGCGTTTTCCACTTGGGATATGGTGTTTTAAGTAGGTTTAGGTCCTGAGTTCCTCGTGAGTTGTACTTCTTTGGATAGAAGACAAAAATCCGTGGATTACCTGATTAAACCTAAGATAAATGTGACTATTTTTCTCTGATGCTCTTCTCATTAGGAAGATATTTTTATATGAAGGTTTTAATATTACTGAGGGAAAATGTTGACTTTTTCCTGTGTCATATGCAGAAAGAGAACATGACTTAAAACCAATTATAGTAAGTATTGGCTGTTGTGTTAAATTTCAAAACCTCTGCAGATATTTGTTTACACTTAAATATTCAGTACCTGACCTTAACAGAAAAATTTTAGCTTTCCTAAAATGAATGTATGTGAAAGAGAATTCAAGGGTTATTTGTAGAGAGAACTGTGGAAGGCTATCTACTTGCACACAATGTGTATTGTTAATAGAATGCATATTTTATGTCATGTCTTTTTCTTTTGCTTTATATACCTTTGGTCTTATATATTAAAGATACAAAAAAAAAAAAAAAAGGGAGTACATCAGTTCAAAATTCGTGAAGTTACAGATTAAAAAAGAGCATGGATGAGGACAGATTTCTATTTTGGGTTTCTTTTTAAAAAGCATAGTATGTAATTATAATTAGTTGATTGGCAGGCCTTCAGCATGGTGATTTTAAAACGTTATACAATTCATTCTACAATCCCTTTTCAGAGTTGTATGACTACCCATTTTAAAGAGTCATAAAGTTTGAGATATGTTATACTTTAGGAACTTTGATAGAATCATACAATGTTAGGTTGGAAATTACTTCAAGGATCATCTGGTCCAACTGTTCTAAAATTATTTTTTATATGATATGCCCTTAAATTTGATGAGTGATGCAAAATAGCCTGACAGATAATGTTGAGAATATATCCTCAAGGGGTCTGGCCATATTTATGCAGACTATTTCCATGCAATTTTTACTTGTTGGACTGACAAATAGATTTTCATCTTGAAATATCTGTGGTCAGTTGAACATTTCTGTCTGTGTAGAGAGCACATGGACTTCTACTCATTATACAGGAGAGAAGAGCTAAGAACTGACATGTGAAAACGTAAGTAAATTGTATTCAAAACAAAAGTTTATAAGATCTGTTATAGGAAAAATGGCTATACAATTTATAGCATGCTTCACATTGTGTTACTTGTGCAAACATAATGTTTCATAAAACCCATTACACACTTATATTTCCCATTCTGTTAAAGAACACAATTTGGTGTCTAATAAAGATTTCATTTTCTTGTCTTCTCTTTCTTGTCTTCTGCTATTGATCTCCAGGGATTAAATTTTATGTTAGCATGATTCCTTTTTGTTTTTCAGTAGTTCTCAGCTGTTGTTTTGTTAGTTAGTTTGTTTGTTTTTTTGTATTTTAAATTCCATACAAAGCCAGAGCAAAAAAAATCTCATGCTAGATTTTGTAATATTTCAAAACTCAGTTTTTCATCTATAGATGAAGTAACAGAGATTGTTTCTGTGAGTTGTGTTTTATTGTCCTTGGATCTCAACCTCTCTTTACTATTATTAGTTCCAAGTATATACTTCTGTTCTAGTGACATTTTATTAAGGACCTTCTGTGCCATTAGGTATATTAAGCACAATATTTGTCAGCTTAGTTCTAGAGAAAAACACTTACGTTCTTTTGCTTCAGGACCACAAGTTTGGTGATCAGTCACCAAACTGCAAAGAAATACCTGTGTAACAGCTACCATATTCAACTAATTCACTTTTCCATACAAAGTCTAAATTAAAACTGTGGATGCCAGTCCTTAGGCCAATAAATTATTTAATTCCTTCTCCTCCATCTCCCCCTCTAACCTTCCATTATGGGTGGTTCTTACTGTTATCTGAAGATATGTGTTTGTAATTGCTGAAGTATTTACATAGCACTGTTTGCTTACAGCAGTCTTTAGGTCTCTGATCTATTTAAGGGTTACCCAAAGAAAATACATTACACAGATTCCCTAAGATGACATTTCTGCTGTTAACTGGCTGTTTTGATCATGCTGAGATTTGCCTGGCTTGCTTTCAGAGAAATCAAAGCCTTTTCAGCATCATTCTGTCTCACTGACCTATTCTTTCATTCTAAATTTTTTTCACTGTATGCAGGAAACTGCAACTGTAGTATCTCACAACCTGTTGAACAACAGCTAGTACCAACACCACCATGACCATGTGCATAAAGAAGACACGAGGAATGCAGAAGTCATCCCTGATTTTTACTTAAGTGTGCAGATAATGAGTTTAATGAGAAAATTATAATCTAAATACAGGGTCTAGAAGAATCTTATCTAAAGAGAGAGTTTCTTGAATCCTTGACCAAGTAACTGGTAAATATTATTTTTTTAAAGTTAGCAAGTTACTGGATACCAACCAATTTCTTTTGTGCTACATAAGTAAAGCTTCTGAAATTTTAAAATATATAGGGATTTTATGATAATTGACATGGTAAACAAAAAAATATTTCTGCTAGAATAGGTGCAACATCACTGGTATAAAAAACAAAAAGAAGGAAGATGAGGTCAATAAAGCTGTGAAGATGCAGGCAGCTGAAGCACATTTGTTTTCAGTTTATGTCATTTTTGTTTCTTATTCATATTGAGAACTGAGTGAATGATCTTTTCAAGGAAAAGGGTTACATTCTATTTTCCTTCACTGCTTCTCATCAAATTTTCACACAGGACAGGAATAGAAGAGCTGGTTACAGGGAATGTTTCACTTTTTATTCCTATTTTCTCATGCAGAATGGACACTTGTCAGAACATGTTTTTATTTATATGATAGGGAATTTGGAAGAGAAGAAAGATGAACTAAAGAAGAATATTTATATGCAACCTCTCTTGCAAGCTTCAGTGGGACACAAAGTAGTAGTTCTCTCTCTACATAAAGAATCTCAGTAAATAGGAAAGTAATGCAGTTGGGTAGTGCAGTAAAAATGGCACAAGATAAGCCAGAGTAAAGTAATTTCTCCTCCAAACTCGATCTGACTTCCTTTCAGTGTAATTTCTTTCTTACCCTTCAATCTTACATTGAAACCTACCCATTTTTGCTTGCTAATCAACAGCTCTCTCATCTTTGTTCTGTAAATCAGCACAAATCCAGTGTTTTGAAATTCAAACAAGTTCAAAATTGTGGGAAAGTGTTGGGAGCAAGAGAATGTGCAGGCATGGCCTTTGCTATACACTGACCACATCCCCACCATTGCCCATATCCCTGCACTTCTTGGGATGTGGGCTGGATGAAGGAAAGTTGGGAAAGAGTGAAGCCAAGCATGGGCAGCTGTTATTTTAATTGGTCTTTGCTTCTTACCATCTGACTTTTTTAACTGGCAATTAATTTTGCCCGAGTCTGTTTTGTCCATTGTGCTAACTGGTAAGTTATCTCCTTGTTTTTACCTCACCCCATGAGCCTTTGCATTTGTATTTTTCCCCCTGTCCTGTGGAGAGGGGGAGGAGTGGCTGGGTGGGTACCTGATGGCTGGACAGGGCCAACCTACCACAAAACTATCATGCATCTTCTCTTTAACTCTTCTGTTTTTGATAACAGCTTAAGTCTAATACTCCCATAGTATTACTTGGAATAATACATTCAAACTTCTGCATAAACACGTAAAGGAAGATTTAAATTTTTTGGCATGTGTTTGATAGTGTAAACCTTACATTGAATAAAACAGTGACAATGATATCATTGAGCAAACGTTTCTTTCTCTTGTGAGCTCTATTTTTGAGGATTTTATACCATAATGAGGTTAACAGTGAGATGTTTGCATTAAAAAACCATAAATCTCCAAGTGTTTGTTTTCTTAAAAATCCCTAAAATTGTAAAAGTATGCATTGATTAACATTTCAGTGGCCCCACTTACAAAGCCCCTGTCTTTTCAGTTTTTGCCAGAAACAACGAGCAGTTGCCAGGTTGTATAAAATTTAGCAGCTAGTCCTGCAAATTATGAACAGGTTTCAAAATGCAAGATTGAACATGTTTCAAAATGCAGGAAAAGCTGAATATTCATGTGGTCTCTTGGTTCTTTTTGGTTTGCTGGAAAGTGTTAAAATATGGGCAACAGACCTGGGGAAGAGTCTGGAGAACAAGGCTTATGATGAGTGTCTGAGGCAACTGGGCTTGCTTAGCCTGGAGAGAAGGGGGCTGAGAGGAGACCTTATCAATCTCCACAACTACCTGAATGGAGATTGTAGTGAGGGAGGCATTGGTGTCTTTTCCCAAGTAACAATTGATAGAACAAGATGAAATGGCCCTCTGACAGGGGAGGTTTAGATTTGATATTAGGAAAAATGTCCTTATCAAAAGGGTTTTCAGGCACTGGAATGGGCTGCCTAGGGAAGTGGTTGAGTCACCATCCCTCATATACCCATGGAGGTATTTAAAAGATGTGTAGATGAGGTGCTTAGGTAGGGACGTGGTTTAGTAGTGGACTCAGTAGTGTTAGGTTTGTGGCTAGACTTGATGATAAAAATATTTCCCAACCAAAATGGTACTATGATTCTTTTCAGACCACTAAGAGGAGTGACCTTCACATAGCTCTGTAATGGGAGATTTTCCTGAGGTTCTGAGAACTAAAAAAACTTTTAGATATAGAGCTTTATCAGCCTTCATTATTTCTAATGACAGGTAACTGTCAAAGGTGGTATGTTTTTAAGCTAAGGAGTACTGTAACCAAGAGATCCAGTACTACTTTGAAAGACTAAATTACTGCACATTGAAGCAAAATTGTAAGACCCCTCATGGCGAGTAATTTTCTTTAAAAGCAAAGAAATTCTAAAAAAAATGTTCTTAAAGATCTCATTGGGGCTATAAAGAATTCCAGCCATTAAGATATGAAATATTAATATTTTGGTTGAAGAGTTAGTTTAATGAATCCTATTTTATTTTTGTATAATAATTCTGAACTAAAAATAACACTTCTAAAATATCTTTTAGGGGTCAAGCATTTTATTTTCTTCTCTCTCTGGTTGTTCCTTCTTTATTTATTTACTTGCTTAGCAAAGACACTTAGAAGTGTCTCTTTCAGTGTTTTCCTCCTGTACTCCTCACCTTCCCTTCTTTCATCATGCAAACATGTGCTAGTGGATGAGGCTAGTGGAGAGGCAAACATGTCTGAGGCTAGTGGATGCACATATAAATAAACCCAAAATATCACAACATAAGCTACCAAAACAGGATTTTTGCTTATTTTTAAGGTTACCTCTGGTTTCACGCGTGAATAAAAGTATTTAAGTTGCTTGTTATTTGGGTTGATACTTGCTACACTGAGTGGATGTTTCTGGAAAAGCATTTTCAGAAAGGTTCAGGCAGGGAGTGGCCTAGGCAATTCAGTCAAAGAGGCTTGAGAGCACTGTTAATATTTTCATTCTGCTTTATATTGATTCCTCTTTGGTGCAAGCATTTTGCTTTCTGATGTTTTTTAACAGGAATCTGAAATTATCATAGGACATTACTTTTATCACTACTGTGAAAAAGTGTGCAACATTTATTGCAGAAGGGAAGTGTGGAAAAAAAATATTAGATCACATCCCAAATCTACTCAGTGTGAACATCTTTGTTTTAGAAGCTGTTATCTCCCCAAATGCTTCCCTTTTTGGACATAATTAAGTTTCTCTGAGATCATATGATTAATATATGCAGTTCTTTCATGAGTAAACATGTTCTGTCCTGATGCCAAAGGAGCTAATTCATAGGGAAGGGGTTGACTTTGCAATTTTTTCTAATGTTTATTTCCTGTAACTGTGCAACTCCAAAAAGAGCCTGGCTTTGTCTTCCATGTCTTATTAATTAGTTAGAGACATTATCCACAATATTAAATGTACTAATAAATTTGCACTGCAGATACCAAACCTACAATTTAAAGACAACATTTTCACTTTTAAAAACTCTTTGATAGTTAGGAACACTTAAATAAAGGATTAAGTCTTCCTGTCTTAATGTAAACCAGCAGAAGTTCTCTTAATCTGCTAAATTTTAACTACAGTTTAGAATTCATGTAGTCATTGCAATGTATTCTCTTGCTATGTGTTTAGCTTTTAGGCTATGAACTAGCTGCAAACAACCTTCAGCAGCTCCTAGAAGTCTTAAAATAAATATGCTCTTCATGACTGGTGATAAAATGGAAAGTTGGATTGGCTTTTAAGGGACTGCCTTGTTAGTAATCTGCTGTGTTGGCATAATGTGCATTTTTCCATATGGTGAGGCAGGACTCTTTCAGTCATTGTACACTCTCATTCAAATTCTGCGTGCTGCAGGAAATTAGCAGTGTTCACACTTGTTTAGGCTTAATAAAAATCATTTTTGCTGAAGCACAAGGATAAGGTCACCATCTGCCACATGAAAATGCCAGTTTCAAATGAGCAGCAGTCAAAAGAGAGTATTTTTCATTTTTAGACAGTTTCAGAAGAGACTTAATATGAGAAATCTTAATTGACTCTGACACCTATCAGAACACAGAATAGTGTTAGGATACCAGATTTTCAGATCACCTGCTATAATTGCAGGTGTGTAATTTTGACTTAAAGTGTCACAAGTGTTTAATGGAGTACATTTCTATTTTCCTATTTTCACCTTTGTTCACATTTGGGATGTCTGACTACGTACAGTGTGCATTTGGAAGCCCTTCCTTAAGCTTGAAGGCAATAGATTAAATTCATACTGAAGTTCAATGGTCCAGCACTCATATCAGCTTTGATTATTTTAAACTATCTGATCCATATGATCATGTGCCAAAATATTTTGATAAAAAGGCCTTTTAAAGTCTCTATCATGAGCTTATAATTATAGCAAACATAAGTGTGTGTATATCTCTATATGTTTACACATCATGACATCTTTTTTCACAAAATAGATTACAAATTAACCTTTGTAATTAATGGAAAGTGTAGAACTTTTACACTTAGTGAAGCTTAGAAAGCCAACAGTAGCCTGGGCTGCATCAAAGAAATAGAGATCAGTGGGTGGGGAGAGGTGACTATCCCACCCTCATCAGATCCCACCTGGAGTACTGTGTCCATTTCTCTAGTCCCCAAATAGGGAGGATATGGAGATTTGGAGCAAGCTGAGAGGAGGGCCACAGAGAGGATCAGAGGGCTGGACCACCTCTCCTATGAATACAGGCTGAGGAAGCTGAGGTTGTTCAGCCTGGAGTATGCTCCAGTGAGGCCTTGTAGCAGCCTTGCAGTACTTGGAGGAGATCTGCAGGAAAGCTGGGGAGGGACTTTTTACAAGGGCCTGTAGTGATAGGACAAGGGGGAACTGTTTCAAGCTGAAAGAGGGTAGATTTAGATTAGGTATTAGGAAGAAGTTATTTAGTGTAAGGGTGGTGAAACACCTGAACAAGTTGCCAAGGTTGTGCCCCATCCCTGGAAGTGTACAAGGCCAGGCTGGACAGGGATTTGAACAACTTGGTCTAGTGGGTGCTGTCCCTGCCCATAGTAAGGGGAACAAGATGATCTTTAAGGTTCCTTTCAACCCAAACCTTCATAGGATTCTATGATTATATGTTCAGAGTGCATGTGCTAAATAAAACATATAATTAATGACTGTAGAAGGAATGATTGAGTATGGTCTCTTCCTGACCAGAGTGTTCATACTCTAATAAAGGAGATTAAAAAATGCAACTGCATCTGAGGAGTTGAAGAGCCCTCTTACTTGCTTTACTTTGGAAACATCTGCTTTTCAAAATTGTACTCAAAGTTCTGTAGTCTTTTGGAATGGGTATACAGAATTTAAATTTAATTATATTTCTAAATCTCTTTACTTTACAACCTTTCTTGTGATGATAAGGTTGTTTGACCAGAATATACCACATAAGTTTATTCAATTATTTCTGCAATTATTTGTTAAATCTTGAGTTTTTAAAAAAATCATAATTATCCTCCTCTGCTTGGGAAAATCAAGGATTCCAGCAATTAAAAATAACAGAAAGCCTAATTGACTGGTTTCTTCTTTCTTAAAAGAGAAGAATTACAAAGCTACAGGCTGAGGATTGTCAGGCTGATTAATAAAAACCTGGGGATAGAAAAAGGGATGTAATTTACTTAAAACAGTGTCAGAAACATACTGGGGACAGAAGAAAGCTGTGCCAGATTGTTTCCACTCCACTTGTTACAAAATTCTCGATTTGAGTTCAGTGATATTATGTATCCTAAGATGAATTAAAAATACTGGATGATTTTCTGTTTGGCCAATGACAACTGACATCACTTCTTAAATTGCTTCCCTCAGTCACTGATGGTTTTGGATCTATTCAGAATATCAATGCTGACCTCTAACCGTTAAAAAAAAATTGTACAGATAGGTTTATGAGCTGAATGTTTGTTTTGCTCTCACAGCAGTTTTTGGATTGAGTGATTGTAAGCATAAGTTGCCCTTTATCTCAAATGTGAGTAGCTCATTTATTTATTGATGGCCTTAATATTGCAACTACTGCAAAGCCAAATTAATTTGCTTCAGACCTATATTCAGCAAAATATTCCAGATGACCTCAGGGTTTACTTAGAGGTGCTATTCTTTTGAAATGAAAGAGTTTTATGCTTTAGAACCAATTCTTATGAGTGCAAGCAAATTACCAAAAATGTAACTGCTTTATACCTGCCTAGGTTAAAATAGTCTCCAACCAAGTGTGCTTCAGCCATTCTTTTCAGTCTGTTCATTACTAACCAAACAGCCTCTTTTGTTAGCAGTGGTCTTTACTCTTTAGATACCGTTTATTAAACTTGTTACATTTTTTCCTTCGTCCTTCCTTATTTTTTTCTGAGATGCCTTATGGTTGCTGAGGTTCTGTTTTCATATTATTCACTTCCTCTTTAAATTATTGAGGGAACATAAATTCCAGCTGAGACAATAAAGGGGAAAGCATGCATTCATTTTCCTCTGTCACATTTTTGAAGGCATTTCTAGGTTTCTTCATTTTTATGAGGGGACTTTTAAATTTGTGGTGTGACTTAGGTAAGAAAAAGGAGAATGGGTGCACAGTATTCCTGTATTAGCTCTGGCTCTGCATACTCTATCTAGTGTATACTTGGGTCAGCTGTGAAATTAATCATGTTAAATATAGTCTGTTCTTGTGGTAGTATCATGTACCTGATGACAGGTTGTGTGAAAAAAAGTATAGATGGGATTTTTAGATAGCCTATACTTTGGCGTCTTTTGTACCAGTATGGTATAAAAAGCACCACAAAATGTACATAAACTGAACTGTCTTGAGGGATACACCTCGCACAGGGATACTCCTGGCCCTCAATCTTAAGACAGTAAGGAAAGATATGGCATGAAACTATCATAGCAAGTTACTTCTTAATGAGTAATACCCAAATAAAAGTAATGATACTACAGTATATCAAAGTAATAAAATAGTGAAAAGACTAGATGACTTGCTCTAGGCAATTAAAAAATTAAAGACACTAATACACATTTATACTGTTGTAATTTCTCTCATTTCCCACAGTTTCTGTGACACTTCAGAAGCTATTAGACTGACATTTCAGTCATCAATGGAAACTAGATTCAGTGTTCTGCAGTGGCAGGAGCAGCTAATGGGGGTTACATTTTTATAAGTGTCTAAGTGTCAGTCTAGCAAAATTTGTCAGCAGAATGGGCTAGCAGTGAAGCCCAGCATCATGTTCTAAGAAATCATGGCAAATCAAACTTTCTACCTGGCTTGTATGTATGCTATAGTCAGCAATAACCACTAGCCTGGGGGCACACGGTGCTGCTGCTCACAGGAGCAGCACAATACCCTCCTGCAGTGCAATGAAATCCTTCCCCAATTTCACATGATTCCAGTAGCAGACTGCAGATTCAGTTTAGTCTCTGCCCCTATTCACATTTCTTCCAACTGTGCCAAGGGTGGCCACTGCCATGGCTGAATGACAGTGTTATCTGTGAGGAGATGAACTACTATATTGTTTCATTATGTTCAGCTGCGGCTGAAGTCATCCTAGTCTAGTTCAAGTCCAACAACACTTCAAAATAGCAACTTCTTCTCTCCATAATAAATAAATAAATATTACAGTTTGAACCAGTTTCTGTTTGGGGGACAAATGAGTTTGCTTTGGCTGTTTGTGCATTGAAGAGGGAGCTACAATGTATTTTTTTGCACAAGAGTATGGGTAAACTTGTAAAAGGTAAGCCCATTTCTGATCCCGCATGCATATGCACTGAAATAAACTAGAACAGAGCTTCATCCTAAAAAAAGAGATATTAACATTTGCATAGCACTTCTTGTGCTTCTGCTATAAAAAAAATGTATCTAAAAATGGAAAGGTTCTATATGTGGTGCCTTTCACTTCTATAATAAATATATTCACCTTATAAATAAATATATTAACTGCTAATCTTACCTATCAAATATAAGGTCTGAGAAGCTGTGTTTTTGCCCTGTGCTGTTATCAATGAAGAGTTGTGAATTTCAAATTAAGCTTTCAGATATATCCTCAGTGGCCTCAGTAGTGCTTACTGTTCTACTGCCTGAAATGCATTTATTCAAGTGTAGTTGCTGAGTATCATCTTGAATCTCTTCCTTTTTAGAGCTCTGTGGAGACTAGCAGAAGTTCAGTGGGGTTTTTTCCTCTGTTGTTTTTACCAGCTAAATAAGCAGAGATTTCTGAGAAACAAGGACTGATTTTAAAAATAAGAAAAAAAAAAAACATTTAATTTTTTGAAATATAACTGTCCTCTAACTAACAAAAGGAGGTAACATTATTGCACTTGTTTCAATAAAAACAAAAACTGTGTCTCTTTCTCAATTTCTGAAATTTCTCAATTTTTGTCTCAGCAAAGAATGAGACCCATGAAGAGGACAGTATTCTATTACAGAGAAAATGTAGCCATGTAAATGATGAGATGAGAATAAGCTGTTAGGATGACCATTCTTATGTGATTCCTGTTACTGTTTATCTTTGCCTTGCAGTTTTCTGGACATACAGTTCACCAAAACTATTTTAAAAATGTCCTTTCTTCACGGTGATTTTCTTTTCAAAGTCCATTTAAAACAGGAGTTCTCTGTTTTCTCTGCCAAATCCCCTTTACAGGTATTAAAAGTATTAATCAGAGAATCACAGAATACTAGGGGCTGGAAGGGACCTCTGGAGATCATCTAGTCCAAGTCTACTGCCAGAGGAGGTTCACCTATAGTAGGAAGCACATGATGACATCCAGGCAGGTTTTGGATGTCTCCAGAACCTCTCTGAGCAGCCCGTTCCAATGCTCTGTCACCCTTACAGTGAAGAAGTTTTTCCTTATGTTTAGGTTGAACCTCCTTTGTTCCAGTTTGTGACCATTGCGCCTTGTCCTTTCACTGGACACCACTGGAAAGTCTCATCCCATTTTCTGACACATGCCCTTTAGATATTTATAAGCACTGATGAGATCTCCCCTCAGTCTTCTCTTCTCCAGGCTGAACAGATCCCGTTGCCTCAGCCTTTCCTCATGTGGTAGATGCTCCAGTCCCCTAATCATCTCAGTGGTTCTTCACTGGGCTCTTTCCTGTAGTTTCTTGGCCTTCATTGACTGGGGAGCCCAGAATTGGACACAATTATTCCATATATTGGGCCTCACAAGGGCAGATTAAAATTATTAAGAGATGTCCTGCTGTTAAGAGACAGTCTTTTCTGAAACAAACACCTGTCCTATGGGTCCTCTGTCCTGGTACTTTCTTTATTCTCAGCTCTTGGAATGAAATAAGAATCATGCATCCTCCAACCAAAAGGCAAAAATATATGTCTTCCAGGAGACTCATTGTAAATCAATGTAGGCTTTTATATGCAAGGAAAATATTCAATTATCTATTGCTATAATGTTAGTACATCAATTTATGGATCTGGAATTTGTCATGCCTGTGTGAGCCATGTTTACGAACGTTTGACAGGGATCTAGAAAGCAGCAACAGTTTAAAAAGATCAAGCCTGAACCACTCATGGACAATATTTTTACTATCAGAGATCTGCTTTCACAGCCACTAGGCTTAAGTGGAACATATATCTAGTTTCTGTTTCTTATAACTTTGAACTTCTTAACATTCTCCCTTGATGGGAAGATGTACTACTGTCTGCTTGTCTTTAAAATCCAAATATTTACCTGTTCCTGTCAAAATCATATGACTGCACATATGCAGTTGCAATATTTTTCTCTCTACAGTTTTGTGTAAAGTAAGACAGTAGAAAATGCTAGTATAAATTCAATGGTATATTCTAAGGAAACACTATGAACTCCTGAAGACAGTCTGCAGTCTGTATAATTCCTCTAAACAGGACTGAATCATAGTAATGATCAGCTCTTCAACACTACTGTGCCTGGAAGTAAAACAGAGTTCAAACTTTGATGTTAAAAATTAAGCAGGGATTATATATTCAGTGCTAAAGAGATGATGATAAAAAATCATAAATGTAAAGATATTACTCTGAAATATTTTTTGTATTTAAAAAAAAAAAGATCTAAGATTTAGATGCAAATTTCTTCTGAAACCAACTAAAACTGAGGGTTGAAAATGAACCTGCTTCAGGGTTGACCTTACTCATGGTGACCTCAATTTTTGACCTTGATATGAAGCAGTTAAAAGAAAGAAATATTAATATTAATAAATATTTCATGGTTAAGTGAAATGATTTTCTGAAATTTGAAAGATATATATTTACAAGGAGTTGAAATTCACACAACATAGGGTTAGGACACAGCATATAATCCAATATTAAATAAGTTTGTTCCCTCAAAGGAAACCTGATTTCACATAGGTCAAAGCATTCACCTTTAGAAATGGATTGTGACTATACTTTTTAATCCTTCTTCTCTGACAGCTAAGTGAAGATTTTAAGCAGTCTTATTTAGGCTCAGTTCTTTTTATGTTATTGTTGTTCTGCAAAGGGACCTTAAAACACATAAAACTGCACTTTTCTCCACTTTAATACTTTGTCCATATTTCCAGAGCGGTTGAAGAAGGCTTTATTGAAGAAAAAAAAAGTCCTGAATATGACAATGCATCCAGTGAAGCCCAACTGCAGCTGTAGTTCACAAAAAAAATTACAACTTTGATCTAAAAATGAATCACTTTCAATTATTTGTGATAGGCAGTGGAGGTCCATCTCTGTTGTCTTATTAGTTTCATATCAGGGAAATCATCAGCACTGGCTTTTAGCTTCTGTTTTACTCAGGCAGTTTTATGTCTTTGCTTGCTGTTGGCTTCCTCTTGTTTTTTTCAGATTTACTGCAGCAATTGAAGCGAAGAGGAATAGCCACAATCTCAATTTTAGAAATACACATTTAATTCTAAAATATGCTATGACAGATAAATTATTCAGTGTTTTTTTTCACAGTGAGAGTTCTATAGGTTTTTTGTATTTTAATTAAATGTAACCTAAAGTCAGGATCAGTATCTAAAGCCTGAGAATGGCGTTCAGGGTTTCTATTAATTTAATACATGGTAGTCAATTAATTTTCATTTCAGAATATAGCTCTGTAGGTGTACTTTTAAGGAAGAAGGTTAAAGACTTGTTTCAAAATGCCAATATATGCCATCCTAACGAACTTAAGCTTGCACAGAAGGCTAACTATGCCAGAATTTATTATTTTGGTTTTGTATCTGTTATAGTCTGTGACATGTTAACTAAAAATTGTTGTGGTTTTTTTTATTTTTATTATTAACTCAGCCCACATGTTGCATTTGTGCCCTCTGCCTCTCAAACAATGTTTAGGGTTTTTTTAACATGTTTAGGTGCCAAAGGATTCAGATTGCAGACCAGTGCCTAAGCAACTATAGTGGTGTCCAAGTACCTAGAGAAGATTCATCACTAAGCACAATACTAAGAGAAAACTTTTTTTTTCTATTTTTTTCTGAATGTTTTTTGTGAGTCTCTGTCTTTTAAGATGTGCAGCTTAATGTAGTGTTCTCTCACCATACATAATAGCAGCAGTCTATCATACAATATAGATTATAGTCTGCACTACATTGCCATTATTCAGAGAGGAATTACTTAAGTTGTAATTTCTTAAGAAAAAGATCCTACCACAGGTCCAAACATTTCTATGGGATTGTCTTGCTCAACTTAGATGAGAAATATATTTCTCCTATACCTGTTCATCTGGTAGAGTGATCTTAATGTGTTCACTGTCTTACTCTTCAATGTTATGTGTTTTTTACTTTGTTGGATTACTGTTCTTACTGTAAAAATACCTTATACAACATAAACCGTACCTAATATTTAGAGAAATACATGCATGCTTACCATTCACCAGGTTTATATTGGTGTACAAAGATTCAAAGCAAAAATTGTGGCTTCAAAAATCACAGTGTCATTACAGCAAAGAATAACCAATATGTAATCTGTTTGGAGTAGAGCTCGATCTAACAACTAGGATTACGTAGAATAATACAAAAAAACAATTTTGAAATAATGAATGGTATGATGGGACATAGCATGTTGGGAGCTGTAGAGTAAATACTGTAATCTGAAACTTTTCAGAGTTATCTAAGAAAAAATTCGTTCATACTTTGAAAAATATTTTCTACTGAGCACAGTAAAATTCTTTCTTATGGAAACATCTCACAAACTCTCATAAACTCTGTGATTCTATAATTCAGTGACTATAGACTGCAGCCTACTAACTCATTGGAAGCTCTACAATTAGGGGACATTTCAAATATTTTGTGGTTATAAAGAGAGAGAAGCAGTTTCCTGTGGAGTGTACTGATGTTGCCTAATAATTCAGGGGAAAGTGGTAACTGCACTTCAGCTTAACAGAGCTTTTATCAGTTATAAGTTTTAATAAAAAATATAACATATCAAGTCTGATGTTAGAATCTGGTTCATAGGACATGAATATCTCATATTTTTTTGGTTTGATACAGTTAGACCTACAGACAGAGCTAAGGTCTTTGAAACATTCCACTAGACAGTCATGAAATTAGAAGCTATTTCCTCTTTATAGTATTTTGGAAAATGAAGCCTAGGATAGGAACCAAAGCAAAGATGAAATGATGCAATTTAAACAGGTCAGTGGCAGAGCTGGAAATGGAACTTGGCATATCTGATGTCTAGTTTTTTGCTCTGCTAATTGGCCAAAATTTTTGTTGGAAGAGCTTTGAGGAGAATAAATGTATTTTTAAAATGCTATTCATTGCAGATTTTCTGCCTTGGAAAAATAGTTTGGCTAAAATTATTTCTGATTAAATGAGAGTTAAAAATAAAAATATGAGCACTGCTGGATAAAAATACCAAGTCTACATAAAAATGTCATATTTTTTTCTAATTAATTTTCAACTTACATGTTTTCTTTAACTTATTTCTCATTATCAGAAACTCTTTGTTCTGTTGTAGATATATGAATCTAAGAACAGTATGAAAACTTTAAGGTAATATGAATCAGGCAGAATTTCCCTATGGAAATTATTGCCTCAGAGACTGGGCACCTATGGATAAGTTTATTTAGGATGAATTTAGATAACCAGTGATGGATTTTGCATACTTGAAACACATAAATTTTTTTATGTGATGTTTATAATTAAATTTTATAAAGAATATTTTTTGTATTAGAAAACTATTCATTTGTTGGTGTGTGCAAAGATAGTGACAATCCAAAAAATACTCTTTAAGAAAAGAAATCTCTTAATTTACAACTGTAAATGCCCATAGACACTATAATGTTCTAATAGAGTGAATTGGTGATGAAGGATAACCAATCAAGAAGTTGGGAAGGTTCGCAGTATACAATAAAATACTGATATTTCTAGCTTATACTTGCCAAGCAAATTTTTTTATTCTCATTGCCATGTTTTAAGATTTCTGTAGAAAGGAGTCTTTTTCAATTAGTTGCATAAGTGGGCTTGAATCCCAAATCTTCAAGATGTTCTATCAGAGCAAACCTCTGAGTCCATGTGGTATCCTTTAATTTAAGCAACTAATGTGATTTTTTTTTTCCCCTTGGTTATAATAAAGTAGAACCTGCAGAAGGTCTTTTTTCGTCTTTAAGGGCTGGTATTTGTAATGTGGAAAGTTACATCCTGTTAGGCTATGTAATGAAAAATCTGATCTCTTCACACAGAAAAAGGGACACAGAAGCACAAAGACAGAAGGGAAACCTGAGTAACACTCTGTTCCAGCTACTTCTGGGCCACCCCAGGGCTGTGATCAGCTCACAAATATTTCAAGCACAGGGATGCATGGAGGCACAAGAGCAGGTGGGGGAACCACAGTGCCCCCGTCAGGGGAACAAGCCCCCTCCCTCTGCATCCCAGGAAGTCATCATCTGTATGGACTGGGTGATACTCACTACTGAGAGTCAGTGGAAACAATTCTTTGGGTCACCTTACAGACCGAGGAGGTCAGTGCCCTAAGGATATGGGACTTGCTGTAGGATACAGCAAAAGAGAATTTTGGAATGGTGCAGAACTTTAGGGATGCCTTGGGGAGGAATCAAAGGTGGGGGGAAAAAGGGAAATCAAGGTGGTCTGGTGAGGAAGGTGTGTGGGGAAATTCAAAGGGATAAAGAGCTTATTGATGTTTAAACCAAGGCTGGTCTGTACTTTTTGAGTGTGCCGTCTGCCTGATCAGCACAGTTTGTCCTGTCTTCTAAAACTTCATTTTGAACTGTCTTCCTGGGTGAGAGGCTCTCTGGTGTGCATGTTTGTGCAGGTGTGTGAGTGTGTGATTGTTAGCAAAGATCAAGCTGGTGTGGCGTGTGAGTAAAAGTGAAGTGACTGGGATCAAGGGGATGTGTGTGCAGGTGAGAGAATAAGAGGAGTTGGGCACTGGAGGGACCAGGGATTCAAGGCCAACTGCTGCAGAAACTGAGATGCCTGTGTGTATGTGTTCCTGTGCAGGAGATTGTATATCTAACCTCAGTTACTGTAGAGCTGCACAGTGTTTGTGTGTGTGTGTGTGTGTGAATAAGGATGTTGTACCAGCAGCCAGAGAGTGGGACTGCAGCCTCAGGGTCCAGGTGTCAGAAACTGGAGAGACTGAGGCCTAAGGGCCACCTGCCATGTAGGCTGAGTGTCTGACCCCAGCTGCTGCAAGGATCCACATATGTACATGTATTTTTCCCACTAACAGACCTCCATTCTGATATCCTGACTGGGCAGCAGAAAGAGGCTGTTGGTACTGCTTATGTTTATGTGAGTGCTGGGGGTTTCTGTGCTGTTCTGTGTGGCCAGCTGTCTATGTGCCTTGCATCCCTTGTGCTTGTGAGTTTACTGAACACAGATGCTCAGCCCCACAGCTAGTTGGATGGGAGGGGTACAGAGCTGCAGCAACCTTGTCTGTACTGGGCTACCAGATTCCATAACTCCTAAACAGCTCAGCTTTGAATTTTATGGAAGCATGGAACTAGTAGGCTTACTGTTATGTCATAGCATCTAGTTCATATTTTTTATTTAAAAAGACATAAAAATATAATTTTGGTGTTGGCTATTACATAGTCTATTGCAGTATGGAATTAGAAAACTGTTAGATTTGTTGAAAAGGCTTACTGTGAAAACATCTACTATCAGAGGAATGTGTGTGGTGTTTGTGTTTGTTCAGGGTTCTTTGTTGGTGGTTTTTTAATGTGTGCATGGTTGGACTTGGTGATCTCAGAGGTCCTTTCCAATCATGACTATTCTGTGATTCTGTGATTCTGTGATCAAGAAATTGTTTCATATGACAACTGATGAATGATGGATTTAGAGTAGCTTAATCCAGGAAGGAGGAAATACCCAAAACTTTTTGGTTCTTGTTCAAATACTTTAGGAAGTACTTGTCAGGCTACCCTGTTTCTGTGGTTCTTCTGGATGTGACTAGAAAACTGTTTTGTGACACGAAGATTAGAAGAGAATTGTGTACTATATAGCTGGTATCTGAGTTGAGCTTACTCCTGTGTGCAGTAGTGAATTATTTAGCATACAGTGTGCACTTGACAGACTTTGCTCACTCTTCCATTTCTCTGTCTAAGCACTACTGATCCCATTTCTGTTTGCAAGTCTTTGTAGCTTTTGAGTAGTTTCAGCAAACAAAGGAAGAACAAGATACATGGTTAGGTCTGTGCTGCAATCAATCTGATATCCCTGGTCAAGCAGGTGGTTTCAATGCTCTCAAAAAGAGAAAACCAGGTCTGTGTGTATGTTACTGCCTGCTTTTATTAGGAGCGTAACATGTAGCAGCACCTGCAAGATTTTCTTTACCATCATTAGAATTGGGAACTTGCCATTGATAATTATACAAAAACATTTTTCTTATAGCCACATGACTTCAGGACCTTATTTGGAAAATAATTGAGATAATGAAAGCTTTTGATAAAATAATGAAAGCAGCAATTATGTGGACCTGGTTGTTATTTCAGGTGACAGATTTAGAAAACAAATTTCAGTCATTTTGACCTACTGTCATTTCTCCTTTGGTTACTACTTAACCTATGCTCCAGCACAGGTTAAAAAGCAGCACCTTTCAGGTAAAGAATAATCTTATTGCCAGACATTCAAACTGGTACCTCATTAATGAGGCTATGACAGTTAAAGAGTAGAGTACAAAAGCGTGGCTAATCTCTAATATGAATAATAGCAATTTTTTGATGTTGTGCTCTAGTTGATACATTGTTCTTCACTTTAACATGATGCACTGATTCTTTACACACTCTAAAAAGTGTATAAAACATCTTCTGAAATATTGAAAATATGGTAAACTGCTACACACTTAAATTTATACAGATAAAACAAATATGGTTTCCCGACTGAGAAACAAAGGCAACAAGTGTGTTTTGTGTTGCTTTGTGTGTTGCTAGGGCTATGAGGCCAAGTGCTAAGTCTCAGCTTCTCCTTACTGCCACTACAATTCCATTGGGACTTAAAGTTCAGGGAGAGCTGCAGTTCCTAGGAAAATCCAAACCTCCCCCCAACCCTTGCAGCAACTGCTATTAAAAGTAGCTGTCAGGAATTGCTGCAGACAATTGCTACGATGCACCATATGCTCTGAATGCAAATTTTTTTTTTTTTTACAGAATTTTATTAGTCAGTGGCATGGTCTGAAGAACACGACATAAGCCAGCTTGGTTTTAATGTGTCTGGGAAGGATGTTTTCAATGATTCTGGCCATATTAGTGATCTTCCCTGCTATGTTTCTACCCTCTATGAAGTTGGTGCATTATGGGGTATCCTCAGAGGATGTGTAGGAGAGCTAATTAGCTGATTATTATGCCACATATTCAGTAGATAACATCGAATAGACTATGTAGGCAGGTTCATGTAGCATTTTACTCATAAGAACAATCACTTCATAAACAATATATTAGAGAAGCTAGATAGGCTAAAAAGATGTATCATGTTTGTACCCACTGTGCATATTCATATATTCATGTGACAATACTTGAAAAATTCATATAACAATAAAAAATGTAATGGGAGGCTTTTACACACAGGAGATTTTTATGTTAAAAGGTGAGAGCAGAAGGGGGAGATGATACACCTGCTATTATGAAGCAACCTCTGTATTATCAGAATGTGGGTGCTTAAATTCAAAGTATGCAAATACCATATGAAACCAAATCACCATCAAGAGTAACTTGTATGACTACAACTGATGAATGCATTTTAAAGAACCTCTAAAGTTTTTAGTACGGGCTTCATTTGACTTGCTACTAAAGAATCATCTGTTAGTCTCATGACATTTGCCAGTCCCTTAGCTTATGATTTAAAAAGGGTTTCATTGCACTCCTTTAGCTCACAAAATGGACACAAGTATGTGTAACCTATTTATTCACAGTAAGCAAGTACAACTTAGTCTGCTTTATTAATTTTTAAGCAAGGTACATAATTCAGCAATGTGATACATTATTGAATTGGCAGCATCACATTTCCTTTTAAATTGCCTTCTTTGTTCTTTTATAAAAATCATATTGACTTTCCTTTTTCAGGAAAGGCTTCCCTGTTGACTTGCTCTTCCTTCTTGCTGAAGGAGTTGGCTTAAATGTTCTTTTAAATGCACTGAAACTATTTGATGTGTCATCAGCATGGAATCATATCACAGAAATGTGGATGGCCCTTACTTCAGAGATAAGGCTACCTTTTCTGCAGCCTTTTCTCTACCTGCCAGATGAAAGTGATTTATTTCCAGTTCCCATGTTAAATGGGAAACAACTGCTGATTTAGTTGTTCTGTCCAAATAGTTTTTAAACAGGAAAGCATTTCTAGTATCAAGTCTTCCTTTATGCTTTTGATCTTTAATCTTGATAAAAAGTCACCACTAATTTAGTACTACTTTCACAATGAACATTTTGGATTTCGGTATGCTTTCTAATCTTGCCCAAAGTGGTTATACAGGAGGATGACAAAAATTACTATAGTAGAACTTGCCTTGATTTTAAATTGTTGCTGGTGATGATATTGCTGGACTATGATTATTCAGTGTGTGTGTTAGAAGACATACAATGAACGGATAGGTACAGAAGGCATGTTTCTAAGACCAGTTGTTATTTATCACATATTAAGAAACACAGGATGAGATTTATTTTACTTGGTTCTCACCATTTACCATTTTAAAGTTTGTCATCAACTCTAAACAAACTTCTAGGCTTCCTCGGGAGCCACTGAAAAAATACTTATCTTGAGATCCCCCTCTAAAATGGGAGGTGGGGGAAAGTACTTCTTTCAACTTTTATAAAAAATGTAAATATCTAGTTGAGGTTTGATGTCAAACTTCTAGTGACTGAAGTCGGATGAGATTAATTCTGTTCATAAAGGCTGTAAAAACAGTCTGCATGTTGTTGAAGTGTTGGTTTCGCAGGAGCATCAATGAGAGATGAAGTCTTAGTATTGTCAAATAGGTTCAGTTTCAATAAGGATGAGCTGAAATACTTCAAAATATCTTATGTGCGTAAAATATCTAAAAGGATATAAAAGGTAATACTGAATTAGAATTTTTTTCTTCAGGAGAATAAAATTAATTTTTATTGTTGCTTCTTTAGTTTTTTTGGTTTGGTGTTGGGTTTTTTTGGTGTTCGTTTGTTTTGGGTTTTGTTTTGTTTTCTTCAGTAGACCAACTTGTCATTTCATAATTGGGAAAATACAAACATTGAAGGGAACAAGTGATTTCTTTCTCTGAGCCATGAATATATGAAAATTGCAACTCTGTTTACAGATCTTCACTGGTGTAGTAAATGAACAAATACAGTATCACCTGCCTGTTTTTAAATATCAAAGATTTAAAAATGTGGATTTTCATGTATTGTTCTTCTATGGAAAAATTCTTCTGTATGAAAAGTGGGTATCAAATTAGTATACAATTTCAGAAGGATACATATTTACTTGTAGAATGACTGTGATGTTACCACTGGAATACGTTTGTATCTTACAGAAATAGTAAAATTTCTTTATTGTTTCTTGTTATGGTAATTCAGGATGATTTAATTACATTCTAGAAGTTATGTTAAAGTAATAATCTGTTATACTATATTTTACAGGTACAGTGAAAATTATATTTGAATTCTTCATTATAACATGCTGAATTTTGCTTTTGAGCGAGTTGGGTTTTTTTAAGTGTATAATGACAGAAGTTGCTAAGACAAGGGGGAACAAGAAACTACTACAGCAAACTGGGAAAAAAGGCTCAGCATACAATGATTAGCTATTTTTAAAAAACCTTCTTGCATGACTTCATTTCTGATACTGAAAGTAGGCTAAACCTAGGAAATTCTAATAATCTTTACTTAGTGGGTATGCTGTTACACACCTGAGCCAGCTTTGAATCAAAACCTCTCCCCTGAGGGAAAAGCTTTGGTAAATGGGCATGAGTAGAACTGAGCAGCATGAGAGAAGGGCAGTCATCCAGTCTAGCCTCCTGCAAGGTTAGGATTATTCTCTTTGCACATTTTATAAAATGTATGAACCCTGGTTTTAAGCCAGGCTTTTAAAATGTATTCCGTAGATCCTAAACTCTACCCTTTTTCATATGAGGTTATGCAGACAAGTTTCAGTTAGTACAGCTGATGTCTAGATTAGCTATTCTTTGCACATATGTGATTTTAATCTTCATTACTCTTTTTTCCTGCTCTTTCTGCTGCCTTAAGATTATTTTTTGTATATTTTTCACCACAATGTAGGATCTCATTTTGATGCCTTTACTGATGCTGCTTTGTAATATTGTGAGAGGTATTGTGGTATTAGGCATCAACAACTTTTGCTAACATGTTGTCTCTCTCATGATATGAAATAGTGATCCGTAATACAATCGCTGTGACATTTCAGAAACTTCTAGTCAATACATTGGCATTTATTATTAATGTTGTTTACAGACATTCACATTTCATGCGTGAACTGATAACCAAATGACTTCGGAAATAGTTTTCAAGCAAGATTTTGTGGAAGTAGAAAATACTGACAAAACCCTGCAATATTTTTCCTCCTTTTAGTGTTGCTTTACTTTTTGATGGTTAACCTGAATCCCATGCAAGAGACACATGCTAAAATGAAGGAGGTGAAAAAAAATTGTAGTGTTTCAGAACAGTATGACCCTTGTTATATGATTAAATTAAATGAAAAAGCACATTTTCCATTCTGCTGGCAAGAATTTGAAATATCACAGAATTTTATGTAAATTATTTTAATTGATATGTATTTCAATAGAAGGCTCCCTGTTCATGAAGTAACTTTTTTATTTATGGGGAAGAATACATTAGTTATTAAATTAGAGTAAGCAAGATCAAGGTAACTAATACAGTAGTGTATGTTATATATATAGTATATATATTTATGGTATAAATTTCAAGTTTTTGTAGCACTAGTGCATCTGTATGCTGTATGCTAGAGCTTGTTATGGTATCGGGGTCTCTGAGCTGAAAAATTTGCAAAAGTATATGAGAGCAGACAGTTCCCTACTGACTGCTCATCTAAGGCAGTTTATGCACATTTTTCACTCCAGGAACTACAGCAGATATATTGCAGTCAAAAAGTGCCTCCTGATGTGCTGTAGTTTCAGAAAGAAGGATGCAAAATAGCTATTGGAGTCAAACCATCCACTTGTAGTTGAAAGGTATCTCATAACTTGTGGACAGGGCCATTACACATGTGTATCTGACACGGTTTTGAAGAGAAAAAGCAAGGTTTAGGTAGTTGATAGTGGAGAATGTCTTAGCTGCTATTTTTTATGCTTGTGGTTCAAGAATCCCATTTTTGAGCTGAATGAATATTTACAGTACATGTTCTGAGGTTTTTCCGAAGTCCTTTCTGTATTGGAAGTCTTTTCCATTGTTTTTCAATGGAACATAAGCTGGAGAAAAAAACCTACCCTGCCTTGGGTTAAACTCCCCTCAAAAATCAAAACCTTTTGTGTAAGTAGTGGCTTGTAAAACCATGCCTTAATTTTTCATTAATTCAGCAGTAGTGTAACAGGAACACAAATATATATACACTTCACTCGTATTACTTCATTCCTTTTGTTTCCTGGGAAGTTCCTCAATGGAGTGCTGAGTAGTCCTGTCTTTGGAGTTCAAAATCTCATTCAAATCTTTTGACAGATGGGGACAACATGCAGTCCCGCTGCTCTTGTTCCATTCAGCCAGTCAGGAAAAGTTATTCCTCAGCTACTCAAAGGCAGATATTTTTCCCTGGTGATTGTCTGATGAGTTAAAGTTATTTTGAATGGCTAGGATACAAGTGACAAGGTAGGACTCAAAAAGTCTGCTTCTTAGTTGTAACAATTCACCAGTAGGCTAGGATAAGCTCTACCGTTATTTAGAAGCACATACAAAAGAAAAATCTTAAAAGCTAGAGCATCTTCATGGGAAAAGATAATGGCTGCATTTCACAGGTTTAGCCAGGAGCTAAATATTTAGCATATCAACTAAATACAAATGCAAAACAGTGATTTAGTGAGATGTTTGTCTTAGCCTGCTAATTCCATATCTACTTCATTCCAATACTTCTATGCTAACAAAATTTTTATGGAAAACCATTGGTAGAAAAATGCTTTGTTGAAGTTACCTGTTCACTGGATGTCACTGCTACACATAGATACATATGAAAAGCTGTCTGCCACTGTTCAACATTTGCCCAAGCATTCATGGAAAGAATGGGAACCCTACTTCTAGCTCTGTCAGTGGAAGAATTATGAGCATTTCACTTACCACTTATTTCAGAACAAAGCAATTTAACTTGACACTTACTTGCAGGAAGTTGTACCTGATGTATGTACAATGCTATTACCTACTATTAGAAATCACATTCCTGGGCTGGAAAAATAGCAATCATATGTCTGGTTATAATTGTGTTATAAATTTTGGTTGCCTGTTGAAAAGAGGCAGTTGTTTTATAACAAGAACTAAAAGGTATCCTTGGAATCAGGTGTTAGTAACAAAGTTGGTATTAAAAGCTTTACACCTGGATTTGAAACACATAAAGAGAAATAACAGTCTTAAAACTGTCTTTAGTTTAATATCTCCTCTTTGTTTAGAGTAAAATGTTTATTTACCCTTGACTATTCCTCAGGCCAGATGTTTTTTTTTCCTCTTACACCATTATAAAGGATGACAAGTTAAATAATTTCAGCCATAGCAGAATAGGTATACAACCTAAACATAATTATCATATTAATTTTCTTACCCTATCAATATCTACGCAAGGTAATGTGTCAGGTAGACATTAAAATTGGAAGGAGCTAAGGAATTCAAACTTTAAAATTCAAACAGCTGAAGAAATAAATTAATCGGTAGGTCCTTAAATAGCTATTTCATATAACAAGTACTGATTTAAAGTATTTATTTTGTTTTATCAGGGCTTTATTTTCAGATTGTCACCTTAGTGCAAACTATTTCCATCTATATTATAGTCTTATGTGCAATATTCTCATTAAAACTGTTAAAATTGAAGAACTAGTTTCACATACACTTCAAGGTATTGTACTAAAGAAGAATAATTCTACTTGCACCTCGACTGCTATAATAGATCATAAATAATATTTCTCTCTACTACTATCCATAGCCATGAATCTATTAATAATTTTTCAAATACAAAAGAATTACTTTAAAAAAAGACATTTTAAGAAATCAACTTGTGGATTAGGGCTTTAAACTAGATGTGAAGGGGGAAGGGGAGAAAACTGGGTCTGTTAGGGACAGACACAAGAAGAACGAACCGGGGCCTGAAGGCAGGTGGTCTGGGGAGGATTTAGTCCCACCAGTGTGCTCTGTTTGTTTCCTGAAATGTCTGTATGCTAATGCACGCAGCATGGGGAATAAGCAAGAAGAGTTAGAGGTCAGTGTACGGGCTAAGGGTTATGATCTGGTAGCGATAACAGAGACATGGTGGGATAGGTCACATGACTGGAATGTGGCCATGGATGGTTATGTGCTTTTTCGGAAAGATAGGGCGGGTAAGCGAGGTGGTGGAGTTGCTCTTTATGTGAGAGAGCAACTAGAATGTGTTGAATTTTGTGCAGGGGCTGATGAGGGGCAAGTTGAAAGTTTGTGGGTAAGAATTAAGGGGCAGGCTGGTGCAGGTGATACAGTTGTGGGGGTCTACTACAGACCTCCTGATCAAGGCGAGGATGTTGATGAGGCCTTCTACAGGCAGCTGAAAGCAGCCTCACAACTTCAGTCCCTAGTCCTCATGGGAGATTTTAACTACCCCGATATCTGCTGGTTGACTCACACAGCCAGCCTTTCACAGTCTAGGAGGCTCCTCCAGTGCATTGATGATAACTTCTTAATGCAAATGGTGGACAAGCCGACTAGAAGAGGAGCGNCCTCATCAATGTTTTCAAATATGTAAGGGGTGAGTGTCAGGGAGATGGAGTTAGGCTTTTCTCAGTGGTGACCAGCGATAGGACAAGGGGTAATGGGTACAAATTGGAGCATAGGAGGTTCAAATTGAATATTCGAAAAAATTTTTTTACTGTAAGGGTGACAGAGCCCTGGAACAGGCTGCCCAGGGGGGTTGTGGAGTCTCCTTCACTGGAGACATTCAAACCCCTGCCTGGACACGTTCCTGTGCGATGTGCTCTAGGTGGCCCTGCTCTGGCAGGGGGGGTTGGACTAGATGATCTTTCGAGGTCCCTTCCAACCCCTAGGATTCTATGATTCTATGATTCTATGATTCTATGATTAATTTCTGTATTGCTGAAAAAAGGGAAAGAGCTCCTTAACTATAGAGCTCCTATAGTCAGTTGATAAGGGAGAAATGAAAGTTGATCAGAAAACACGCTATTACTTATACACACTTTGTGCTAAATATTACATGTACTTCATATTTGAAACTTAGATTATATAGAAACAAACATTGGCTTGAGTTTATTCTGGCAAATGAAAAAATTGCATATGATATTCAATGACTATTACTAAGCAGATTGTCTTTAATGTCTACTTGTATACGTGCATTGCAGCTCCAGGCCTTTTGGAAATCACTTCATAAATTCTTAGTGGTAAACAACGTTTGTCCAACAAATGTAATATGAAAATTTAAAAAAAATGCTCTTCACCAAAAATAGAAAGCGGACTCCAGTCTTCCTAAAAGTAACCTTGGTAAAGTTTCTGTACCAAAGCTACTCTAAATATGGTATGGAATAAATGTAACAACAGACATTAGTTGTTCTAATACCTCCTCACCCAGGGAGACCTGACACCCTGCTAAAGCTTTGGCAAAGTTAATGGTAAGTTTTCTAGGCAGCTGCACTGAACGGACTGAATTATTGGTTTTGTGAAATTATAGATTTTGGCCTGAATTAAATATACCTCCCCTTAATTCTCTGTTATTTTCTTCTAGTTACTATGTGTTAATAAATTAATTGCTATATTTTAGACTCTGTGTTATAAAATCTGTCTCAGATTTGATGATAACCATCACACGAAACCTTACCGTTCAGCACAATGTTGAATCCCAAGCACATGTCATAATCTGAATGTGATCTTTTCTGGTCACTCTAAGAACAGATATACATATTTCTAATACAAGCTTGAGAATTTTTATAAGCAGTCTGGCTACATAACTGATGGATTACATCAGTTGGATTTTTTGAGGCAGGATTTGTGTACGAACTATCAGGTAATATTTTCATATGCGGATCAGGAAAAATACTGGTTTTGCGTGTTCAGCTACTGCTAAGATAACACAAATGGCTTTTTTGTTCTAGTGTACAAAATTCTATGTATTTATATTTTTCTGTTATTCTACAGTGAATTATGGCCACGATAGCATAAGGTTTTCTGGATTCATTAATATAATTAATTTTTTTATTCTATAATTTTTCTTTATTCTGGCATTCCAATATGATTTTCTGTCAACCTGTCATTTATGTCTCTGTCCTTTATGTCTTTGTCTTTTATGTCTCTGTCCTTTATTTTGTTTGAAATTTTTCTTAACTGTAATTTTCTAGTTCCGCGTTCCTCTTTGAAAACTTGACAAAATTAGTCAATGAGGAGAAACAGGGGAAAAAAAAAGGTTTGATTAACTTGACCATTGTGGTGACAACAAGGAAAAAGTGACTGAGTTTGCAAAAAGACAACAGCTTTCATTTTTCGTTTGGATAGAGAAGGCCAAAGGAATAAAGATGAGGAAGTTCAAGCTTCTAACACTGTAGGAAGTGGAAGCCAGATGCGGTTGTAATACTGAGTTCAAAATAGAAGAAATTTGGACCTCTTCGAAGCTTAAGGGACAAAACCAAAAGCAACTTTGCCAAAATTATAAACTTGTGGATTCCCTTTAAAAATAATGCAGTCTCCAAAGGTAGAGAAAAAAATATTTGTTTAGTTTTATTCATCCTCTAGACAGAAAATTTGTGATCTTGATGAAATTTCGAGAGATTTCTCTAGTAGCCATTATTTTCAAATATTTACAAAAACAAAAACAAACAAACAAAAAAGTTTAGCAAACCAAATCCTTTCTTTCCAATTTTATTCACCCATCTCGCTCTTCATTCATAAACTATGAAGGAACTGACATTCTGCTCATCTACCTGAGGGCAAAAAAAATGTTGGCATGCAGATGATTAAACATGTGCCTGTAAACAATTGGCTCTGGCCCTAACTTGTGTCAAGCAGTTGGCATGGCTCCTGATTAGTAATTAATTAAATCAATGCCAGCAGACACTAATGATATCTTCCCATAGAACAGCATGCCAGATCCAGTAAGAATAAACTACCAGATACAGATTCCTGTTTTGTCATTTCAACTGGACGTCAATGTCAGCAAATACACTCTGAGCAAGTTTAATTTAAAAAATGCTGTAACATTAAAATTAAGCTTGGAGCATTTTTTTTTTTTTTTTTTTTTGCTAAGCTACTCTAATTCTTTATTACTGTATGGGAAAGCTACAAGCCTACTGTAGGATCCAATTGTTGAATACAAAATTTTAAAAACAAAGTTAAACCAAAAAAATCATGCCACACTTTCTTCCCTTCTCCCATTTTAGGTGTACATTATATAATAAAAATGAAAGAGCAGTTTTGATTCAGGAACAAGACTATTGTAGTTCTGGTTGCAAGTGTCTTTTAGTACAACCAATGTTTTTGAAATTACCTAGTAAAGTGCCTTACAGACTTTGCTTCCTGTGAGCTGACCTGTAAAATTCAAACATGGTTTATAAATTAAGACCCAGGTTCTTCTAAGCATGCATCTCTGAAAAGCACAGTTTCTACTTAGAGTTAAAGATGAACTTGTCACAGCTATGTTTTTACTGCCTTTATTAGAAATAAAATGGGATTTTGAAATAATATCTTTTGAAAGTAAATACCTTCATATTAAAGACAGATTTCTTATTGAAATATTTTAAAGGTCTACAGGCTGACTGATAAAAGGACTAATCAAGAATTTAATGAACTCCTGTGGCTGTTTTATTTTTAGATTTTTCCTTGGCAGGTTTTTCTTTCCCAACTCTCATCCAGGCACATCTCCACGTGTCTTCCTGATTCCTTATTCCAGCAGTACTGTCTTATTGAAAAGTGCTCTGAATCCTTAATGATGAAAGGTAACAGGTGGTATATGAATACAAAGTGTTATTTGGCAGATCTAAGTCAAAATTTTAGTTAAGGTAGTAAAATTCACCTTTACTCAACATGTGATTCTTGCAAAGGTCAGTTTTGAAGTCTTCCTTGATTGTTTTCAGCAGCTGTCAGTCTACTAACTGAGTGCCACGGTGATGGAGCCAGCTGATGCTTGACATTGTTCCTCTGGAAATGTTCTCAATCATACAGTCTGAGCAGCACTTGCTTCCATACAGATATGGTTATAGATATTCTTTTCAAGCTGCATGGTAGTATGTAGGGGTGGTAAGGAAAGAGGAGAATAGTTGATTAGACATGATTAGACCTTACATGATTGTTGAAGAGCTTAGATTAGACACAATTTCTTGATTTTTATGTCTCTTTAAGTAGTATGTTTGCAATAGAACCAAAAACTTGACAAGACCAGCTTCAGCCTCTCATGAGCCTACCTAAAGAGATTTTGCATGGCCTGTATAAGTTTGAGCTGAGAAGTAATTTTAGGTTAGTATACCAACTAATATACTAATTTTGGTATACTAATTGGAATACTAATTTTAGCATACCAATACTGTTGGTATACTACTTTTGGGTTAGTATACATAGTTTCTTGTCACTTCTCGTGCGTAATCCTTCTGTCTTTCAGTGAAATGAAGATAGCAACCAAACCATGTAGTGTACTGAGAGTTGGTTTAGTTTTTGAGGCTCTACATATATTTATGGTGGTTAGTATGGATATGAGCATTGAAATTGATAAGTTTGCAGTCGTTAATTGATCTGGTTCATGATAATGTTTAGAAAGACAAATTTTTAACATTGTTTTAAAAATTAATGTATTACCTTCTCAAGACTCACAGGTACTAAAAAGGCAAAATGAACAAAAGAAACCTCATGTGTGATTACGTTTTAAAACATTTCCTTTTTTAAATTTAACAATGTGAAAAAGAACTTATGCGACATGTTTTAGTCTAAAGCAAATTGATAAGAATATAAGAAAACCTTTGTCAGTCATTAGTTTTGAAGTTTTGCTTTTTTTTAGTATCTCAAAAATTATTTCAGTGTTCTGTTTGAAATAGTGTTACTGTTTTCAAGGAAGTGCATATTTAATAGAATTTTTGTATATACAATTTTAAAGTTATGTTTAATTTTCCTACATGTAAAAATAAAATTTTTTTTTTCTGAATGGGCATAACTTAAAAGTTTTATTAAACTCAAGGACAGATTTCGAATTGTTATGTTCCCATGTATTTATTATTTTATGTTCTACAACAGCAACAACATTCAGTAAACATTAAGAAGATAATTAATGTTAATTTCTATGCAGCTTTAAAATACAAGATACTTAACTTGGGGAGGGGATCTTTTTGGATGTCTGTCAATGTATAACATAAGGAATAGTGACTTCCACTTGCAAGCTGGACCTGTTTTATGTGGCTTACTTGCAAACAGATGACAGTTGAATTACATGAGAGAAATGGATTGTGTTTTCCAAAAGCTCTTTGACCGTGATGGGAAAATTGGAGAGCAAATCACAAACAAAAACTCCCTGTTGAAAATATTTGGTTAACTTTCTTGGCTTGCTGCTTTGCTAAGCAAAGGCCCAGAAGAACAATTCTTTTCTTCATGGAAATCAGTGGCATCTTAATTTACAATTAAGTTCTAATTCTGTGAAAACCGAGTTTTGTATCCGATATTTTCCATCATATTTTGCCTGGTTTTCTTCTGAACATGCTGCTGTCACGTCCTGTGTAGCAGAGTCAAAGCAGTGACAACAACTTAAAGCTTGTAAACTTGAATGCAAGTATTGGTGTGGACTGGTTGTGTAAGTTATTCAGGTTTCTAGGGAGTACTCTGGGCTCCATGAGCACCTTGCTAATGGAATCCCAAGTGATTTAAAACTATCTTCAGTATCTCTGCAGCGTCTTGCAGCTATACCAGTCTCTTCAGCTTCGTTTGAAAATCGTGGGTTCGTTAAAACTATGGTGAATATTTTTTTTAAGGCAGCGGTTGCTTTTTGGCTCCACTTTCTGACTGCTAGAAACATCTCTAATCTGCCAACCACTACAGGTGATTTTTAAGAATTTCCATGTATCTGTAGTTCTTAAATACTTGTTATTTGTGGCAATTATTGTAAATGACAGTCTTTGTTATTGTTTGAATCAAAACGATTGACTTTACACTGAAACTAATAAACCTAGGCTTCTTCTTTCCCTGTTTGGCTTCAGCTGCAATACCTACTACTCTGCTGACTTTTCTTCCTCAGCCTGTTGACCTCATTCTTTCACATATTTACCCTTTCCTTCAACCTTTACTTGAAAAAGGATGAATATATTGCTTTTAGTTTATTGTGCCTTGGCTCTCCTAACCAAAATTCATTGTAGCACTTATCAAGAGTTCTCTTATTTCCAACTAACCAGTAGAACTTAGGTACAAATAGCTTATTTATAGCGGTGGTCAAGGTTGTGAAAAAACATTCAGTTGAACATAGAAATTATGCCTGGAGATTGTTTTGTCTTGCAAAGTTTGCTGTGTGTTTGGTTTCCATAACAGCAGTTCAGCAATGGCTCAGAATGCTACACCTTCCAATTCAGACGTAGCAAACACTGATCAAACTTGTCATAATTTAATTTACATTGAACTGATAAAATAGTGTATTTTATTTACACATTGTAACTCATGAAATATACCTTTCTGCAGTGCAAGTACTCAAAATAATACTGCATTAAAGCTTGGTGATGAATGGAACCTGGAAATGTGAATATACCAGAAAAGCAGACCAGAGATTACTTAAAGAAACCATCTCCTCCTGCAATTCACAATAGTAAAAAAACCCCACAACCCCAAACTATCCACAGCATGTGCAATCCATCCCCCAGGTGTTAGTTTTGAGCCAACATTCACTTTTGGATGCAAAATTTACCAACTAGTATCTCTTCTGTGCCTATTAAGAGGACTAAAATTTGTTGCACTTTCCTTCTGTAGCTACACCTGACAGTAATAATGCACAATTTATATAACTCATAAAACTGCTCTGGAAAGCTTGTTTGCTATGGTTAGTAGAAATGCTACTGAAAGAGTGGGCTGTAGTGTTTTAGAAACAAGATCATTTTGTCTTTCAGCCACCTTGTGTCTAACCATTCTATTTGTGCTTTCAATAAGAAATGTAAACTCTACAGGATGCTCTTTTATATAAAAAGTAACTCCTATTTAAATTTTGAAGGACAGAAGCAAAACTATGTTTTATCTATGGGGTGGCTTGAAGCCTAACTGCAAGCCAGTGTAGGACAAAATTTTTGGTAGTTTTTCAGCACTGGAATATCATGAGTAACGTATAGTAATATTTACCAACTTTATTAAGAACATTACTATAAATGTTTTTTCAGACTGTATAGTCTCTTTAGAAACACAATAATTCTCTTCCAGGATGACAGAAATCAAGAAAGTAAGTTTTACCTCTGTTATCATAAAAGGGGCCAAATGTGGACAAACATGGATCTTGGTGGGGAAGTGGTGTTTGCCAAGTGAGGAAGTGAGGCAATTAATTAAAAATGGAACTGAAATTGACCAGCACTGAGTTTACACATATCTGTGACTTATTGTTTGTATGTTACACCATAAAATAAAAGGCAAATTTAATATTTGGGTTGTGATAATATCAGAGACTCCAAGAATGCTAAAACCTAGAGGTCATTTGATAAATAAAAGGTAATACTTTTGAAGTTGTTATAGGTTATAAGTGCACACAATTAGCACCTTAGAGCTATTTAAAGCTTGTAGGTGTTAAAATTGTTATCTCTAATTTTGTGTGCATTGTGAAACATGGTACTAAAACACTATTACAGTCATCTATAGTATTTTTAACAAACTAATTGTATCAACATAGAATTTGATATGCACTTCTGGGCCATCAGTTCTACTGTATTATCACTTGTTAAATTATACACTTGACTCTCTTGCTCTTTTGAGGCCTTCATCACGATTTCTCAGTTTCTGTCTATTGAGGTTCTTTCATAACAACAATGAAAGAATTGTTGCGAAGCAAATAACAGATGCACAAAATCAGAGAAAAAAATTACTGATAAGTTTCTTTTTTTTTTTCTAACTTGAACACACTTATTGTATATGTTTTAATTGTTTTCTGTATAGTAGCCAGTCAAATATAAAATAATTTTTGTGTTTTTTCTTTATAGTATAATTGTATATTGCACATGGTAGTCTAAATAACATTGTTCTTTTGGAAAATTCTTAGCTCTGTGTAGGTAGTTGTATTTGTATTTATTTAAATGGGTAGCTTTTCAAAGCTTTGGGTTTTCCTTTGCTGTATTAATTTAGTAACAACCAAAGGTAATCCTCTAGTTATAATCATAATTCTGGTATGTTTTACCTGTTGGAACATATTTGGAGGCTAAACTTACTATGTTTTTTAGTTCTCCTATGGTGTATAGGTTTTTCCTCTGGGCCAAAGTATCATGTTCAGAATAATCCTTTAGAAAACTTTTTTCTTGACAGTTCATGGAGGAACATTGAGTTTAAACTGCTGATATGAACATTAGTCTCTGAAAAATATCACCTAATCATGTGGCTCTGCACAATATGCTTATTACAAGGTTGAAAATAGTATTTCTAGAAGGTCAGACATTTTCTTCTAATTGACTTCAACTATGTACTAAATCAGCCCTAGTTTTGTCTTTTAAGAACTGAAAAGAAAATTTGCTGTATCTCTGAAGTAAAGTTTTCAGAATGAGCTATTAATATCTATTATATTTTCACAGTACAGAGAATGTAGGAAAAAATCCTACAAATTAGTAGGACCCAAAATTAATGGGTCAAAGAGCTTCGCTTTCACTAAATTAGTAAAGTGCCTGGGTTTCAAGCAATCATACAAATAAAACACAAATTACATGATTCTTGACTGAAAAATCACTTTTCAACCACAATAAAAAGTAGAGATGCCATGACAAAGACCATAGATTTGATAACCATTTGGCCTAGGAATTCAGGCACTTAACTGATACTTTTAGTTTGTCACTTACTGGGCTTTGTTTTACCCTCAAATTGGAAAAAAAATCCACACAACCAATTAATATTGAAATATAGTGTGGAGATAAAAGAGGTAATAAAAACCACTGAATAACAGTAACAAAAAGAAGATTTTTACTTTAAATAGCTGTAGCTATAGGTTAACAAGGCAGTTGTGCTTATTATAAAAGCATATAACAGTACTTCTGTCAAAATGAGTAATTTTTTATTTAAGATATAAAAATTGTTGAAGAACTTATTGAAATGCTTATTTTACATGTGATTAAGCAGTTGAACTAGTTGACAACAAAGCAGTAAATCCCATCACTGAATATAAGACCAACAATCCTAGACACACCTCGCAGATGAGGTACATTCACAAAACCAGTTTTACTGATTTTGAGAAATATTTTAAATAAATATTTATAAAATATTAAAAATAAATAAATACCACTAAGGCAATAGTCTTGTTCTCTGAGATCCAAAGCTCATTAATTGCTTCTCTAATTGCTTTATGGGGATTTGTCAGCTGCTAGATTTGTCTTTCATAGTTTTTTTAAAATCTGACAGTCAGTAAATAGTTCTCTAAATTATTGTTAGAGTAAATGCTGTTCAAAGACGGGTAAATCTGATTATTTACTTCTTAAATAACTCCTTTGTAGTTTTACATTGTGACAATATCATAGAGTGGAGATGTAATGGATTTTACTAATGAAAAATAACTCAAATGGTTGAGGATATGAACCATATAATGGTAGATTTTTTTCCTTTGCCTGTGGTCTAATTTTACATCCTTTGAAGTTAGTGATTAATGGTTTAGGGATTCCTTCTTCTAGGGCAACTTAGACTTGAGCTTGAACTTTCTGATATATATAAATGAGGTCATAATTTTCATACTTATACCAAACCCTTTTCCTTTCCAAGGAAACTTTGAGGACACAGGGGGGACAATTTAGGGTGATTCAGATTTATTTAGGGCATAGGAATTAATTTTTACCATAACGCCATTTCTTTTTAGTACTTTGTACTAAATATGATTGAATTACAGAATTCAGAAGATAATCTTACTCTGATGATCAATTTTTATTTTCCAGTTCTTAGTTTTGTGTTAGAGACACAAAGTTCTTGATGGCCTCAACTAGCAGATGTATGTTGGTCAGTATTTATCAACTAAGTTCCTTCTGTACTTTACTTATCACCTAAACTCTAAATAAGCTTCAGAAGCGCTGTTAAATGATTTTTTTTTTAAGTGAAGGATATTTACAACTGTTTTCTCCTAATTCTCCTTGTCTGCTGCTTCCTCTCTAGGAAGTCTATTCATTAAGGAAAATTACTTGGTTCCTCTGTCTAGCTGGCACTATAAAAGGCAACATTTGTTTGTCTCCATTTCATGTGTTTGTTATCTGGCAGCTGTGCAGTTTTATTTTGCCCATCTACCAGTACTGCATATGCTCCTGAATTGAAGTGCACACTAAAGTAACAAATTTTGTATTTTCTCAGGGCTGGTGACAGGAACACTTTAAAATGTCTGTATGTCTAATTAAAAATAATTGAGGGGACACAGAACTATTTTTTCTGTCCTATTTTTTCCTCATTTACTTTTAAATATTTTTTCTATCTAGTTACATATGTTTACTTGCATTGTTGAGCTGTAGTGATCTAAGCTGGATTTGAGGCCCCTTAGTAAAAGGGGGCCTCAGAATTTTGCATTCTGAAAGATACCTGCTTAATTGAAGGTCTCATTATGTGAATTTTAAAAAGACAAATACAGTTTTACTTATGAGGAATGAATGAGATTTTTTTTGTTTGTTTTGTGTTGCCAGTTGGACTGACAAATGCATTTCGTGTTACTCTATGTCCACATGCCAGTCCAAACGAAACTCCACTCCACTTCCACACTTCATTTGGGTACAGAATCACAGTTCACAGAAAGCCAAGGAAAGACTGATAATGTTTTTATTATTACTACATGCAAAGAAATAAGAAACAAAAGGTATGGTAAGAGCAAACTGATTTATAAGAGTATAAGATATACTCTGCCCTTTAAAATATACCCTTTAAAAATATTTACCTTATTCTACTTCTTTTTAAATAAAATCTATATATACATTAACAGAAGTTGGCTCTCAAGAACTTACTCTATCTGGCAAATTTTTTAGCCCTTACCAAAGAAAATTTTTACATGTAGATGAGGTGTGGGTTCTGTCTGACACATACTAGTTGCAAAAGTAGTCACAGAAGGGACTGTTTTACAATATACAGTTGTACTTCTCAGAACAGCTTCCTTCTACCCTTTCATTATAGCTTTGATAAACTAAGGGGCAAATTCTGTCAAGCATGTCTATTTTTATTAAATATCTAATCTTAGCTGAATGATGTGGTCTTACAGCTCAACATCTGCTGCTATTTATTCAGTGACTGTGAAGGTCTGGATGGTGATCTTGGGAAATACATTAGCATTAAGCAGAACTCCTGCTCACTTTAAAATAGATCATTAATCATTGCTCTCTGAATACCCAATGAGTGCATTACTTGTCTTCTAACTTTCAAAAGAACCTGAGTTTCTTTGCCTCTGTTGTGGTTTTTCTGTTGTTTTCTCTCCAGTGGGCTACTTGGGGAAATGGGGATTTTGGACAGCTTTTTTTTGGTTTGTTTTCCTAAGCTTTAACTCTGTGAATTCAGAGCTGCGTGTGGTATCTGTTGTAATAGATTCAGGGACAAAGCTACAAAGGAACTTAAGTATAAAAGTACTGAAACATCCCAGTACTGAACATTATAATGCCTAATTTTCAGCTACCTGCTGATAACAAGAATTCACAGCATTGAAATAGGTACATGAGCTTCAATGTCAAGGCAGAATTTTATAACAAGCGTATGGTGTAGAAAATCTAGTATATGCGGAAGGGCAACCATTATTTATATCATAGAAAGAGGCAGAAGGACTGTGGTGATAGTAAGTGAAATGCTTATTTCCTGCAGCTAAGTACCAGGGACCTCATTGTAATAAAGCCTGTCTCTCAGTAATAAAGACAGTCTGCTGACATTAGGGAAATGGAAGTTCCAGTCTCCACTGATGGAAGAGCACTGAAGTCTATCTCTCTTACACAATATTAAGCTATCAGTGAAAATTTCAAGTGCTAATCCACCTACTTTGGCAAATTGTTTAAGGTGTTCTTTGAGAATGGCTGCTTATGTTTTAGTCCATGTTTTGTACAAAACCTTACAGTCCAGCAGTGTGAGGCAAGCTCAAGAAGTACTCAAGGGTTAAAAAACCCTTTATCCTTGTAAAGCAAGTGACTTCAGAATTAGAGGATTAATAATAATTCCATTATTTACAATAATAATTTATAATGCAAATTATTATTAATGATATGAATTTTTATTAATTTGAATTATTGGTAATCTACATTTTAGGCTTGGACAAGTCAGGCATAGTGCCATCCAGATTTTCCATCCTTTTGATGGTGGAAGATGCACAGCCTCTCACTGGAGAAAGAGGGAGTCAGATTCTCAGCTGGTATAAATGAATATGGCTCTGAGTTAATTCCTAGCAGCTGGTATAGCAGCTGCGTGGCAGAAAATGCATTAAGGAAGGTGCTGGTTTAGCTGCAGCTATACCAGGACAATTGCGCTCTAGGTTAAGGATTCCTCTTCTGCTATTGTGTTTTAAGGTAATTTTTCACTCATTTTTATAAATGCTGCATTGTGACCTTAAGTCAATTGTAAAGAAGAGACTCTTCTGACTGAGACATTATTTCAGCTGCTGCATAGGGACACCTTCAGATAGAAAACCTTATGACCCATCCAACAGCATGGTGAAATCCCTACAAAGACAAGGGGTGAACTGGCAAGGTCATAACGTGCAGAGTTTGTACTGATTCATTCTCTCAGGACGCAATAACACTAAAACAAAACACTGAAATAACAAGTTTCCCACACTAAAAGCTGGTTTTGTTTCCTACTAAGTAAGAAACCTGGCTGAATAAGAAAAAATGCTATTGAATGTTTTCTGAAAATCTTTTATGTCAGTGATGTGATATGGTTCAGTTTATTTTAGAACAAATAATGTTTATACATTTCATTAATCATGGCATTTTTAGGTGATATTTCCAGACTGCATCAGTCACAGAATGAATACAGTACAGTGAAAAACAGTTCTGCCGCTTATTCAGTTTATAACCTGAGCTATGTTTGCCAGCTTAGTTGACCAGTGTGTCTTACTTCAAATTAATACTGTTATCTAATGACATCTGATATGTTTTCTGTAACAACTGATCACTTTTGCCCTCTTACCTAAAGTGTCAAAAGAGTTGCAGGGACCTAGCTTGAATATCTGATGTTTTGGAACTGTACTGGGATTTTGAAGGAAATTGACCACACTTCCTAGTAATAACTACAACTAAGGTGACCGATGTTGCAGTAACTGGTCAGAGTATGTAATTTTTAGGGCAAGAGCTGCTAAAGAATTCACTTCTATATGTAAAAGCTGCTTTCTCTCCAAACAACTCAGTCATGTTTACTGTTGTGCTACAGGAGGGAAATCCTATGCAACTCCTACACTGAACAGAGTAGATCAGACACAAACCTGTCCAGGCTATACTTCCCATTGCTATTAAATACAAAAGAGGGATTTTACGGAAAAGGTTCGTGACCTTAAAAATGCTTTCAGGGCTTACTTTACACGTAAGTAGGCTTCATTTATGCAAAGACTAACCAGAATTTTCTTAGAATAATTTTAAATATTAAGCCTGTCTTGATTCTTCTACTTTTGTACCTATTAGGCTATTCATGTTTACAGAAAAAAATTCCACCTAGAGAATTGCACAATTTGCCATAGAGGAAGTGTGAAAATAGTAGCTCTATTGACTTTATTTTCTTTCCTCCTGCTCTGAAGTCTCCCATTTCCTATTTTATGTCATCTTATCTGAACTAACAGATTTATAAACCAGCTCCTTGAACAGTAAAACCATTTGCCATTTGGTGGAATTGGCTGACATTTCATTTTTGCTCTGCAGATTGCAGATAATGTTGACATTATTTCACTGAGCTCTGTACTACATCATTAACATATTGCTCATGACTGAATCTGAAATGCTTTCACTCTTGTAGTGTAATAACCTGCATTTTCGCTGTTAAAGAGATGATGTAGATCCTGCTGAGACAAAATAGACTTTAGTGTTGTATTTTGTTGCTTCAATGCAATTTCTATTTTACTGTGCTGCAACATTAACTGTGTCAAAAGTGAAAGAAGAAAATCCCATATAGGTTTTGAGAAGAAATGAGCAATATACATGAAATAGCCTTAAACCCAGACTAAATTAGCTTTGTAGCTATGCAGGAAGTGTCAGATTAGAGGCATATATCTTCCTGCTTGCATCACATGAAAATGAAAATTCATTTCAAGTTGTAGGCATAATGCCATTCTTGCCCATATGTGATTATTTTTGCTGAAAAAGAAACCAGCTAGCAGGATTATTACAAAGTAGTTTTGGGTGACCAGGAACTCTGAAAACCTGAGCAGGTTTTTAACACTTTGTCGGGAAATTATAAATAAGTTTATTCTCTTAATATTTTAAGATATACATTTATAGACAAATTTGTAAATTGAGCATTTTATTTGAATGTTTTACTTCAAATCCTGCTAAGATAGAGTGAAGTGGAACTAGGAATTGTCTTGTACCCTGAGACAACCTTTCCAGGATTCATCATCACAATTTCCAATGATCTTATTCCCTTATTCATATGTATTTATCTTTGCCTTCTTGGTTTTGCTTCTTCATAGCTTTGACAAAGCAGGTTTTGCCAGACAGTGGTGGGTTGTTTTTTTTTTTTCCCTCATATATTATTGATCATGTGCTGCCATCCTTCTCCATGTTAAATTGTATCTTCAGCTGTGTTGGGACTAATTGTCAACAATTAAGATTACTATTAACAATTAACAAAGAGATTGCTTATTGTGATTAAAGGTGACAGTATGTCATCTTGGTTGATTAATAGCTTTCCAACCACACGTTCTGCTTACATATATCATAAATTTTTCCACTGACCAACTAGGTGTGCAGTTTAAAAATACAAGATTCAAACAACCATCTGCATTTGAGATTCTTTCCAAGGAAGACTAATTATTCAGTTTCTTATAGTCAAATAGTAAACTTTACTTTAAATTTATTGATTTAGAATATGCATTCTTCATCAAAACTTAATATCTCTTCTCTGTTAAACTCAGATCTGAGAAAAATCAATGTAAAGAACTTAAACACTTTCCATTGTGAGATGGAGAATGGGAGTTGTTGCCAGTTCATAGCAGCTTCTCTCTGCTGCTCCTTCTAATATTTTTCCCTTGTGGGTCTTCCACAGGCCACAGTTATTTCAGGGAATATCCACCTGCTTTGGCATGTGGTCCTCCCTGGGCTGCAGTCTGCATATCTGCTCTACCATGGGCCTCCATGTTCTGCATGGCAATCTCTGTAATGTTACTTGGAGTACCTTGTCCCCTCCTTCTCTTCTCAGCATGGTTCATAAGGATGTTTCTCTCAGTTCCTGCACACTCCTCATGGAGGCCACCCCTGCAGCCCCTCTGCTGACATCACCTAGGCACTCAGGATAATTCTAGTATAAACATATTGGTAAAATATTGTTTTCTCTATTACCATTTATGCATAGTAAAATTTTCACACATCTCAATGACTTCATCATCACTTATGTCCTACCATATACGTAGATGAATTACTTGTTGCTAAGGAGACAAAAGGGTTTTACACTGTTTACACAGTATATGCTGTACAGAATAAGAAACAGACATTACCTTAGTTGACATTTTTTGCTGTTCAGAAGTGGTGCTACCTAAACCAAAAATAATTTCAGTTCTGCACTGCAATGCAAAATATGAATTAATTAACCTTTAATTTTTAATAAGAGGTACTTTTTACATGGGGCTGTATATTTCTGTTGTTCATTAATCTTAACTCAGAACCTCAACAGATAAGTATTTGAGTGATGCTTCTCCTTCTAACCACCCCCTTCCTCTCCGCCCCTGCAGGGCAGTTTCTGTCTTTTGAATATATCTTAGGACTTTTTTAAATATTAATTTCGTAAAAGTAGAATTATTGCTGAGAAGCCTGCATGTTTTGTTAACCTTCTAACCAAGAAATAACACTTTTCCTAATTGTTTTCTGGTTTATTTTTCAAAGAAGCTTCAGCATCTGTAAAACATACTTGGCATGTCTACATTGATTTAGTGTCTTTCGAATTTACAAATTGGGTGCATGTTACTATGTTTGACACCTGCAGGCATATAATTATATATGCTAACAGACAAAGCTTAGTTGACCTTTTCTTAATGAATGCATCTTCCACAGTCTTTAAAGTGACTTACTTCACTGGCAGACTTGCATTTTGGGGCTGCTGCAGGCAAACATAAGAATTCACTTTGAGGAAAAGTGACTTGTAGTTGGCCAGACTAGCAGCAGAGATTTACAGCAGCCCCATCATAAACATAACATTCTTGTGTTGTCTTGAAACCTCCTATTTTCACGGATGATCAAGCAAGCAAAAATTGTGTGATTACTTAATCAGCAGTGAGAAACTGTCTTTGTGCAAAATGCACTATAATCAACTGTCTGCAGGGCATTTACCATGCTTTTGGGTGTTTTTGCTGCTTCATCACAGGAAAGCACTGATGAAATCACAGGGACAGATACTTATAGCAGTGCTTTCCCAGTTCAGTTTTCCACTTTGCCATAGATTTTCTGTGTGATCCGCAACATTGTCTTAAGTTGGCAAGTTAACCAGGTACCTGAAATAGGTTTCTGCTGCTTTGCACTGCAAAATCTAATAGAAAGCACCTAGATTATATTCTTAAATCCACAATGAAGATGAATTTGGATATCCTGTTTGATGTCTTCCTCTGTTTTCTGCATTGTTAGGTTGCTATTTTGTGTTTTAAGACTTGCCTGAATTTTGGTTTCAGCTAAGCCATGAAACATATGTAGATGGTTAACCCTGGGTTTTTCCATATGTACAGATAATAGCAACCAGTCATTATTACACATTTTATCGGTGAGTTTTCACATTTTCTGAAGAAAAAAGAGTTGTGTTTTTCATTTCTGGCTTTACTAAATGGAAAAGAACTCCTGTTATTTTGTCTTTGGAGTAAGGGATGTCTAGTGGACTTGGATGGATTCAGCTCCAGTGAAAACATTAAGTGCAGCAGAATCTCTTCCATAAAAGACTTTGAGCTGGGACTTGGGGGGGGTGAAGAGAACTCTGCCGCACCCAAGCTGACTTAGACTCCATGCTGCAGTATCAGTCACCTGGTTGTGTGGGAAGGTTGCAGCAGAAAGCACACAGTTTCACAGCATTTCTGAATTCTAATTTACTTATTCTGCAGTATGTGACTTAGATTTGAGGCACCATGGGCTATAAGATAAATCAAAAAGCAGCACTCTTTCTTTGCCAAATTTATTGTTTTAAGTAGTGCTGATGTGGTGTGGCATCTTTTAAGAGGAGAAGAAAATGCTGTGGCAATCCTTGCTTACTTTTCCTTTTTCCCCTGTTCAAATTAGTGCTATTTTCAAAATCTCTTTTGTGTATTTCTGATTCATGTTTCCCATATGTTGAATTCATTTTCTTTGTCTCCTTTCCTTAGCCGATAAAATCTGTATTGCCAGCTCTCACAGCTGTACTCAGTGTCTGGGAACTAACCACTTTTGGATTTTGTTTATACCTTTGTGTGTCTCTCCTACTATCAGGTGTTCATAACTCCTTCAATATATACTGAACACTGGTATCACAAGAAAACCTGATCACGGGACACTTGGAGATCATGAAATAATGTGCAATGTCTGGCAAGTTCCCCAAGCTAGTGCTGACTCAATATTTAGTTCTCACTTGGCTTGCTCTCACTGCTCACCAGGTTTAGTTTACAAGCCATGGTTGGGTTGTTGCCATGATCATAGGCATGACTCTCATCAGTTTGGTGGCAGACATGAGCAAACAGTTAGTGTTTTCAGACTCAGGCAAGCACATCTTCATTGTTGTTCTGGATAGACGTAATAATATATAAATATAGTAATATATAAATATGCATCTGAACCTTCTTGCACCAAATAGGACTTGGAACCTGCGCCTTCAGACCAAAAAAACCCCACATTTATTTTCATTGACAATGCTGTTTTTTACAGACCCCAGTAGTGCTGACAGTAATTTTGACTATCTTCTAAATCAGGACCTTCAGTCTTAACATTGTTCCACTTTGTATCTCAATCTAGATAGTGCATATCTTGTCTCTGTGGTGGTTGTATAGATGTTATGTATTTATGTAAACAATGCTGAATCTGGGCTTGCTTCTGTCTCGGGCAAAATACTTTATTTCCAATGCAGTGGGGGAAAAAAAAATAAATCACTATGAACCAGCTATTAAAGTCTGCAGAGAAACTCATGAATATATAATAAAGACTTAGGGCAGGAAATCCTAAAGACATGAAAAATACTTGAGGTAAAAGTTTAATTTAAGGGACAATTAACTGATCTTGACTATGTGTAGCCTGTGGGATAATTATCATTTCACTGTGGTTTTTCAGATGTGTAAACAAACAATAATAGAGTGTTCCTTACAGTTTAATACTACATTCAACAACTTTATTATAAATACTCATAGATATAAGTAATTTCTTTTACTCTATACCTGGATCTTAATAGTACTAGAATTTAATTATTTGAAGATATCTCATGCATAGAATTTTAAGGTTATGCAAAAACCCACAACAAAACATACACAGTACTTATGGCTTTTCAGGTTTTTTTTTTTTATTTGTCTAAAAAGCAAGATGACACGGTTTTTGTTTGTGGGTTTTGTGTTTTATTTTTTAAACTTTATTTTAATTTATTCAATTGCTTCAGGCTATAGAAGAAAATTGTTTCTTTTAGGGTTATTGAATGATGTCCATCACAGTGTAAGCAGCATGTATTCAACAGTCAAGAGTCAATTTTCACTCTTAGATTAATATACAAAATGAAAACATCCTTCTTTTAGGTAAACTATCTATTTTGTGTTGTTTGTGTTAACTTTCATATTTCTTTAATAATTCTACTGCTAGTAAGTTCTAGAAAAGTAAATCCACCATGTCATTGGGCTTTAACTTAAGGAATGGTAACATTTAAGGAGTTCTATAGAGGCTTTTCATGGTATAGTTAAGGACTAGTGTTAGTGATTGAGCAAGCCATTTAAACAGATAAAACAGACTAAACAGACTGCTTAACTTTGTGTGTAATTTTTTAGTAAACATTATTTAGTACCGCAGTACCAGAACTATAGCACTATGATTTCAAAAAAATGATTCAATTATTCTTGTGATATTTTGTTGAATTTAGAGCAAATCTTTTGCATGTTAGTAGTGAGAATAAGATTTTTATTTTTATTAAAAATCTTATTGTTAAATTAATGTTTGACCCAATGTTAAACCAGTGCTCCAACACCAGATGTGCTTGCCCTGAAACCTGCATGTACAGAATAGTGTGTTTTCTGTGGTTTTTATATTGAAATGTCTTTTTTTTTTTTTAATCATACTTCCTTTTTCTATGCTTAGCGTTCTCTTCAGGGAGAAGGTCATTTTACTTATGCAGGTTACTCTTTTTATTGTAAAGAACATGTCTGCAACAACGCAAAGTGAGAGACTGCCAGTTTTATCTCTCATATACACACTTCTTAATTTTAGGGCACATGCTACCAGGTAGCTCTTCCCTTTGTGAGACTGTCGACCCTCTCCTACCAAAAGGCAATGAATAAGTTTGTAGCAGACATTGTCCACTAAATTGTCTCAATAGGTACTGAGGAGGTTGCACACTGTTCTAGGCTGTTTAGGGATCATGATCCCCTGAAAGAGGATGCTGACAAAACACTTGAGCAGGTTACCCTCCTCCCCTTCTGAATGGTGGGCATAATGTAAATATAATTTTAAAAGCCTTTGGGAATATCTTTTTTTTTTTCTCTTGTAATTAGTTCTGTGTAATTCCTTCAGTGCTGTAGAGTTTATTAGCAGTTAAATACTGCTGAAGCATTAAATTGTATCAGGACTGCAAAAAGCAGGGACTCCTCTGAGTGAAAGATGCAGAGCAAGTGCCTGAAAGTCAATCTTCCACTTTTACATAAGAAAATAAGCTACAGGTTTCACAGTCTTTCTCAAGACTGCTGTGTCTGAGGCTGCTGGGTAAATCTCATAGGAAAATTACCTAAATGAATACTCCCAGGTCAATAAAAACAATCCTACATGCATGGCTGTCATAGCAAGAGGATTGTTTCTACAGAGGTTTTTATAAGAAGTAATTTATTTTCTTGCACCATAGTTTCTTATCAGGTGTATAAATACTCCTCCTGCTCCCTGTGACAGGGCAATACAATAAGAACTGTTCAAAAGTGAAGTGTTCTGACTCTGCAGTGCTGAGCATAATGAAAGGAATTTAAGCAGAGGAAAATACTAAAGATGGAAATGCTTAGTAACAAAGCAGCACATTGTTGTTGATGATCACAACTGCACAAAGGTCCAGTGAGATGCTTTATGACTTTTTTTTTTTCCTTTTATCCTTTGGAAGAGGAACCTGTAGATTGTTAGGGATAAAATGAGTTTGTCTTATTCCTGGAAAAAGAATCGTCTGCTGTCAGAATTTGTAATCTTTCAATCTAGTTGGTCTTCAGTACGCAGCTGTGTGGAATTTCTATGTGTTATGTACAACTAGCAAATCTTCAATTTTCGTTGTTAACTTTTATTATTAAATTTTCCAGCAGTTGTTTTCTCAAAACATAGCTTAAGGGACTTTAAGTCAGATATGGACTGTTGGTGCTCTGTGACTGATAGGTATTGAAATGCTGGCTTTAGCAAGAGAGGCTGAAAAATATTTCTATCTAATACAGGAAAAAATAAAAGGTGGAAGGGGTTAAAGTGAAAAAAGTGTTGATGGCACTGTAAATGCACCTTTGAAGGTGAAGTTAAGAACATGAACAGGCAGGGTAAAAATAGACAGATACCACTCCATGAATACCTGCGTGTTTGTCTTCAAAATTTTTTAAAAAGTCTAATGTGTGACCCTATTTTTTTCTGTTGCATACATTTCTCAAAAAAGGCTGATTGAACTGTCTTTATAGTTCCACTGTTAAAAGGTATACTTTTGATATTTTAACATCTAGTTGAAGTGTGTAAGTTCTAAAAAGCTTCAGAAAAGAATGATCAAAAATACTCAATGGCTTCCATGTAAGAAATAATTCAGTAGGACACTTCTCTTAACCTACAAAAAAGAGACAGATGAATGGGCTTATAACAGAGGACTGTAAAATAATGAGTAGTGTAGAGAAGGTGAATATAAAGATAAATATAGAATGACTGTTCACTCTTTCTTCCAATACAAGAACCATGAGACATCAAATGACTCCAACAGGCAGCATGTTCAGTGGAAATTCCTGCCACAAAATATTGTAGGTACTAGAAGTTCATGTGTATTCCAACAGTGATTGTATCTAATGGGTCATTGTTTCATGGATTTGCCCTCTTGTTCTGCAAACTGAACTTCTGGTTCACTTCAAGGACTTAAGAATAGCAAAATTATCTCTACAGGCATCTCCTTGCATACTTTCTTCCTGGTGATGACTGGACATTTGTGGGGATAGTGTATTGGAGTAGACAGATATTTATTTTGACACTGGATAGTGTTTTATGATTGTATCTGAATCCCTAGTTGATTGATGCTTTTGTCACTATTGTCTGTCAGCTTGTGTACTCTAGCAGTTACAGAGGTTTATAGGGAGCTGCTGTGTCCTCAAAGCTATTTTTTTTATTTCTTTACTAGAAATTGTTATGTACAACTGAATTACACTGATCCTTTGTATGTTAGGTTCATTCCAGCTATAAAAAAAAAAGCATTAGTGGAGAGACTTGTACTATTATTTTGCTTAAAGAATGGTGAGCTTGCCTTTTATTAGAATATTTAACTGTATTATTCATTTAAATATTAAAACAAAACCATGAATGTTTGTTACCTGGCTCTTAACTTAGTTTAATATTTATTTATAAGCATCATTTTGAGGCAGGAACAGCTTTTAACTCTTTATAAATAAGGCCTACAGAAGGTGTTAGTGTGATGTTCTTCCCCACATGTGGATAAAGAAGGCACTGGGAGACTCAAGTATCACAAGTGTTTTCAGCCTTCTGGGGGAGGACAGTGCTTGGCAAGTATAACACACCAAAAAGGAAAACAATCTGAAATTTGAGAGGTCATGAGAGATGTGGATTGTGGTGCAAAAACTTCTCTGCTTTAGGAGCTCCTGCCCACCTCTTTATAGGATCTAAGAAGACTAAAGTGAAAGTCACTGTGCGTAGGCTTGACTTATACCTTAACATTGATGGTTACTTTTCCCAGAGGAGGTTTGTCATTTAGCTGAGAAAGAAAATAGCACCCTTAGGAAGGGAAGCTTCCCTGGGATGTTTGAAAGCACTGTTCAAAATAATGAAATTCAATGTTTCTCATTAAGAAGCTGTTATTATATCCTTATCTACTATATTGAGAAGGAAGCTCTTGCATCAACTTTTTCACTTAGCTTTAGATCAAATAGGACAATCTGTTCTCCTTCATTCTTAACCTCGGTGAACTGTAGTTGGACTTGTGATTAGGTTGACAGTGTATTTTCCTGTAGTACTTGAAATCTACTATATTTAGTGACCATGTTGGCTTCAACAACAACAAAAAATCTCCTGACTAGGCAGATACTCTGCTGTAATTCATACTATACATACACATTGAGCTACTGATTCAGTAACACTCTAGTTTTCATAAGTTTATAAAGAGAGGAAAAAAAATAAAAGCATCACATATTAAATAATTAGTTCTTTTGTTTTTTTGATAGTGGGGCTCTAACAGTGACAATTTTTGTATAGTGATGTGTTTACATCTGGCTTCTAACTGCTGCTGCAGCTGAAACATTCTCAGGGTGGTGAAACACTGGAACAAGGTTGCCCAGAGCGGTGGTAGATTCCCCATCTTGGAAACTTTCAGGGTTGGATGGTGCTCTATTCAACTTGATCTAGTTGAAGATGTCCTTAATCATTGCAGTGAGGTCAGAACTAGAAGATCTTTAAGGCCATTCTATGCTTTCTGAGTCTATGATATCAAACTACTGCCGTGAGGAATTAAATAACGCTATCTAGTAAGCACTCTGTTATGATACATTCAGAGAAATATATTTACCATTTATAGAAGAACCTTACCAGACACCTGCTTTAAGATGCTGTTTTTAATATATGACATCACATTATATGCTAATAGTAAATTAGGAACACTTAAAGATGTATTATTAATAAATTGGCAATGGGCCAAAGAAATAAAAAAATCATTGCCATCATCTTGCATAAACAACTTGCTTTGTGCTGTAAATTTTCTCTCACTAAACAATAATATTGCCTTCCTTAGTTAATTTAAAAAAAAGAAATTTCTAACAGTATGGATTGTGTAAAAAATATCCATAATATAGAGGAAGTAATGAACTATTGAGGGAGTCTCTTGTTGGGTTATGAAACTGGAATACACTTTTTTTATGCCACACAGACGTTGTTTGCAAAGGCATTAACCAATATATCTGCCTAGAGGATAAATATATGCTGCACTTTGTGGTGAACTTTATGAAGAAATTAACTTTTTTTTCTTGTTAAATTTTCCCTTGATCCAAATAAGATTTGTAAAGCAAATATTGTAATATAGACGAAATATTTTAGCACTTTAGTGGAACTTAATATCTGCTGGAATGTTCATCTCTTATGGATACTGAAAATATATCTAGAGTAAAACATAATGAGAATAACATTGGAATAGTTGAGAAAGTTGGAAATACACAAGCTATTAATTTGTTATGAAATAAGTAAAGAAAATACATCCTAATTTCTTATTTAAGCAACAAGAGGACTAAATGTCAGTGGTTCTGTACACGATGAAAGTATTAAAAATTTAATAAAGTATGTGCCCTTTTATATAATCTCTTTTGGCATTTATCTACACTCGAGTTTGGTAACATATAATTCAAACTCCTTCTACCACAGTAATTTATATCATTAACTGCTGTCTTTGTAATGAGCAAATTTAGTGCTATTTTAGGTTTGTTTGGTTTTTTTAATAATCAATGGAAAGGCAGCTAATCGGGCTATTTTATTTCTTTGCTTTTGGTTATGAAATGTGAGTTTTGGCTTAAATCTGGTGTGGGGCTTGAAAATCTGACAGAGGGAGCATTCAAAACCAACGTTTTTTCCTACCATTGATCACCTCCTTATTAATTTGTTGACGGTCTCCTTTCAGTCCACAGATTAAAAGATTTCAGTCCAAATATCCAAACTTTAGACTTTAGTAAAGACTGAAATAATTTCTCAAAGCATTCTTCTGGAGAAACTGGCTTCTTATGGCTTGAATGAGTGTGTGCTTTGCTGGGAAAAAACTGGCTGTGGTCAATGGAGTTAAATCCAGCTGGCAGCTCATCACAAGGGGTGTTCCTAAGGCCTCAGTCTTGGGGCCAGTTCTCTTTAATATCATTATCACTGATCTGGATGAGGAGACTGAGTTCACCCTCAGTAAGTTTGCAAGTGATACCAAGTGGGATGGATGTATTGATCTGCCTCAGGGGCTACAGAGGGATCTGGACAGGCTGGATCAGTGGTCTGAGGCCAATTGTATGAGATTCAATGAGGTTCAGTGCGGGGTCCTACACCTGGGGGACAACAATCCCATGCAACACTACAGGACTGGGGAAGAGTGACTAGAAAATTCCTTTGTGGACAGGGTCATGGGGGTGTTGGTCAACAGCTGGCTGAATATGAGATAGCAGTGTGTCCAAGTGAGAAGAAGGCCCATGGCATCCTGGACTGTATCAGGAGTGGGGTGGCTAGCAGCACTAGTGAAGTGATTGATCCCCTGTACTCAGCATCAGTGATGATGCACCTTAAACACTGTATTCAGCTTTGGGCTCATACTACAAGAAGCACTGGAGTATGTCCAGAGATGAGCAACAAAACTGGTTAAGGTTGTAGAGCACAAATCTTACAAGGAACAGCTGAGGCACTGCTTTGTTTAGTCTGGAGAAAATGAGTCTCAAAGAAGACTTTATCGCTCTCTACAACTACCTGAAAGGAGATTGTAGCAAGGTGGGGGTTGGTCTCTTTTCCCATGCTAAAAGGGATAGAACAAAAGCAAATGGTCTCAAGTTGTATTGGGGGGGTTTATTTTGGATATTAGGAAAAAAATTCTTTACTGAAAGGGTTGTCAGCCACTGGAACAGGCTGCCCACGGAAGTAGTTGAGTCATCATTCTTTTGAGGTATTTAAAAGCCATGTAGATGTGGTGCTTAGGAGCCTGGTTTAGTGTTGGACTTGGCTGTGTGCTAGGTTGATGCTTGGACTTGATACCAAAAATGTCTTTTCCAACCAAAAAGATTCAGTCATTGACTGGAATGTATTTTGTGAGCCTAGCTATGGAACCACAGGTCTATATTTATAGAAACATCTGTTTTATGTGAGAAAATGTCTGTACCTTTCAAAAAAAGTGAGACTTTAAAAGGTTTGAACTGGAATAAAGAGCAGGCGAAGGTCAGTAATCATAGATTTTCCTTGTAGATAAATTCAAAGTACCCACAGAATGAAACAACAAAGTTGATTTCTAAATGCTTTTTAAGACAGGAGAATACCCAGAATTGCTCATTTCTCCCATTTATTTATTTATGTATTTTATTTATGTATCTGGCATGCAGATGAAGTGGAGTGGACACTTTAGGATAGAAGGGCAAGGATTTAAAGCAGTGAGAAAGTTAAGCAGACACTAACAGAGGCAAGTAGCTAGCAGAGATTCATTTGGTGTTAACTATTTGTTAGAGGTTAAAATTCAGATCAGCTTAATAAGAGGCTGCAAACATCTTAATTTCTTTGGCATGAAAAATAAAGGACTATAATTTGGAAGTGCAATAGTTGAGTGAGTCAGAGAAGAATGAAGTTTTATCTGTGTGTGTGAAGGAAATCCCTTCTGTTTGTGTCTCTGAGCTCAGGTATTCATCCTTTTTACACTATTTTATTGGCTATTAAGAGGGAGGTTTTTTAAACAACCAAACCCACCCGTGTAGTAGTTTTTGCATCCACAGTTGAGAGGCAAACTCCATGCACTTGGGTGAAAACAATGTGCTCTCAGAGATTTTGAAATTTCCAATTACGTTTGCAAAATTATTTATTTTGAAGATAATTTTGACTTCCATAGCAATTTGTTATTTTGATGCTCTTCCCCAAGTCTTCCTGGGCTTAATTTTTTCCTCCCTACCCTCTGCTCTCCTCTTATTCATTTGGTTTTGCATGGTGCTTCAGGTAGATTCTTCTTCTAGCCATAATCCCTGTGGGCTTTGATGTGATACTTCAAATCCAAATGTCAGACATGTAGAACATCATTATAGATTAGTGAAATATCAAACCTAGGATTTAGCATATTTTCTTTTGTTGTTATTTTAATTATTTTAATGAAGTATCTTGGATAAAATAATGCTTTGCATTACTTTCACTCCAGCTCACACAATTTTTGTTTAGTGTAATCTCTTTTGTTAATTGCATATTATTCCTGCTTTCATTAGAAGATGAAGAACCTTCCAGGTCAGGTGCCATGTTAATGTAATTAATGTGGGTTTTTTTACCTTTACTCTCAAGTAATTAATAGAGTTGAACCTAATGGCCATTCTCAGGGCAAGTATTACATTTGCCTTTTACTGTCCTTTGTTAATGGCATTTCTATTGGCAAGAGTGCTCATGTCCCACATAAACTGTTTTATTTTAAAATACATATTTGTGAAATAATTTGAAAAATGCATGTTTTTAGTAGTACACACATGGTAGGCCTTAAGATACTAATAAATATTGGCAATACACTGAAACAAGGAATGTCAATGTCTAGGGAATAGAGATGTTAATAAGCTGCTAAAAGAGAGCAAATGGAATGGCATGGAATCACTAAGTTAGAAATAAGGAAGGAAATATCTCTATAATCATACTTAGTTATTTTTGCCAGGTAAATCTAACCTTCAGCTTATTTGCTCTCTCAGTATTCAGGTTATCAAACATTTAAACTTTTCAATTCACTGCATTTATTAGGCCAATGTATTTCTCAATACATAACACACTGGCATAAATAGCAGAGATTGGATAATATGTAGCTGCATGGAATGTTGAGCATATTCTCATCTGTGAATCCATCAAATACAGCAGCTCCAGATGCTATACATTTGCAACCAAGTATGTCACTTGCAACTATTACCTTGAAGCACAGGGTTGCAATCAAACCCCTGTGGCTAAATTTAAGGAAAGACATACATGTCCAAACAGAGCCCTTCAGAGATTCTTCACAACACTCACCAGTATGATGAAGGGAGTAATGAATTGTGGTTCACTGACCAAACACCCCCAGAGTGGGTGATGGAAGAGAGAATCAAAAGGGCAGAAATAAAGAAAAATAACTCATCAGTTGAGATGAAGGCAGTTCTAATAAATGGAAGGAAAAAAAGTAAGAAACAAGTGATTAAAAAGCAATCACTCACCACCAATAGAGCAGTGCCCAGCCAATCAAAAAGCAAGGGCTACTTTGGAAAAAATTTTATCCCTAGTTCTATTGCTGCACATAATGTTAGAAGATATAAACCACCACATTGGCCAATTCAGAGGAGCTGTCTTGTGTCACCTCCCAACCTCTTGCCCAACAACAGCGTACCTGCTAGCGTGGCAGAGTGAGAAACAAAGGTGGTCCTGACACTGTGAAAACACTGTACAGCATTAGCTAGAATATTGGTGTGATATCAGCACTGTTTTGGCCACAAACCTAAACCACAGCACCCTGTGATCTGCTATTAAGAAAATAAACTCCATCCCAGCCAAATACAGTACATGACTGAACAAACATGTTCAGCTATTACACTTCTAATCTTCTCACTGCTTTGCTTTCCAGAAAAAAAACCACCTATGGGTTTCCTACTTTTCATGGAGCAGTGGGAAAATACCCATTTTAATTTACAGCCTATAACTGGGTGACAGATGCTCCCTGTTAGTCCCCTGCTGCCCTCCCAGGGAAAGATAAAAAGGGAAATGAGAGAGAAACTTATATTTTTTGGAGGGGAAAGAAAACCACAGAAATAAACCTAGAACTGGTCTAATGAAATAATAACAATTATGATGATGGTGAATTACCTTCAAATACATAGATACATGCAAATATATGCTGAGTTACATACAATATAGGCGTGCATATATAGAGCCTGCACTCCTCAGCTGGTAATGACTGTCAAATCAGAAAAGTCTGGAGCAGCTACACTGATCCTACTCAGTGGGGCAGGGGAGGGCAATCTGCCTTGGTCAATGATGCTCTTCTCCAGCAAGAAAGTGGGCTGCAGAAATCACAGCAGCTCAGGAAGCAATATGACAACGCAAAGAAACCCAGTCCATCCAACACACTAGCCAGAGGCCAGCAGAAGGCTTTTTTATTGTTATTATTTTTAAACATTTAAAAAGGAGCACCATGGGCTGGAACCACCATCTCCTCCCTGTAGGCATAGCTGTTCCTCTTCATTTCCCTTCTTCCCCATTGTAACTGCACATCAACAGGGTGCTGGTAGGGTCTCAGAAGGTCTCAGGTTAGCATGGCTGTAGGAAATTTTTATCCTGGTTCTCTCAAGTCATGGTAATAAGGTATGGGCAAATCTGAATCAGAGATTAAAATCTTTCCAAAAAGTGGTTGCATTAATATTTGTTCTAAAGGTATGACTTTATTAACAAAAGATTCATTTTGGAGATTAGGGTTTAACTGCAGGAAAAATGCCTTTAAAGAAGTATCTTAAATCACATAGAAATTTTTCAGAAGGGGTTATGTATAGACTTGAATGCAGGAAAAGCTAAAAATAAGTGAATATTCATGGTATGAAACGAATTTAAAAAACAGCTTAATGCATCCATGAAAAAGGCAAAAAAATAGTTTGCACTCCCCCATAATGCATCTTTAATTCTCCAATCCACACTGCCACTTTTCTGAAAAACAGAATAAATGACTCTTACTTTCTTTTCCAGTAAACCTGTTACCAGATGTAAAAGACAAAGTGTCACACTTCATTGTTTCCATGGCATGATCAGCATTTCAACTAAGTTGTCACTCTTCATTCTGAAAGAGCCTTTCCAGAGGTCTGACTCATTACAGATTTGAATTGAATTATAAAGACATTGAGGCTAGTGGTTTACATAATCAATGTGAAAGACTGGAAAACCTGTATTTCTCAAAAGAGGTCACTAAGAATGATAGGCTAATAATTTAAGACAATGTTATTTGGATCTAATTTACATGATATCTTTATATGTATGACAATTTAATCCTGCCTTTTTTTTTTAATTTTCCTTTTTTTTTTTTTTTTTTTTCTTCCTGTGGAGTGATAAGCTTCTACCTGTGTTTGTGATAAAAAAAAATCCCTGCTACTAACTTCCTGGGTATGGAAAGCTATAATTCATGGAAAAAACAGTGTGTTCAATCTTTCATTTTAAATTATGGGGGGAAAGCAACTATAAGGGAGGACCCTCAAAAAGACAAACTCTGTTCTATGACAGCTGTCTGTTTCAAAATGCAGTTAACAGTAAATAATTTAACCACAGTAACAACTGGAGCACTATTCTGTAATATTAGAATAAATTTAACTTTATTGAGTAGTGACACGGTAACAAAGGGCAACTGATAATAAGAAATAAGCACACTGGAGTGTAAATATGAAATTAATAGGAAATATACAACCATACTGTGTCAGAAAGCTCTTGCTGCAGGACCTTTATATTGTTAACAGCTCACGTGCGTGTCTCTCACATATTCACGTGCAGATCCATACTTACAGAGGAAAACCAGCAGGAAAGAGGTTTGAAGGACAAGCTTTAATTCATCCTATCAAAACTCTCTAACGAGCAGGAAGAAAAAGGACACATACCAAGAGCCTTTTAGTCTACCTATTTTGAATCAGTCTCTGCATGTACCTTTTTTGCTATAGTGTGAACTATCATATTAACTTCAACAGTCTGCTAGCAGGATAAATTTTGTACATGTGGATTCTGTATCACCTGCATGATTTCTAGTGGGCAGGCTCCGTCTATATGGATCTTTTTAACATACTTTCAAAAGAGCAGAAAATTATTTTTATATAAATAACTCTGTTTTTATTTTTATTGGTGGGTGTATACTGACTCAAGGATAAATGAACTTCTAGTTCCAGGAGTAAATTCTGTTTAGCTGGATAAGAAGGTGAACACTTCTATGTAACATGTTGTATGTTAGTTGGGCAGCCCTTGTCAAGTATCAATGCCTAAGTTGTCTACAGATGTGTGGAAGGTAGCAAATCCATAGAAGAATTTACTAGTTTTTTTGTTTGTTTGTTTTTAAGTAAGTGCTGATTGGTATACTTCAAAGTGGCTAATACAACTTTGTATGCATATTTTGTGTATCACCTTCAGAATGGCTGCTGAAGTAAGATTTTTATTTTTCTTTAGTGAAAAAGTTAATGAGACTCACCTGCAGGAATTCATTGAAGATTGTGCAAGAACATTTCAGAGGGCTGGATTTGTGTGTTCAACAAGGAACAGTGGAGAAATCAGACCTCTTTCAAATAGTACTTTCAGGATCCAATTAAATCTCATCTTAAGGAAGGCTGTAAAGGTTGCTTACAATAACCAGCTCAGAAGGAACATTCACTTTACAGAAATCTAAGAGTAGGTGAAATGGAATCCACCACAGTGAATGGGATTCAGCTGCCATAATGTACATACTATGAGACATGTTGTGCCAGTTCCAATACAAAAGAGCTCACAGTGAGGCCTTTGCAATATCTACCAGTGTCTACAGCTTGTACCCTAAGGAAGTCTCAGGTAGTCTGAAAGGGACATAGATGCCTTTTTTTTCAGGCAGCTGAATCTTGCTTTGTATTTCTTCTTTTGTCATGGCTTAGCAGTTTGGGCAGACCAAAAACCAAAGGACCAGCGTTACTATTACCATCCAGTAAGGAACACTGGTTTTTGTATGTGAAGGAAAAATGTTTAAGAAAACTATACCCACCATCTGCATAACATGTATGTTTTTGCAGAACTCTGTCTTACACCAAGCCACCTCTTTTTCAAGATGTTTCAAGTCTTTTCTCATTCACTTATGAAAACTTCATTATATGTTCTGTTGTCTTTCTTTTTTCCTGATGTAATATAATTTTTGAAATGATCAGTTTTTGTTTTATGGTTCAGATACATAGGTATGCCGAGTACCCAAACTCCTCTTTTATTCCATGCAGTTAGTAGATGAAATGGGCAAGCTGTACTGATAAGCCACAAAAGGACTGATAAAATTTGAGACCTATTTGTTTCCACAGCCACCTGTGTAGGTAAGACATGAGACCTGAGAAAGACACTTTGCTTTCCTGTACCAGAGGCCAGGATGTGTAGCTTCAGCATTATCAGGTAGACTGTATGTGGACATATGCAGTGAATCCTATGTGTCTGTTCTCAGGTGAACTGTTCTCCAATATCTACTGAATTTGCACTTTTTCCACATCTATGGTCCTTTTACCACAGTTGCCTTTATCTCCTACTGCAATCATTTCCTCCCTTCCCTCTCTTCCCTCCGCGTTAAACACTGTTGTAGAATTTCTCTCACAGATTGCTGCTGTAAACCTTTTTTCCACTTTTTTTATTCTTGATATTTAGACTGTTTTCCTAAGGGAAATAGTTGTAATGATTCTGTCAATATGTTTCCTTGCTTGAATACATAAAAACAGAGGCTGGAGAAGTAAGTTTTGTGAAAAGGTGGCTAAATAGCCTGTTCATACACCTAAAGGAGAATAGCTTTCTGTGAAGATACTGTATTTCTTTAACACTGACATATCCAGTTGTAAAATACAGATTCCTTGAGAAAGCATTTTATATGATACCTATGATTCATGGAACATCCTTTTCCTTATGAAAAAATCATCTGGAGGTGAATGAATGGAGGTGTTTAAAAAGAAAAAGCCTTAGCATGGGCAGAAAGTGATATACTGGATGAGAAACTAATTTCTCATCATAGCACTTAAATTAGAATAAAAATATGGAGTATTTTTTCTGTCTAGTATCGTTATTGCTGTATTTATTCCATATGTAGGGTTCTGATAAAGTAGGATGCATAACTCCCACTTTGCTGCCAAAGAAACTTTTCAGTTTTTCTCAAGAGGCTTCTAATTCACTAATTAAAACTTAATTATCAAATCAGTGAACAACTTTTTAGAGCATAATTATCATATTAGCTAACAACATCTTAGCATTTAGACTCTTAATAACACAAAATTTCTGCATATAATTGATGATCAATCTAAACCCACACACTTGGTATACAGCTACTGCTGATGTCTGGGATATGGATATAAAGAGTGTGAAAGGATATAATGTGGAAATATCATTTACACATGTAGATCACACTTCAGTTGTTAAGAATATAAATAACTACCCTTTCATGGAAATTATAACTGGGTAATTATTAAGAAAAACAAATGACAAATGTACTGCAAATGAGAGATGAGAGTATTGAGTATCTCTTGTGCTTCTTTCAGATCAAATGTTTTTTCCTTCTTCTTCTGTATGACACTTTTCCCAGCCCCTCCAATATTTTTTCCATAGGCTGTGAATTAAATATCAGTAGTTTATCACTGGAGAAGTGACTCCATATCTCTAAGATTTATCATACTGAAACAGATCCTCTTGTGCCTCATTAAACATTTTTTCTTGTTTACTTCAAGATCCCACTGGAATCTGTTCTTAACATGAATCTGCCATAAATTATCAGTTTCTGAACGACGTAACTTTCATCTATACTAACATGCTCTATAATCATGTTTATTGTAATAATGGAATTACTCAAGTAATATAAATCTGTGGCAAAATTTGTGCATCTTTTGTGTAATATTTTAAAAAGATGGCCTACAAAACTTTCAAGAAGCTTAATTTCTTGCTATTTATGGAGTTGATAGTATATTTCATTCATTTCTTTGGAAAAGCACTGTCCTAATTTCTTCTGCTGAGGTGGTGTTTGTAGAACTCATATTGAGATGCATAATTTATTTTAGATCCCATTACAAAATGCAGTATGTTTTCACTTCTGCTATAACTTACAAAATAGATCAACTCAAGGAATCTGAAAAAAATGTGTTTTTAAAGCTTTAAAAGTAAATTTGTACAGTCTAGCAGCAGATGCACATAATATGACTGCTTTTGAAGATAAGCTCTATTGGTTTTGTTTAACTTTTTTATTTAACCACAGAAGAACTTAATATCACTGCAAATTCCTCTCTTTCTAGCTTCCTGGAATTTTTATTATCAATACCTAATACTTGGTTGCTTATACTATTTTCTTGTTTCTGTACTCACAGTGCATATCTTTTTTTCTTTTTCCTCCCATGGCTGAAACTCATTTTTTTTATCATATACGAACATACATAATAGTGAAGATTTTTTTCCAAATAATCAATAACCCACCTCACTCTCCTGAAAATTTTTTCTAAGTATTTAAACCACAGTCCCATAGCAACACATATCTTATTTTAACCAGCACAACCATACTTTTTGAAAAAGTTATTTTGGTGAGATTGTTACTAAAATGAGAAGATAATAATGTCAAAGCAACTTTCCAAACATTTTTGGAAGCAGAACATTTGATTACCGAGTACATTATTAAATGTAACAGGAAAATGTTTTTGGCACATTTTAAAACTTTCCATCAGTCTGATTTTGATTTTTTTTTTTTTAAGAATTCTTTTTAGATTATTGTTACTTTTTCTGCTATTTCACAACATTTCTATAGCAGTGATTTCAAACTGTTTAATACAGTCTGGAAACAGTTTTAAAAGATTATTAAATGCTTCAAGCAGTACTGAAGAAAATCTTATATTTTAATAGCTTTAAGAACAAAATGGAAAGAATGAACTATTCCAGCTAGTGCACTGAAACGTGATTGTTGAGAATCATTAATGCATTATTATAAAGTAACTTAAAAAAACATAGCAGACTAAAACATCTTTGTTTCCTGCTAGTTCTTGCTAAATGAGTAGATTTACTAGTTCCAGCCTCCACTTATTCAGGGATCACAGAGATCACAGAGGAGCAGTTCTAGTGTTCAACTATATTCCATTAAGAAACAAATGCTTCTACATTCTTTGAGGTTACTCTCTGCCTATGCACAGAAAAAGTACCAAAATTCCTCTTTTTTTTTTTTTTTTTTTTTTTTTTTTTTTTTTTTTTTTTTTTCTGAAGTGTCTGTGGAAGGAAAAAATATTTACAAAATATTAGCAATATGGGTCCCTTAAACAGGTGTAGCACTTTTCTCCCCAATAGAGTTATAAACACTATTTCATTAGCCCAAAGAATGACGATTAAGAACTATTACAAAACCAAATCCATTTATGAAAGGGGTTATTCTTTGAAAAGTGCATACACGTCGTAAGTCACCGGTCATGGCATTCAGCAAAGATCAAGTCAGAGATTCTTTTGTATATTCATTTGCAGGATCCACCTTTTAGTCTTTTATGATTCCAAATAAACTTTTATTGACTTTTTTTGATGTCCAAAGCCATGAAAATAAGTACTCTTATTTCAAGAAAGAAATCAGTCCTTTATAACATGGGTTGAAATTTTAAATTTATGTGAGTGATTTCAACATTTTTTTTGTTTCTTGATATTTTTGAAAGACAAAAGTGAAGTTATTTATTTTGAAGATTTATATTGGCTTTTTTTTTTTTATCTAGAAAAAAAATTATAATGCATATTATATGAATCTCATTTGTTAGATCCTGCAGTGTTTACTTTGTTGCTTGTAAATTATCTGCTGGGTGTTAGCAGGGTGAGTCAAATTATCTGGATAACTGGAAGCTGACTCTGAAGGTACTCTTGGCTAGCATATAGCAGTATTTGATGCTGAAGATGCATTAGAAATTACTTGACAAGATAGAGCCAAGCAGAAGGTGACCTGACAGGTAAACACCAGTCTATTAAGGTGCACAAGAATTGTTTTAGGAAGTTGGGATTATTAAGAAATCAAGTTGGAAGTTACAGGCTGGGACTGTAGAATACCCTAGAAGAAAATCTGAGTGCTAATCCTGAACATCTTTTCTATTTAAGCAATTTCTATTTGATTGGAATAGCATTTCTGGTTGACTGGATAAGAAGCAAATAATCTAGAAATCATGGTTCCTGGGCTGCACTAAAAAAGCACAGGCAGCTGAGTGAGGGAGGGGCTTCTCCCCTTTTATTCTGCTCCTCTGAGACCCCTCCAGGAGTCCTGTGAGTTCTGGAGTCCCCAGCATAAGAAGGACACAGGTCTCCTTGAGCTTGTCCAGAAGAAAACCACCAAAATGATCAGAGGGCTGGAACACCTCCTCTATGGAGATAGGCTGAGGGAGCTGGGGTTGTTCAACCTGGAGAAAAGGAGGCTCTGAGGTGACTTCTAGTGGCTTTCTAATATCTGAAGGGGCCTACAAGAAAGCTGGGGAGGGCTTTTTGCACAGGTGTGTAGCAAGAGGACAGGGAGAGTGGTTTCAAACTTGAGGTGCTGGAATGTGTTGCCCTGGAATTTGTGGCTGCTCCGTCTCTGAAAGTGCTCAAGGCCAGGCTGGATGGGGCCTTGAGCAACCTGGTCTGGTGGCAAGAGGGTTGGAACTAGATGATCTTTAAAGTCCCTTCGAACCTCAGCCTTATGAAGATTCTATATTAGTCTAAGATTCGTACCTGGCAGAGGTATATGGAAATATATGATGACTTCAGGTGTGCTCTTATTTTCTGGATCTTACGGACTGAAAATTTCTGTCTGTATGGTAGCTTCTCTTTAACCAAAGTTGAAAATTATGATATATACCAGTATATTGCCCCCTGGTTAGGGCATTGTTCTGAAAAGTGAAAGACCTGGCCTTAGAGCTCAGTATGCAATAGAATCTATTTTCTGCTTTATAGGTAAGCCATTTAATATGCTGTTATTTGAAAAATATTATTAACATATAATCACAAGCAATGTTTTTAATTAAAGTTCTCTTTCCATGTAAACTGTGCTTTGAGCTTCTACCAGTTCAGAGGCTTTGATTCCTGTGAGGTTCATGTGCTTTTCTGTTTCATCTTTGTATGTTGAGGAATCCTAGTATGACCTTATACTGCAGCAATTCCCTATATGTTTATATGCTTACAGTTCCTGGGAAACCTTTTGATTTTCCATGGAATTGTCAAGTGATTCCTGGTAACTGATGAACTAGAGACTGATTTTCTCAGGAGAAATTAGGTGGGTAGCTTTTCAGATCTTCTTGAAAAATTGTAATAAGACCCAAGTCCTAGATATTTTCCTGAGTCTCCTGCTTCATTAAAAGAAAATAACAACACCCCCCCAAAGAGCAAAACCACCACAAAGATCCTTTTGCTCCAGCTTTGGCAATGGACATATTAGTATTAAGTAGCATGGCATTGTATCAGTTAAGTTCAAAATAAATTTACTTTATAAATACCCTCATGTTCTGATTGAACAAATGCTTTTAACATAAATTGTCTCTTAAAAACGTTACTGATTTTCTAGTAATTGTGCCTCTATTGCAATAGTGAGTCATCTCTTATGTCTGTTTTGGTATGGGATATTTATTTTTTAGTAAACCTTCTGCTTCAAAGTCATACAGGAAATCAGTGGCAATGAAAATAAATCCTAGAAATTTGAGGTCCCGTTCTTCTCCTCTAAGCCCTATGGACACTTGGTTTTAATAGAGCATACTGCTGAAAGGTACTGTCTTTTCCCAGAGTGGCTTATCCACATTAAAAGGCTTAAAAGCCAAACACACAGTGTCCAATATTATTATTCCTTTTTAAATTTTTCCTGTTTTCAGGAAAAAATTTCAGGAAGCTTTCATTGCAACTTTGAAAAGGAATAATAAAAAGATGGGGTAGTCCAGATTCACACTACTGTATTCTAAACATATATATATTTATATAAATATATAATGACATTGTTTTATGGAAAAGCTTGTGAAGAAGAGAATTTTTGATTTGTTTCTAATGCCATGCATGGAAGTGATTAATTTCTTAAAACCCTCTCCAGACAGAAATAAGTGGCTATGATGTAATTTTGTTCTGCATTTGTAGGAAGCACACATCTGAGCTGGCAACTTTTATGGCAGTCTTTGAACAACCTCTGTGTCTTTCCAGCCCTTAACTAGATCTGAAACAGGATTATCAGTACAGCCATAGCAGGCTTGATTGGAGAAAAAATGTTTTCAGCCAGGAACCCTGATCAGTCACTGTAGTACAGCACCTACAATGCCTCCTGCTGTATCATCCCCACCACATCAGTGATTCTGGGTGTTTTTGGATGAGTTTCTTCACTCCTGGCTGTGCCTGTATTTGAAGGACTAGACTCCTGTCACACTTCCAAAAAGCCTTCGTAACTTCTATTTCTGGAAATGCTGACTGTATAATAGCATTGATTATACTCTAAATAATAAGCTTTTGACTTTATCCTTCTACATGTAGTACCACTTTATGTAGCCATTGGCTCTGAATGTCAAATGGACAATTTAAAATTTGGAGCACAATGAATATAAGCATATACTTTTATGGTATAGTACCTGATAGACTTGCTTGATTCAGTCTTGGATTACTATTTAGAAAAGATTTTGGTCACAGATGCCTTTTTCATAGATATTAGTTACTCCTTTCTCCCAATTTTCTAGGTTAATTAAACAAAGACTGTCTGAGAGTTTGTTTTCTCTATGGGAAATGATAAATCAGAATAAGAGATTTCTCTTTGTCACATCAGGATTAGATCTAGGGACCAGAATTATCTTACAGTCATCTGTATTCATCTGAAGTAAAGAGTAAGAAATAAAATAATTTCATTCCTATATAACTTCAAAAAATGTTTATAATTATCATTATTACCTGGCTGGCCTGCCTTAAAAATTCCTTATCACTGTGATTCTTCAGGTGTTAATCACTACTGGAATCTAGTGAGCTCTGTGCCAAGTGTTTTTCATGGCAGTAAAAACTTGAAGAACTATTCAGCTATACAGCAGTCACCTACTGTATGCAGTCAATAAAACTTGATGAACTGTGGACTGAGGTGTAGCTACGTGATGCCATATTTCCTAGTGTTACTGCTATAGGGCAGAGATCAGCTGCCATATCATTAACACTGTAAATGAAGTCATATATGAGACCATCAAAGTAAGCTAAGCGTTAAATACACATTTTGCTATTCCTTTTAAGTTTTCTATCTCTATTTTGATCTAACACTGAAAGACCTCTAGGATGTTCAGCTGCTTGTGTACAAGAACTGATGTTTCTGCCTATTAAGGGTCTATAAGCTGTGTTATAAGACAAACCCCAACACTTGCATTTTTCAAGCTGTCAGGCAAAGATAGGCATTGGCTTGGCTGCTTGTCCACATATCAGTGGCAAGATTTATTACTATTCTGTCTGCTTATCTGAGAGCATGCAGTGCATTCCTCAATTTGATTATTAATAAGGCTATCTTGAATACAAGGTAAGCCAGCAGTAAATAACTGCCTGCTTGGGAAGGAACAACATGACTCAGTATGCTATAAAAACTTCTGGAAAGCACTGTCCCTTTATAATTCAGTATAAAGTGAAAAGCCAATCCTTTTTATTAATTTCCTTTACATTTTATTAAAAAAATGCAGTGTAATTTATAGCTCATTTCCCAGTATTAAGCCAGTGGATTTACCGAATATTAAAAAAAAAATAATAGTTAAAGGTGGTTATTTTTCTGCTATTTACATATTCAGTAGCAAATATACGACTATAATAATAAGACCAAGGCAGTTTAAAATTACCAAACAAGTTTCTGCTTGCATCATATGCAGTAATTGAGAAATCATCCTTTAAAATTTCACATCCCTGTTAATGTCTGAATGTATTTAGGTGCCTCTGAAAATATCTGAAACATAGACTTCCCTGCATACTTAAAAGGGTTCTTATACAGAGAATGAGGAGCTGTTTTGTGATTGTTTTCTGATATTCAGAATGCAGATATGTGTTTGCCTGTGCTCCTGCTGTGTTAGGTGTGTGAGTATTTAAGCTGCTTAGATGTCAAATTAAAAAATGGTGATGCCCTGTGTACAGTATTGAGTTGGCAAAAGCTAGCAGCTGTTATTTTATATTATATATAGTATTACGTTATTCTATTACATTATATTACGTTATATTTTTATTCTGTTAATTCTGTTATTAATATGCTATTCTATATTATATCATCTATGTATATTATGTATATTCTATATTATAATGCCAGTAGCCTGGCATGTTAATCCATTTTGCCTATTAGTAGGATACACTAAATGTTGAGAACCTGTTGATTTGAGTCCCTTTTTAGTGTGAAGGTTAAGACGAGCCTATACCTAATAGCACCCAAAATACTGAATTGTAGTATGTTCCTTCCTTGCTGCTTTATCAGATACAGAATATAAAACTGAAATGAAAGGAGCGTAGTGGAAGTTTGAAGTACTACAGTTTAGAAAACAGCTAGAAAACTGCAACTACGTGGTTTATTCCATATTTACCTCAGTTTCTTGTTTCTAATTCAATGTCTAACGAATGAAAAATGTGGAAATATTCAGAAGAAAGCAGAAGCTGTTTTCCTTTCTCCTATCAAAATGTCCTAATCAAACTGTCCTAATCACAGGACAAAAGAAACTGTTTATTCTACCTCTGTTTACCTTAAAGAATTAAAATTTACCTTTAGTCAGACTATATGTTGCCAGCTTTGCAGGGTACACATTTATCACAGGAACAGAGAATGTATAGGCAAGGGAAGAAGCCACTGAATGGTGCATGTGGGAAATCACACCTTGTTGTCACTCACAGGAGACAAAGACCTTTTAATCTCCATAAAATTATCTTATTATATGATGGACTGTCTAGAAGAGAAGAAAATAAGAATTTAGAAATCTCCCTTCTGGCACAGAGACATGGGTGGTTGTTGATCTGGAAGGGGTAAATATAATAATAACTTCAAGTATTCTTTATTTTTCTCCTATTTTGTTTCTAAGTGGTCTCGTTAGTTTATATTGGCACATTCTTTTTGTTCAGAAAGTTGTATGGGAAAAAACCAAACAAGTTTGCTTTAGGTAAGTTTGATTTGTTGCAGGTTTTTAATGTTTTGACCCCAAAGTCATGTAAATAATGAGATGTCATGAGTTGCACTGCATCAGGTTTATTAAGTTAAAAATTATGATCAAGGATGTTCTTCTATGCCATTTTGGCTCACTATTGGTTTGCTTTTTCTTTCTTCTTTCTCCCACTACTAGGAGGCATTTTTGAGTGTGTGGAATCTGGTCCAATGGGAGCAGAAGAATTAGCCTTCAGATTTGCTGTGAACACAATCAACAGAAACAGAACTCTTCTGCCAAACACCACATTAACATATGACACCCAAAAGATAAATCTCTATGACAGCTTTGAAGCATCCAAAAAAGGTAATCTTTTGCATATTTGTTTTAATAAGTAATTAAGACTCTGTTCACTTACCTGAAAAAAATGTCTGTCCAATAAAACCATATGCAATGAGACTGTAAAAGTTTGTGGCTGGCATCTAAGAAACTGCTTTAAAGAAGACTCCTTGGAGGCTGTAATAGCAACTGCTTTAAAATTGCATCATCACCTTTGCTCCCACTACCCCTGTCTAACACTTATTTCTCTAAATATTTAAAATCTGAAATATTTTTTCTGAGCTTTGTGATTAGGGTGTTTTTGAGACCAGCTCCTTTACAGTGGGAAAGTTCCTTTAGAGTGAACAACTGCAGACTTTTGCACCTGGGAAGGAATAACAAAATGCAGCAGTGCAGGTTAGGAGGTGATTTGCTAGAGAGCAGCCCCATGGAGAAGGACCTTGGAGTCCTGGGGGACAACAAGTTATCCATGGGACAGCAATGTGCCCTTGGGGCCAAGAAGGCCAATGGTATCCTGGGGTGCATGGGGAAGGGAGTGTCCAGCAGATCGAGGGAGGTTCTCCTTCCCCTCTACTCTGCCCTAGTGAGACCTCACCTGGAGTATTGCATCCAGTTCTGGGCTCCCCAGTTCAAGAGGGACATCGTACGATGAGAGGGTACAGCGGTGGGCTGGTTAAGGGACTGGAACACCTGCCTTAGCAAGAAAGGCTGAGAGACCTGGGGCTTTTCAGTCTGGAGAGGAGAAGACTGAGAGGGGATCTAATTAATGTGTATAAATACATGAGGTCTGGGTGTCAAGAAGGAAGGGACAACCTCTTCTCACTTGTGCCCTGTGATAGGAGGAGGGGCAATGGATTCGAGATGGAGCACAGGAACTTCCACCTCAACATGAGGAATAATTTCCTTACTGTGAGGGTTACAGAGCCCTGGAAAATACTCCCCAGAGAGTTTGTGGAGCCTCCTGCTCTGGAGACTTTCAAGACCCATCTGGATGCATTTCTGAGTGACCTGCCCTAGTTTTGGTCCTGCTCTGACAGGGGTGGGGGTGGACTTTGATGATCTGCAGAGGTCTCTTCCAACACCTGGCATTCTGTGATTCTGAGCAAACACTACCTCCAGACTTTGCCCTGGAAAAAAAAGTGCCTCCCAAATTTTAGTGAACCTGGAAGAAGGCTCTAATTCAGTTTTAAGCATTCAATCACTTTTAAGTACATCTCCACAAATGCCTTTAGCATATGAATGTCTCATATAGTTAATCAGGTGTGAGCTTCAAAGGGGAACAAATAGCTGTAATTTTGTGCATCTTATGTCAATGAGGCATAAAAAGAAGCCTAAATATTAAGTCTGTACTCTAAGAATTTTGACATCAGGTGAATGCCTAAGTGTTACTTCAGCAGTTTTCTCCTAACTACAAATGATTTGTTTAAAGAAAAATTAAAACTTAAAAATAATTTTGAAAATTTTTCTTAAATTTTAAAATCCTTTCTTTTCAAAAAAATTAACATTTTCAGATAGCTTTACATTGAAGTCTATGACAATAGATGTGTTACTGACATCTGGTATATTTCAGAAAGTACAAAACCTAACATGTTCAATACATATTTATAGAAAAAAATACAAAGCATGGTGTCAGGTCTCATCAGGACTGGATTTTGCACTATATTAGGTGTTCTTTAAAAAATTTAAAAAAAAAATAAATTGAAGAACTAATTTGATATGAATAGATTTCCTATGAAGAAAGTAGAAATGAGGAAAGAAACAGGTTAACCTGTATTTTTTCCTGACAGCCTAAGTCTGCCCCAGTGTCCCATCATGCCGCTCCCAAGAGCTGAAGACTAAAAACTTTCCACAATAAAGGATTTTCTGTGTTGCATTGGGCTAAGATGAACAGAACCATGATCTCACATTAGAAATGCTGCATAGGGAAAAGGTGGTCAGGATGCTGACAGGTTTTGTCAGGATGAATGTACAGGAAGTATATCTTCAAAGTGGAACATAATACTGTTTTTAAAATTCAGTTTACAAACTGTAAATTTTTCTTTTGCTGTAGCATACAGAGTTAATCTTGCTAACCTCTTTCATCTCTTCATTTGTCAAATAAATGACTAATACAGGTTGCTGTTGTTAGGTGTGAAAATACACAGTATCCATATTTCTACAGAAATACATACAGTTTGGTCATTGTAAAATGCTTTGATTTATGAAAAATGTTATGGGCTAAATATTTATGCCTAGTAAGATGGTTTCTTTGCAATGTAGAGCGCGTGAAAGAAGAATGAGGCAAACAACACAGTATTTTTGAGTTGTTATTTTGGTGTTTTAGATGATGGATTAAAGCAGGTTCTGAGAGAAACTGCTCTTACCACCTGAGTAAGTGAATAAATGGTCTGATCCTTAATTCTAGCCCCATCTCTCTCCTTTCCTCCTCATTTTCCAAATTCAACTGCTTCCTGACTCCAGCACATGAAATTTGATGGAACAGTTTCCATTCCTGAAGGAGGATGTAGAGAGCTGAGAAATTTGTTCTGTGATCTTTAATTCTTAAAGCCTTTCCTGACACAGTGCAACAACCTTTATTCCTTACTTGGTTTTTGCTTGAAAGTGCAAGCTAGCCATAATAATAGGCTGCTAATTCTTGATAGACTGCAATAGCCGAAGTTAGAATGGCAACATGCCATTGATTGGATATTCTGAGTAGTTTGTATGTATTCATTGTTATCACTTGCATCTTGGATAAGAATGCAACTCTTTTTTTGTAACTGGTCAGGCTGTAACAAAATCTGTGTAATCTTCCAGTGCTAATAGCTTTTTGCTTCATCAATTCACAATACAGCCAACTACATTTGTGCTGACAGGTGCTTTAGTTCAGAATCAAAGGCTAAAGGTTAACACAAAATGGTTCATTTTATTATGATGCCTCCAAAGCAGAGTTTTAACAATGAGGTTTGACTCATTTTGTGGTTCATGATTATGACTATTAGTGAGCAAGCAGGCTCTGAATCAAAAATAGCCTGTTTAGACCTCTTAGTAACACACAGTTTTGAAGCTGAATATAGATTAAATGTTAATGGATTTTTTAAAGTACTACATGAAAGAGCAACCTGAAGGCAAGTCAATATTTCCAAGATACTGTTTCAGCAAAGAATAATATAAACACAAACAAAATACCCCTCAGTGCACTGGAAAAATTGGTATGTGTCTGATAGAGCCTGTACCATATTAAATCACATGTGAAAGCACTGCATTATTCAAATCTCAGAAACAGGAAAAAAAAAAGCCCATTGAAAAGCCATCTGGTAGCTATTGCTGCTGTTAGTGATCCCATTTACTGACATTTGCATAAAGCTTGTTGATTACTCTTAGGAAGGGCAATATTAGCTGCCTTTTTTTTTTGTCAGGCTAGTTATTTAGGCCCTGATCCTACACTCAGAAATGCAATGGAGATCCTGTGTGTATATGAGAAGTGCATTTAAACCACCAGTTCTCTGTAGTAATAAAAATATGTGCTAGCATAGTTTCTGGAATGCACTTGAAGGACTTAACAATATTTTAATCACATTGAAAAGGATGTGCTCAATGAAACAAATCATTTTTACTTGCAGCAAGATGTAATTCTACTTGTTTACTCAACTGTAAGTAACATTGATGTAACAATGTTAATTAATCAAACATCATACAAACACATCTAGATTGGACTAGGGAGATGCTTCTCATTAATTATCCCTACCAAATAAGACATTTTCGTAGAACACTGATGTTTTTCAGAACTTCAGTCATAAAGGTTATGATCTAAACAGGAGTAGGGCGTGGGTTGAAACAATGATCTGCAGTATTGACTATTTTTCCTGCCTTCGTTTTAGGATATCCAAAATAATACACTAAGATAATAAGACAATAAAGATAATAAAGACTGGAGGCTTTTATTGCCCAGTTTAGGCAGAGCCACCCTATATTGGAGAGAGCTAAGCCACTTGAATGCAGCAGTAGTCAAGGACTCTCAGGGCCAGTTTTATCTACTAATATAGGTGTAGATATTCCTCCAGTATTTAGATATTTCCAATGTTTAAAAGGGGACACTGCATTGTTTTCTTTAGCAGGTATCAAACTAATTTTCTTTAAGGGAAAATGTTGACCTCTAAATTTTACCAGTCAACATAGTTTGTTTTCAGACAGAGAAATTAAACATTCCACCTAAATGAAATTAATAATTTTCCTGATGTTTAAGTAGCATCTACTTACCACATATAATTTCTGAGTAATTAGGGCCTCAGTAGAAATAGTGTTGATTGATTGAGGAAGAAGTTAACAGTGAAACAGACTAGGTTAGAATATTGTCCCATATGGCCCTTTTCCAATTGTAAGGTGCAGCTGAGCATAAATCTTTCCTCTTGTCATTGCTTTTTAAAAGATAAACAATTGCTGGCCTTTGTGACTTCCACTGACACAGGAGTGTTTATTAAACATAGCTGAGAACTGTTTCAATGTTAAGTGTTGCTCTTTATCCCTTCATAGTGAAAGCTTCGAAACGTATTCTTAAATTGAAATCTGTGTGTGTTACACAAGAAGGGAGCTCTGTCAGCAATGAAGTTGTATTTCACTGAGTGTCTTTTGTTAGTTATGAATTGTGCAATACTTGCTGGCACACTGCCTTTTTTCCTCTCACCACTGACAGACTTCTGTCTCCTTTTCAGCCTGTGATCAGCTGTCCCTTGGGGTAGCTGCCATCTTTGGACCATCCCACAGCTCCTCGGCTAATGCTGTGCAATCCATCTGCAACGCTTTGGGTGTTCCACATATCCAGACCCGCTGGAAACATCAGGTGTCAGACAACAAGGACTCCTTCTATGTCAGCCTCTATCCAGATTTCTCTTCACTCAGCCGTGCCATCCTTGACCTTGTGCAGTTCTTCAAGTGGAAAACAGTGACTGTTGTTTATGATGACAGCACTGGTAAGGCTAAAAGATTCAACTATGCAGATATATTTTATACTTGTGCAAAGAGAAGGAAGAGGGATATAGCTACTAATATTTCTTAATTTAAGAAATCTTGAATAAACTAAAAGTCTTTCTATTATTAAAGTAGTCAACAACTAGTAATGTGGGTTTATTAGCATAAATATGTGTGCTTCAGTTGTTAAATTCTGTGTGTTTGAGCTCCCAGCTGTCAATAAATCAGATGTGCTCTATCTGCATATCTTAACAGTTGGAAACAGATGTATCTTTTAATTTTTTTTTTTTTTTAACTTAAATTTTGAAGAAATATATGATAACTGGAAGGATGTACTAGTACACCTGGTAGACTACAAGACCGAAACCCTAGTGCTGCTTTAAGCATCAGTGATTATAAAACAGGTATCATATTCATTTGGAAGTTTAGTATCTGCTTTTTCAGACAGAACTGTAAAAGGAACCCTGTTTTTAGCTTCTAGGAATTGAAACCAAAGGGAGTTTGGAGGCTGGTTACGTGAATTAAAAATGAACTTTTCAGCAGAAGTATACGAGTTTGCTGCGTTTCCCCTGGAATTTGTTTTGTCCGGGTTTGCCTTGACAGTGACATCTTTGAAAAGTATTTAAAAAGCTTAAGTTTTATTTGAGGTCTACCTGGGGATGGTCAGAACTAACAATTTGGTACGATGAAAATCTGACTGTAATGGAAGATACAAGGAAGGTACTCAGCCAGATGACATACATTTAACCCTCTTGGAAATGTTGTTAATTTTCATGCTGGTTGAAAGTATTGGCAAGAAAAAAGCATGATGAGGCTCAAACCCTTCACATGGTTCAGTGAACTGGAAGACTGTTGATACCCTTGTTACATAATGCTACTAAATCTAAATCTCAAGTAAAAAATAAGATCAGGAAACAATGGGTTACATGTAAGAATACCTGCAGTGAGGATTGTCTGCTAGATAAACAGCAGTTACAGCAGGACAGAACACCTGTTTACTGTTCAAGTAAGATATATGTATAGCTATCAAAAGTAAGAAGGGAACAGAGATGACAGTGCATAAAATTCTTTGTAGCTAGTATTTTCTTTTAGAAAGCGAGAGTCAGTGAAGTTTAAAGTCTGCTTCTCTAAAGATTTGCTGGTTGATGTTGCCAGAAGTCTCAGGTAAAAAGAAAAACTTCTGATTTCATGTTTAGCTTTACACACTTAAAGGGAAAAAATATTAATTTTTTAAAAATTATTGTTCTGAAATAGGACAGGAAGAAGAAAAAAAGCCTCAAATTTTAATCAAATGATTGAAAAAGTAATTTGTGGTTCAGCGAAGCAGTTATAAACTTAAGCTTATACAAATTGGAAATATTTCACTTTGATTTAAATTGTTTGGATACTATTTTTACAATAAACAGGTTACTTTTTAAAACAGGCATTTCAGTTAGAAAAGTCATGATTTAACACTTTGAAAACATTTTTCACAATATTTTCAAGTAATTTTTTCCACCCCCCACCCCAGAAAAAAACGCCAAACCAAACCAATAACAAAACAAACAAAGACAACGACCCTCCCCCCAAAAAAGCTCTAAAGGAATATTTACTGCTTAATGGCTTTCTAAACTCTGTTTCCTGAAAGAGATATGTTGTTAACAGCCGTGCTAGACTTGATCTTTTAATGAAGTACGTTTTTAATTCAGAATCTAAGTTTTTCATGTGTATTTTGTAGCCTACTTGATCTATCTGTGACTACTGTAAACAAGAAAACAAGAACATGAGCTCTTTTAAAAATAAGGATAAGGATATTCAGGTGTTTAGTTTATTTTAAAAGAATAAAGAATTATTTAAGGAAATATTAACTTGAAATTTATATTTCTTTTTGGAGTGGCCAGACCCTTCTTCACATTATGGTACTGGTTGTTCCTTCTGATAAACAATAATCCCAGCTACATCTTATTTTCTTCTTGAAATCTGTTGTTGTCTGAAGAGACAGAAAAAATAACTATTTTAAAAAGGCAATCATCTCTCATTTGTGGCATTCATTGTAAATAAATTTAAATTCTTTTTTATTTTTTCCTTTTTTTTTTTTTTTTTTTTTTTTTTTTTTCTTTGTTAGTAACATCTCCTATGGATAATTCTAAGACTTCAAAAGCAGCACACACTGCTGGGAAGTCCATAGAATAATTTACCTTTGAAGTATATATGGGAACAACTCTTAGATGTGAGAAACTGTAAGTCTTAAGTAGTTTGAATATTGTTAGAGCTCAACTCAAAACAGGTCTCTTTTGAGGCAAGGGCTGGAGGGAGAGGAACCTTTTGAAAGGAAGTAATTACTTCAGCTGATGAACTGTGATAAGATACTCAGTTCTGAACCTAACAGTGAAGCTGAATATTAAAACTCCAGCTAATATTTAGAAACTGTGTTGTAAAAGTCCTTGTGCCATCTAATATTTAGTTGTAGAGCCCTTAAACCGAAGGCAACAAATCATAGAATCATAGAATATCAGGCTGGAAGGGATCTCAAGGATCATGTCCAAATTTCTAGGTAAGAGCACAGTTTATATGACATGGCCCAGCACCCTATGAAAATGAGTCTTAAAAGTGTCCAGTATTGAGGAATCCGCCACTTTCCCAGAGAGGTGATTACACTCTCTGACTGTTCTTATAATGAAAAATTTTCTTCTGGTATCCAATTGGGGTGCTCCCAGGAGTAACTTGCACCCATTGTCTCTTGCCTTTTCCATGTGACTTCTTGTAAAAGGAGAGCCTCCAACTTTGTAGCTGCCCTTTAAGTACCAGAACACAGTAGAAAGGTCTCCCCTAAGCCTTCTTTTTTCCAGGCTGAAAAAATCTACTTCTGTCAGCCTTTCCTCATACTGCAGGCTTCCTAGTCCCTTGATCATCTTTGTCCCCCTTCTCTGGACCCTTTCCAGCCTGTCCACATCTTTTTTTGTATAGTGGGAACAAAGACATTAATCACTGAAGACAAGACATTTATCACTGTTTTTATTTGTTTCTTTCATTTGGTCAGTGATTCCTGGGAGTAAGACGCATATAATTCTTATTTCCCCCATCCTTTATTTCCCTTTTAATCACCCACATTTTACTTTCCTTTACTGAGAAGCTGTGAAAGATGATAATGCATGTCTTATTTTATGATAATTTTAGTGTTATGGATTTTCTTTATCTAATGTCCCAGATTACATGTCAAGACAACCATATGTTGGTATAGCAGTTACAGTGAGTGACTGAAAAAAAAAAATTAATTTACAAAAAACCCCTTATTGGGTGACAAATTTACTTTATGTCTATTTTTGCTTTATAAACATGGGTAAAAGGGAGATCATAATTTCACTGTAGACAGGAAGAAAAGGTAGAAAACATGAATAAATTTTGTTTGGATACTTGTCAAGATAAATCAAGGGGAGTTGCCCAGATGCCAAAATCCTGGAAGATTGTAGGTATATTCTGAGAAAATGTATGATTTTTAAAACAAACAAACCATAATGAAATATGTATTTACATCATCTTTGTTAGGGTTCCATTTTATGAATACTCTAAGAAATTGTTAAAGTTTTATTTCTCTAATAAAAAGAAGTAAAGCATTCTAATAACAGCTGCGCCTGCAGTCTTAATTCCTTCAGTATGGGATGGATCTCCTTGATTAAACACAAGTGGGAAAAGCTGTGTGGTTATTTGACACACTGCAATCAGTAAAAACCCGTGATAACTCTAGCTGCATTCCCAGGAATGCCTTGGAGAATGATAGTTCCAGTGCAGACTACAACTGCCTCTCGACAGCACCATTGTGTCTGATCATAGGCAATCCCCCATGCTCCTATTTCATAGGAAAGCAGGCCAGTTATGTGACTAATACATAGCAGAGCATTTTCCTGATGCTACACAAGGCACTCTACATAAGTGTAGATGCAGTCTTCTATAATGCCTTTCAATCCTTAGTGTAGCTGCCTTTACTGTATGTTATGAAGGTGCAGAGGAAGTCAGTCCATGTTGAGAGCCTGGTTCGTGATGAGGGAGAAATTTGGAGTCCCAGGGTCTCCCTTTGCCATAATGAATAGCTGCACATCTGAAAGTTTATCAGAAGGAACAGCCATTGCTGAGCTGTCTCCCACACTGTATTCCCTGTGGATGAATAGCTGTGCATTTTGCTACTAATTTGCAAATAGACACAAAGAACTTGCTTTTCATCCACTACAGGCAGCAACTAGACTCTGTCCTCAACCCTCCCCAGCTTTATGATGCAGAATGGCTAAATGAGAGAAGATTAACCAATGGAGTCTTCCTATTGCTGCTCATGTCAGTCTGGACCTCAGAATACTGAGTTGCTCCCTGCTGATTGTACATGCCTCGTGTTCAGGAACTTGGAATGAGGAAAGCAGGATAACTTAGAGGAGAAAACTGAGGTTGTGTCATGCTGACATAGGGACAGAGATGCTTCTAAAGGGATATGATCAATAACACAGGCAAGAGCAAAGATCAGGTTGAACATAGCATAATAAGGAAATCAAGGCTCTACAAATAGGAAGCAGTAGATGAGCAAACTAGAAAGGTTAATTCAACCTTGTTTTAGTAAGAAGAGATTCAGTTGGTTATACTGGAGATAAAGTAATAGAAATAAAAATGAACATAGGAAGAGTAAAGGTTTTAATATTAAATATAATATTAAATATTATATATTTCTTTCAGTGAAGAAAAAACACATTTTTCCTGTGAATCTGTTTGAATGCCAAACAATAGTTACATTCTGCTTTCTTTTATGCTTTAGTTTCTTACTTTATTTTAGCCCGCAAGCCTTTTTTTTAAGGTAATCCATTAATTGTAGAGAAAAAAATTGGAATGAGGCTCTAGGATACGTTTCTTGCTAGTCTGAAGCAAAGTATTCTTGTGATCATTCTAAATGGCAAAGTATACTCCTTTTAACTAGAATTTCCCATTTGAAAAAAACCCAGCAGGATATAATGAGGTTAGTTAAATTCGATTTTTTTCTTTTAAGTAATTTATGGTATCTTTGTTAACTAAATACAATTAAACCATCCCTGGATACTAATTAAGTCCTTTTGGATTTACAGATTTGCTACAATTGATTGCCTTTAAAAAAGAAAAGGGGAAAAATGGCCGTATGTTCATCAGCTGCATGTCCTAATCATAGGAAAACCCTAACTTAATATCAAGCTCATATTCTAATCTCTGTGCTAAAGAAAACAGACAAGACAAATTCTAAATAAGTTTGTGAATCTTAAAAAATTCCAAAACAAAAAACACATGAACAGTTAAATGCTGAGGTCTTTAATTTATAGTGGCACTTGTATTGCCAATTAATGCTTTATGCAGATCAAGTTGATATAAACAGGGTTCTGGGTTTTTTTCTTAATTAACATTTGTTTTGGTCTTGGGTGAATGAATATAAATACCAAAAATCTGTGCAACTATGAACAGAAGCCAAAGGAAAAGCTGAAAATATATTACTTCAGAAATAAAAATGTTCTATGTTGGTCTTCAGTGTTTAACCCTGTGCATTACTTCAGACATTGATATTTTTACCGTATCATACAGGTAACACTGATTTGTAAATAAAACCGTAGTTTCTTTTGGGGGGCCAATATTAAAATTCACATTATTTTATTCCTTCTGTATTTAGAGTTGCTGTGGCCTCACCTTGAGTATTGTGTGTAGCTCTGGCCCTCAGATTTTAAAAACAATGTTAAGGTACTTAAATAATGTTAAGGTCCAGACAAGAGCATCAAAGCTGGTGGCAAGGCTGGAAGACATGATGCCCTATGAGGAGTGGCTGAGGACACAGAGTCTGCCTAGTTTGGAGAACAGGAGAATGAGGGGTGACCTCATTGCTCTAGAGCATCCTGAGGAGAGGAAGCAGAGAGAAAGAGGTCTCTTCTCTTTGGTATTCAGTGTTAGGATGGCTGGCAAGGGTTCAAAACCAAATGGTTCAAAGAAGTGAGGTTTAGGCTGAACATTAGGAAGCATTTCTCTACCAAGACAGTGGTCAAACACTGGAATAGGCTTCCTAGAGTGATGGTTGATGCTCCAAGCCTGTTAATGTCTAAGAGGCATTCCAATAATTCCCTTAGCAGCATACTTTTACTTTTGTTCAGTCGTGATAATGGTCAGGCAGTTGGATTAGATTATTGTTGTAGGTCGCTTCCAACTATTCTATATTTCACATATTTCCAGATATCTTACATCTTGTGGTGTGCTTTCTTGTGTCTCTTTGGGCTTTTTACTTCTTTTTTCCCATAATGCTACTGCTATTAAAAATAAGATACTTACCTTTTCAATTAATACCACTAACACTAGGAGGACGTAAATATCTCGGGGGTAAAATAGTGTGGGGTGATGGGAGGTGGGCAACGTTGCTAAAGGATTAAAGAAAAAAAGCTGTAGGTGATTAAAAAATCTGGGACAGGGATAAAATTTCTCATAAGGAATATACATAGTGCATTATAACGATAAGAAAAGGTGTTCAAGAAATGATACAGAATAGGTGACTGAGGAGGATAGGAAATGAGATGGTCTGTAAAGGCCTTTTTGTTTCTGTTTTCTGTAAATCAATTAAGCAACATCTCACTTTACGTTAAAAGCTGTTCTCATTTATACATCTGTATATCTAAGGTCTGCTTTTACCAAATGAGAGTGAAGGAATGAAATAAGTTGAGAATGCTGTATTTGGACATTTGACAAGCGATACGATAACTGCATTTCACCCAAGTTTAGAAGACAAGGCTTCAGCCTTGGTGATCTGTAATAGAAACAAAGTGGCGTGGCTATCCTAAAGTACAATATATTTCAGGTTTGAAATTTTGATAGAGAAGGATAAAGCTTGTACAAGATTAGATAAGAGGCAGAGACAGGGAGAGATTTCCTAAAGGTAATTGGGGGTGCTTGGTCCACGATACAGTAGGAGACATCTGCTGGAAGCAACAGTATAACTAACAAAAGGCAAAGTTAAAAAAAAAAAGTCTCAAACTAGGTGTTTAATGGGCAAAGAAGTATAGGAGCATGCATTTCTTAGAATATTCTTATAAAGATGTTATAATGTATGTTGACTTTTTCAAGAATGAAAATACTGGATGCCCTTGTATGAAATGTTTTTGTAATATTTCTGATAGCAAATCATTGCCTGGGAATGAAAAATAATGGTTTATTATTGAGGAAGTGCAAATGAGAAAAATATACTGAACAGAATTCAAGAAAGTTAATATCATTAAAACTGTAATTTCTTACAACAGAATTAATTGCAGTCTAAAACAAAGAAGACTGAGATCCGTTGATGATTTCTTAAATAACAGTGAAATTAAGTAAAACAAAGCAACAGTTGTCAAAGGACCTGAGTTTTCAAATCACTTGAGTAAGAGACATATGAAAACCTTTAAAATGAAGAAATTACAGATCTGTTAATAATTATGTTTTAAGAACTCATAGATAATTGACAAAAGTCTCCAAGTCTGGAAAAGGTAGATGAGCTCAGTTTTATCACAGGTTAGGTATTTGTCCGGATTTTGAAGTGCATTTATTTATGTTGTTTCTAAAGTTCACTTAACACGTAAATCATCCTCCTGTTCCTAATAACTACTTTTCAAACTCAAAACCTGTTTAAAATTGAGCAGAATGAAGTGTAGTAGTGTGAGGTTTTTTGGTGCTTGTTTTCGGTTTTATGATTTTGGGGGTTTTTTGTTGGTTGGTTTTGTTGGCTTTTTGTTAGGTTGGTTTTTTTAATTTATCAGTTAGCTGAATTTCTATTTCTTGGAAGGATAATCGATTTACTTGTAAATACTTCAAAAGCCTCAAAGTGATGAGTAACTGTCAAGTTTGCTTCATCAAGAGCAAACAACATAAAACTTCCGCCTTTGACAGATGGACGTGCCTTGTGGGTAAGGAAAACACAGGAGATTTGATAAATATTGAGTTAAGAAAGTCACAGTGTTCAAGGTGACATTCTTATATGCAAATTAGAAAAATAGGCTACTCATGCAACTCTTGTCAAGTGGGTGTGAAAAAGGGCAATAAGGAGTAAGTAGATTGGCTACGGCTTATTGCAAAACTTAAAATATATACTTACAAGGTTCATTTTCTGGTATGAAGAGTATAGAAATTACATATTCAGATGATAAGAAGTTACAATATTAAAGAAAATATGATTTCAGGTTCCACCAAGCAGATGTAGAATTAACAGTATTGTTTTTTTCTTTAAGGGCTCTGTGGACATCCTTTCTGCAAATAAACGAAATTGCACATAAATCTAATCAAAGACATAAATGAGATGGGATTGCTTAGCACAGCATATTAAATGGAATTTTTTTAATATATATTTTGAATTTCTGCATTATCAATTATTAGCCAGTTAATTTGTGTTATTTAATGAAATGAATAGCTAAAAGAGCAGTATGTTTGTCATGGGGAACAAAACAGACTTGAGGCTTCCCAAGCACATCAGCTGGAATGGCATGCAGTACTGTTCCACATTTTTTCAGTCACAGAATCAGAGGTTGCAGTTTCGTCAAGAAGTCCACACTTTTATTGAATCATCTTAAAGACAACCCTTCCTCAATAAAACCAGATCTGGTAGGACTGTAATAATTAATACCACTAATAGTTTTTGGAGAATGAAGAAATACTTTGCAGACTGATTATATATTGCACGGTATTATTTAAGTACAGAATGTTTCAAGTGCTTTGTGCAGCAATATCAAGTGAAAATACAATTAGTTGCTACATGCTAAGCCTATCTATGGTATTGGATGTAGCTGGCTGCTTAGTTAAGTGTATTCTTTTTATAAGAAATTTATTGTATCTTTTGTTCAGTGAAGTTAAGAAATATTTTTCTGGTGCTACATCAAAATACGAGCTGTGAGGAGAATGATATGAAGTTAAAATTTAATTTTTAAACTATTTTTAGACTTCTTGCAGTTTGGAAATTAAAAATTAATTTAGCTAGCTGAGTTACTCAGATTTATTTAAACTTGACTACTCATTTATGCTTATTTCAGTATTACATATTTTGCCCTCTCATTGGTAGAACACTAAAATATACTTGATGTCAGCTTTTTTGTTAATTACTCTTTCAGTCTCAGCATTTTAAGCAATGTTTACTTTTTGTTTTCAAGAATAAATGTTTTATTTAGTGCCATTCCAATTTAGAATGTTCATTTATGCTTCTTTGCCAACCAAGTACATTTCAGTTTCTAGTACATATTATCTTTTATTTCTTTTTGTGTAGTTTGATACAACAGTGATACTTTTATACTATGGCTGGAAATTGCTAACTTGGTTTTACTGCTTCTTTTATCATTGATTCTGACAGTTTTGACAAAAGCTGTTTTGTCCTTTGACTGTAGTAGATCTCTTTTTTCCCTCTTCACCTTCATTAAATTGCAGTGCTTGTAGATGTCAGCCACTTAAGAGATTATGCTTCACACTGTTACAAGAATTCTTTCCAAATGCCCAGGAATGTTAATTGTAATTACTGTCACCATCATCACACTGATTTAAAGATAAAGCTCACTTAAAATGGAAAATCTAGTATAAAAGGCTTAAGATTTTCTTAATTTTCAACATTTTCTTCAATTATACTGGATTGTTTTATTCTAATATTTTCACACACTAGATGCACCACACTAGGTGATGGAAAGAATGTAAAGTTCTCTTTTTAAATTATTTTTTTAGGCTGCTATATGCTGCAGCTGATAAGTAATCAGGTGACATGAAAAAACTTTTCTGAACTTAAGCAGCACATTGATTCCCTCTTGTGGAACTGTGTGGGATGGGGCAGAGGGCTTTTTTTTCACTGCAGTGCTGAAAAGCCATTATTAGAAAAGAATTGTTACTGGAAATAGTCTGAATGGGGATTGGCTATTTGAAACTAACTATAAAAAGATGTTCATGCTCGTGCTCTGACGTGCTCACTCGGCGTATTTAAGGAAAACAATAAAGCTGATTATTGCCTTGCACTTCAATTACAGCTGGTTATGCTGAAACAGCAGTAAAATGGATTTAAAATTCAGTTGCTAAGACCCAAGACAGAAAAAATAAGTAACATGAACAGAGTGGAAATCCCTCTTACTGTGGAGCTACCTGATTCGTGGTTTTCTCGTTGAGATATTTTTAACCCTAAAGCTAGCCTCTCCTATGTCCTATACATAGCATTTTACTAATCTCAGATTCAATATTAATTATGATCATAACTGTAAGCATGTCTGTTTGCTTGTCCTAAGTAATTGTTTCAAAATGGCTTTTTTATTAAAAAAAAAGGGGGTTTTCTGTCTTTAGACACCTTTAGATCTTTTGTAATAATGAAGTTTGCATTTCAAATACATTTACACATATGTCTAGTTAGCAATATAGTTCTGCCTTTTTCGGTTTGTTTTAGAAAGGAACATTTTTGTCAGACACTCCTATTACTGTGCCGTTAGTACTGAAGTAGTAAACTGGTTGTATCACCATCATTTCATGTAAGTGCAGATCTAAGTGAAAAAAGTCCCTTCAGTCTGTTGACAGGTACTCATACCATTGTAGGATCACTGTTGATCACAGGCTCTCCAACAAAGTAGCCTCTGTTTATTGAGCTTACATTGATCAAAAATAGGTAAGAATGCTACAGATAAAGGTGAAGGGTCTTGAGACAGGTCCATCTTTTCATATACAAGGTAAGGATCACCTTATGTTTGGGGACTGGACTAATTACAATACTTGAGTTGAATCCAAAAGTTGAGGACCTGAAAACAAATCGGGTCAGCTCTCTAACACAGCTTTTCAAACTCAGCTTAAATTTTGGAATCAAAACCATTTGAATATGTTCCTTCTTCCTACACACACTTCGGCTTTGAATTAGTTTATTTTTAATAAAGGAAACCGTAAAGCCTTTAATCTGAAAATAAACACCTAAAATATTTCTGTTGTATACTAAATATTGAGCATTAGAGCTTGTGGAAAAATTGTCCAGCATTGTCAGCATGAGGGCAAGAGGAAATTACAGAAGGGCTTAGAGAGAGGCATAATTGTCAGCCCTAGAAATCTTGGTTTAGAGGATGATTAAGTCAGTAAATGAATGGCTGACATCAGTACCATTATTCTATGTTTAAGTTTTATATCTGGAGCAAAAGCACTATGAGAACATGTTGATTTGGGAAAAGAAATGCCAGAAGGAGAAGTAGTTACCTTAAGTGAAAAGGATTCTCTGATGGCGTGGTTACTATCTAAGTCAGTTTTTGAAAAATATCTTCAGCTGGAAATAATGTAACTTTTATTTGTCCTATTATACTCTGTGACCCAGAACTGGCTTTTCAGACTAAAGGTTATTTTAGTGATATGCTCAAGAGAAATTTATTTCCTCTTAACACACATCCTCCAACAAAACCAGAAAATGGCAAAACAAACAAAAAATGAAGACAAACAAAAACACACAAAAAACCACCCAAATTAATCCCAACTGGATGATAAAATTATTTTTTCTAACAGCATAAACTGCTAGTTTTGGAGCACTGTACCTTCTTTAAGTGTGTATAGTTGAAAGGTCACATCAGGGGAGAGTGACGCTTGAAACGAATATATCAAGATATGATAGAATATGTCAACAAAGTCTAAGAGTGTTCTGATTTATGTTTTTTCAGCAGCTCTGAAGAAGAGTTGTGGACAGTAGGTAACCACTGTATGCTTTGATAAGGGGATAAGTACATAGTTGCAGGTAGCTTGAAATTACAGGCCTCTATATAGCTACACTTTTTCCCCCAAGAAGGAAATTTTGTCATGCAAATAGACCTTCAGAGTTTATTCTGGCAAATACTATTATTATCATGAATGAGTGATATATCTTGGCTTGCCCTAATGAATCTATTTTTTCAACTTTCAGCTAGAGTTATTCTAAACAGAGCAACTATATTTCTTGACAAAGAGCTTAGTAAATAGAATTCAATTTGGCAAAGCTACTAGAACTACTACTGGAGTCAGGTACCAGAAACTTTTCCTTCTTTTTACTGATATAGTACTGTCAAGATTAAACATAGAAAAATAATTTAAGTCAACATAACACTAGATATCTTTGAACTCTTAATGTAATCTCCACTAATAGTAGTGCGGTTTTAATATTGCAGTTTGCAAGAGGCATAAAAAGCTCTAATAAGTAATATCTGTAATTATATTCATACCCGCACATACATATGTACTGTATGTGGTTATGACTGATATGATTAATCTCTGACACTTCAACCACAAGACAAAATTCCTTCTAGACTGTTGAACTGCAAAGCTGGTAATAAGGAGATGTATTAATTTTGTCTACAGTAAGCAGATAGTATTTTTCTGGATTATGCATCTTAAAGCTCTTTATCCATTAAAGACACTTCACACCATTAGTAGTGTATTTAAATGGGTTTAAATATAATAGGCAACAATGTAAGGATGCTTTACACTTCCAGAATTGGGTGAAATGATCTTAATGTAGTACAAAGGCAAAGTATGAATAAGTAAGACAGATCAATCAAGTTGTATTTTCCCTTCATCTCTATTTCCTATTTTTCTTAGTGGTTTAGTTTTTTCTGTATTATCCTATTATATCCAAAGAACACAGAACAGCCCACTGTTCAGGTAGCCATGCAAATAAGTAAAGTTTCATTGTTTCTCTTTTTAATCCTTTCACTATAGGTATTTTTAAGTAGAGTTTGAGGATCATAAAACTCATCTTGAAAGTTCATGGGTAATCTGTTCAGGATGTTCAATAGCTGTGAATCATTTTATAGCAGTGAAATGTTTTGGTTCATGTGAAGCATTCTGTTACTTCCCAATGAACTGGCATTCTCCTTCCTTCTACCCATACTCCTTTCAAAGCCCAGCACACAATGATATTTTCTGATATATAAGAAAAACTGGGCAGGAAGCTGTCAGGGATGGAGAAAAGTAGAGAGAGGTGTGAGAGGAAAAAAACTTGCTGAAAATAGATTAACTACTCTGGAAGCTCTACAAAGCAATATATTCTTATTATTTTGAAGTTTTTTAGATTTCAAAGATAGGAGTAGCCTTTAAAAGAGCATTAGTGTTCTGTACAGAAAAAAGGTTCATGTGTTCAGTCTATTGCAAAGTGCATTTGCTTGCATTCTTCCTGTACAGCACAAAGGCAGCATTAAGGGAAATGATAAATAGTTTGATGAGCAGGCCAGGTGGCATAGCAATGGCTCGCAAGACTGCTGAGCTGGAGACACAGGTTTTAAAACAAACTTGGGGCTCTTGCTTCCTGGACTGGTTAAGTTGAACATGTCGAGGAGGTGATGTGATTGATCTCTTTGGAGGAAGACGCCAGCTGGAGAGCTTACAAACTGCTCCTTCAGGATTCTCCTTAAAGATGAATTGATGGCAGCTTCTGAAAAGAGTTACTCACACTGTATTCTTCCCAGCCATTCAGAGGTAAGACTCTATCACAGTGGCTACTAAAAGAAGGAATTGAGAGTTTAAAGGGACAGGAAAAAGGTGTCCCTGGTGAAAGAAACTGCAGGAAGTACATTCCCATCCCAAAATGCAGTTATTATATCTACACTGTTCTAAAATAGATTGTTTTTAGGAGCCTGCCCACACAAATGTTTGTGTTTTGGGTTTTTTTAAGTGTTTTGTTTTAATTACTCTGAGATTCTGTAATGTAGATAAAACGAGGGCTCAGCATTTAATCTCAGAGCTGCACTTAATTTTATATTGTAAATCAGTTGCTTTAAAAATATTCTGAGCTCAAATCTGGATTTTTGCTTTGAAAGATATCTCCTCAAAATCAAGGTGACTTGTTTTGTCTTTAGATTCATTGTCCTTATAGCTGTCACACTATGTTTCTTCCTTCAAAGGAGGCTCTGGTATCTCATTTTCTCATTAGCTAGGGATAAGCTACATACCATGACCTTTTGAAACTGTCCCTTACTGATCCAAATGCTTTATTTCTCAGTGCATGTCAGCTAGTTACTTTCATCACGAGTAACCAGCTCATACATTTCCTTTACTGTCAACAGTAGACAACAGCAACTGAGTTACTTTTGGATTAACAATAGTTTAGAAATTAAGAGTTAGTGTATAAATATTCCATGCTTGTTTGACCTAAATCTATCTTGGTGTCCCTAGTCATGGACACAGAGGATAGAAAGGTAGAAATGGTGTAGCACACACAAACTGGACGCAGAAGGAAGAAGCAGCCTTACCTGAGTCTCTGGAATCTCAACCATGAAAATGAGCCATAACAGTACTGGAAAAAATAAGAACACAGAACAAATGTTGGCAACCTCTAAAAATGAAAGCAAAAAACTGAATTTGTCTGACTTTACCTGATGTATTCAGGACTGTATGATCCAGGATGTTAGATTGTGGTGGGAAAGAGAAGTGACATCCAGGAGCTGGGAAGCAGTTCACAACAGGGCCCAAGTGCTGCAGTTTTACTTATAGGAGCATGTTCTTTCAGGTTATAAGTTTTCAGCACTTAAATTTTTTTCTCTGGTTAAAAATAATGACCCATCGTTCGATATTTAACCTAGAAAAGAAGGACGGGGAAAATTACAAGTGCTCGTAATGTTTTGGAAAACACTGAAGGCAAAGCAATCCAGAGTCAGGGGTTTTGATTAATTGCTTTTAAACACAACCTTCAGATCACTCATTTTGTTAGTGAGAAAAAAGAACACAATTACCTAAAAGCAGGCCTTTCCCTGTCCTAGGGAGAAAGACAACACTGTGTGTGTTTTCAGCCCGGGTTCAGGCAGTCCATCCATGTTTCCCCTGGGAGCTGAACGGGGCAGCAGCAGGTTCGGCCCGTGCCCTCTAAGGGCTTTACCCGCCATTCTGGGATGCAGCCACGGCTGCAGGGATGCACTGGGGCAAGGAAATCCCTCCCTCCAAGAGGCTGTTTTCCAGCCCCGAGTGACTGCCCAGTTTTTTTTACTTTTGAGCATGATCAGGGCTGCCTCCCTTTATTTGTTTATTTGTTTATTTTCTTGTTGGTGTTTTATTCAGGTTATGCCAGTTTTGCTCAGAAAAATCCTTCGGTTGTTTTTATTGTATAGGAAAATGAATCTGCTCTTCACACACTTTATATATAAACACAAATAATGCATCACAACTGCCAGGTACAGTGTGGAAGGAAACTTTCAACCTTTGAATAATCCAGGCCTGGAAAGCCTTTGCTCACTTTCAGTTCGTACTAGTGTCTGAATGAGGAAATGTGCTTCTCAGCACTTTATACTTTGCTGCTCTCACATAAAAACAGAAGTAACTGAGAGACGTACGTTCAGAACTACCTGATTTTTGGTTTCATGAGGTGTTTGCAGCCTGAAGCTACAAGCTGACTGTGGCTGCAGTTCTTGCCAACCCTGACACAGCTTCATGGGATATCCCCACACCACAGAGCGGGGTGTCTGGGGGAGTCTGTGTGGGATGCGGCAGCTCTTGTGAGCGTGGGAGTTTTGTTTTCTAAAATTGTTCCCACGAGAGCTTAGCAAGCTGGAAACTGTTGAATTTGCGCCAGGAAGGATTTATTTTTTAAGTATGGATTTGAGATGAACAAATACTCCTTGCAGTGAGTGGCCTGGTAGACTATTGGAGTGAGTCATTCAGTAGACTGGAACATGTTTTGTGCCCTGCACAATTCACCTAGACTTAATAAATGCTGGTGTCTGGAAACACAATGAAAAATGTATGTTAAAATCCTAAAAATGGAAGTGTGTGGTAACTGTAACCATTAGTAAAATTAAATATTCTGATATACTTAGAAGCTATGAGCAACAATACTACACATTGAAAAGTTCAGGTTGCTTTTTTTCATTTCACATTGATGAGGACAGGAGTAAAATTTTAGCTTTGAAGTACCTAGAGTTTCTTTATGTATCAGATGTGCTTTATCTTTAGAGTGTTTTATGGAAGCTCCTTGGTTAATGTCAATATACCTGGGCAGTTAACCGAAGGCATAAATATTTCTTCATTTCCCTGCATGCACGCCTGTACTGCCCCAGCACTGAGACACAGTCAATGCACAACAGAAGTGTGCATTTATAGGTTTTCTTTGCTGGTAACAGGTTCCCTTCTTCTTCCCTTCTGTTCCTCTGGTAGCTTCTACAGCTTTTCTACTGCCTTCACACTTCGCTGAGGCAATCCCATGCATGAATAAAGGCTGGGAGGGGAAAGGATTGAGGACTGCCCTGAGGAGAAGGACTTGAGGGTGATCATGGATCAGAAGTGTAACATGAGCTGTCAGTGTGTGCTTGAAGCCCAGAAAACCAACAGTGCCCTGGGCTGCATCAAAAGAAGTACATTCAACCAGTTGAGGGAGGTGATTCTCTCTTTCTACTCTGCTCCTCTGAGACCCCTCCTGGAGTCCTGTGAGTTCTGGAGTCCCATACAATAGAAGGACACAGGTCTCCTTGAGCTTGTCCAGAAGAAAACCATCAAAATAATCAGAGGGCTGGAACACCTCCTCTATGCAGACAGGCTGAGGGAGCTGGGGTTGTTCAGACTAGAGAAGAGGAGGCTCTGAAGTGACCTTATAGTGGTTTTCTAATATCTGAAGGGGCCCTACAAGAAAGCTGGGGAGAGGAAAGAAAACTTCAAGAGAGGAGATTTAGGCTAAACATTAGGAAAAAAATATTTCCTATGAGGGCAGTGTGAGGCTGGAACAGATTGCCCTGGGAATTTTTGAATGCTCTCTCTCTGGAAATGTTCAAGGCCAGTTTGGATGGGGCCTTGAGCAACCCAGTTTAGTGGGAGGTGTCCCTGCCCATAAATGGGGGTTGGAACTAGATGATCTTTAAGGTCCCTTCCAACCCAAACCATTCTTTGGTTCTATGATTCTAAGACTATACAGGTGTAACCAAGGTGATTGGTTTAACACCAGAGAACAAGAGTAAAACATACAAATAAGGCACTTTGCTCTTCTAAGTAGAACAATTTTCTGAAAGACCAAACAGCCAAGAAAGGACAATCAGAATTCCATTTAACCCTTGGTATATTAAAAAACTGAGTGTGGTACTTGTATAGAAAACCCGAACTTCACTAATCACTTTATTTTTCAGATACCCTAAAATTAATTTCACAGGCACTCACACAAATGTAAGTTTTGTTCTGGAGCAGTTCTGATTCCAAATCTTGCACAGCAAATCTACTTTTATCTACTTTTTGTCTACTTTTGCTAATCTTCAGAATCAGTTCAGTATGGAAATGTGAGAACAGGGACTGAAGCCCAGGTGTTGCCTTTCTCAGGTGACTGTCATAACCATCATAGTAACAAGTGTTTATTCGTCTCCTACTGAGCAACTCCAGCTGCAGATTTAGAATAGAGTTCACTTAAGAATAGTCTACAATACTTTATTTATATTTCACCTCCCTAATAAAATAAAATTTGACTCCTCTGGAAAACCAAAAGATCCCCAAATATATTTGAGATTACAAAAATCCTCATGCTGTTATCTAAAAACAACTGTGTGTTTGAGACACAGTTCTGATTTTTCTCATGTTGTTTAAATGCGTATTTTGTAATCATTGCTTCCATTTGAGAATCAAACAGCAGTGAAGTTTTGAATCTTGTAATCTGCAGCCTCTTTTAGCATATTTTCAGAGATAATGTTTATATTTTAAATACTTTTCCATTTTGCTGTACATCTCATGAATATGATTTTTAAAGTAAATTATGAACTAATCTTTGGCAGTTTACTTAATGCTCTCCAATTGGGACATCAATAGCTTTTTTGTGAAACTGGTAATAATCTCTTTCTTACCACATATCTATGACATAAAGCTGTGATAAGACTCATAAGAGTCTTAACCTCTTGTGCTCAGTGGTTTCTAGTTAGGATGATCTGCTGCAAGAAATGACTGAAAGTTAATAGAAAATGTTCAGTGTGACATAGAACTTTTTCCACTAAATATTATTTGTATGTTAAAACGCTGCTTATCCCAGAAATCCCATTAATACCTGAATACCTCAAGGGATACAAGGTCCTGAAGATGCCTATACATTTTAGATTATAGCCCCTTCACCAAATCTGCCATTTTACTCTGGTCTTCTTGCTCTTAAGTGTGTGATGTGTGTAGTTCAGATAGATGCATGTCTTGACTTCATATCCTGACAGCTCATACATTAGCTTTTGAATACTGTTGTCTGTTATATGGAAACACATTTTGCAGCACTATCTGCTTTGAACTAACATGACTGTTTAGAAAGACTGTTTTTCTGTTTGTCTTCTGAGTCAATTTGACTAGTGAGAATCAAAATACAGGATTTTTTTTTCCTTTTTGGAAGAGTTTGTTATACTACCTGTACCATATTGCCACTGGTTCTAGTACTGAAGTTGAAGTGCATGGGTATCAATAAATGCACAACTGGCTGAACTTAGCTTTTGAGAAAGGTTCTGCTTTGAAATATGGTCCTTCCTTCATTCTGAAATTATCTAAATTTTTTGACTGCAAGGACATAGATTCAAGTTGTCTTATTTTTCAAAATCTGTAGGAAATGGGAAAGACTTGCGGGCAATGCTGTGGGTTTTTTTGACACATCACGGTCAGTTATTTTTTATAAGGTGGTTAATGACTGTGGGTGTGCTGTGTTGTTAATTTAAAGCTTGATTTTCGTGTAGTTGTCTCAGATCATCTGAAAAGGGTACTACTATGCATTAATTTTAAGTCAGAAAAGACCCATCTTCTTTGTAGCTTTTAAGTATATTTCATTCAGGTTTATTTAGAAATCAAGTACTCAATACATTTAATATTCCATTAAATACATTAATTCGTTTTAGGTAAATATCATTATAGAATTTGAGGTAAATATGGCAATTTAAAAAATTGGAATTAGTTTCTAAAAGTACTGTTTTCACAACCATGTAGACTTACATCTGTCATTTACTCTGAAGTCATGCATACCAACACTTCTATGTTAGCTGTGCTTAGCAAAGAGCAATCAGGTCTAGTCTTGAGAAAGCACTTTAAGATCTATTAGAGTACTTTCCATATCCTTTCTGCCCTAAACATCTCTTCTAAAAATTCCAGTAAATATAGTGATGTTGTTGTGGTTCATTAATGGTGGCTTATATTTCCTTTTCAAAGCACAAATAAAATGAAGCAAAGACAGCAGGACAAGTCTAAAATTAGATTTGCTAAATATAATGTAATAGGAATAAAAATTATTTACCAGTTATTTGTGATGTATAAAGTTTCTAACTGCCTTCTTCCAGCAAGAAATGACTAATAATCTGGAACACATAAAATGACTTTTTTATCCTCTCTTGAGTTAAGCCATTTTATTCTGACCTTAAATTTTGATATGCTGTTATATTTAGGTACAAAGGCTATTAACATTTTCCACAGTATAATCTGTATGGAAAATGTCAGTCCACACTGATTTACTGGATTTAGTTCTTCACGGTACTTTGTCTGTCAACGAAGATCCTATAGGAATATTTTTAGAAGATCAAAATTTGGGAGATTATTTAGCTATGGGTAACAATTTCCTCAGTTTGAACAATGTGTACAATTTTGAAAATGTTTGCATGTGATAGGGGTATTACTGAGAAATTGTGATGACACATGAGATACTGTATCTGTGGCATAGACTTGTGAATGAAGAAAGAATTCCAAAATTGACTGTATAAGAAGTCTTTCTTTCCCCACTCTGCTTTTGGGCCTAAGAGGTCTATTGGGATCCTCTTCAAGATTTCCACACCTTCAGTCTTAATTTAGGAAGACCTTATATAGTAAGCTATGATTCCTGTTGTAGCTAATTTCAGCAGAAATTGTTAAGAAAATAATGTGGATCCTTTGCAGGGTCAAAAAGGGGAAATGATGAAACAGAGAAGACTGGTTTTATTTTTTAGTTATATCATCATTTAGTCTGGAAATGATTAAAACTAAGATTTTTACCATCTATAAGCTTCATATCAGTAAATCCTAGCAATACTGCTAGATAAAAATCTCTCTGCATTCTGTTACTAGAAGAACAATATATGTTGCAAAAAGGCTGTCTTAAATCCTCTGTCAGGGGTTATCACAATTTCTTAATGACGTTGTTGCATTAAGACAACATCATTTTCTGAAACCAAGACAGATTTCACATATGGTTGCATCCAGGAAGAATATTTAGAGATAAAATACCAGTGTTTTTAATACTAGCTAGTCCTGTCTGTTATGAGGACTAAATAATAATTTGTCATCTCCATTAATATTTTTAATATAATGAAGTGAGATATTCCAGATTTTAGAAACATTTAGCTTCATTTACATCTGGATCCAGCTGTAACTGAAATCCTAAGCAGAGCTTCAATTTTTTTGCCTTTGTGTTATATATTATGTGCACTGCAAACATGATGATGAACAGCAACCTGTTATATATATATATATATATAGCAAGCCTATATATATATATATTTTTTTTTTTTTCCCCTAACAAAGAAATAAACTGCTACTTTGTAGAAGACTTAATCCTATCATTTTAGTACAATTAAACAACCTAATATTTAATGTTAGTCACAGACATAGTAACGATCTGTAAATCACACCACACATTTTTATGCTGAGGTGAAAGTAGCATTTAAAAAAAATATTAATGCATCTAATTCCACAGTAAAAGTACAGTAATTCCAAATGGAGTTGTGGAATATTGAAGGTGATTACAATGGCATGAGGCATATGTGTGCCTACACATGGATGTGTTTTATTACCCGTATAATAAAGAAAAAAACAACAAACACTCTCATGTGAATTATGTGAGTGTTCTTAAGTGCTGAAATTATTAATAACTTTTTATATAAACTTGATAGATTAGATGGGAGACTGTCAAGCCTGATTACAAACTGATATCACTTTAATTGAATTAGGATATTTATATTTGTTCTCTGAAGAAGGATGTCATAGCTGCATGATGATGCTAAAGGATGATTTGTCTTTCTTAAGGTATTCCTAACTGAGGCTGCTTACTGTGCTAATTTTAAGGAAGAAGAAAGACTTTTTATAAAAGTATTGTGACTGTTGATATTTTATTTTTCCTTTTTAATAAAATTTTTGTGTATCAGTTGCAATGTACTGAGACAGGAGGAAAATTCCTTTGATTGTTTATAGTGAGTAACTTTGATTGTTTATAGTAAGTTGTCTTGCTAGCAACACAGATTCTTGTTTTGGTAATCTTCTTTTCACTCTTTTTTCTTTAAGGCCTTATTCGGTTACAAGAACTCATCAAGGCTCCATCAAGATACAACCTGAGACTAAAAATCCGTCAGTTACCAGCTGACACAAAAGATGCAAAGCCATTGCTAAAGGAGATGAAAAGAGGCAAAGAATTCCATGTCATCTTTGACTGCAGCCATGAAATGGCTGCAGGCATTTTGAAACAGGTAATCCTCATTTTGCTTCAGATGACCAAATCTTGTTCATCCCTCATAAGTAAAAGTAGTATGCAGATTTAATGGCATTTAAAAATCAGAGAATTTTATGGTAGTTTTACTGAGGTATAACTAGAACTCAACCAAGGATTTCAGAGAGAGTTTTATTTGTGACTCTACTGGTAGCTACCTTCATTCTGGTTTTTCTGTTCGTTTGTTTTTGTTTTTTTTTTTTAAAAAAAACAGATTAATTGGTTCATGTACAGGGGAAAAGGTTTATAAACTTTTCAGCTATGAAGAAATGGTAATTCAGAGAATTGATGTTTTAACCTGGGTTTTAAATGCTCGTTTAGTATTATTTTATTTAACAAAGGTGGTTTTGTTTTGTTTTGTTTTTAAATTGAAGCCTCTGAATTGTTTGCTTGTAATCAGATAGTGACATCTGAATAGTATGTTACCAACAAAAAATATTCAATGTGTTCCATCTAGAGGACAGAAGATATGGATATCTTTTAGAGCTGTATTCTCCTTGGCACTACACACAGGACTGCAAAACACCTTAAGACATTTTTGTAGGTGCAATATGGAGGATAGAAAAATACCTATAACAAAACAGTATTCAACAGTTCTAATGCACAGTTTTTAGTGACTTTAATTAATATTTTTGCTATGCTTGCTAACAGATTGCTTTAGGTTAAAAGCAAAATGTATTTACAAGTTCAAAATATATCTCTCATTAAAGGTACTTAGGAGTATCATACACGTACAATTAAATTTGCCATTAAACATACATGTGCACTATAAATTCTTGGCTTTATTGTTAGTTGATTAATAGGCTTTTATTAATTCCTAGTAATTTTAAACCTCTGCTCATGGTTTTTGGTCTTTGCTAAGTATAAGCCAACCAAGTAATCTAATATTTTAGACCAAGTTATTAAACGTAGATTAAATTATTTTAAAATCCTAAAAATGCAGATGGAAAATGTGTTGATGACAATACAATGCTGCAGTACTAACAGTTACTCCATCAAGTTGCATTCTTTAAACTGTATCTAGTATTTTTCAGGTGAGGGGAAATTTTTCTTTCACACTATACAACATTGTGTAAAATATATAACTGGATGGAAATAGTAACAAAATTAAAAGCATTATATCTTTAATCATGTCCCAGGACACAAGAGTGAGCATTTAACCTATTTAAATCAAATTTTACTGCTATATCAATATGCTCTGCTCAACCTAAAGATTACAAAAGTTACAGGAACCATTCCTTTATGACTGTTTAGTTCTTTATCCAGTTTCTGTAGACATTTAACTTTTAGCTCCAATACTGGAATGTTTCAAGTGTCTAAAATTGCCAGTTTTGCATCTGAATATGAGCTCTTTTAAAAATGATAGAAAGGATGGTAAAACTGTATTTATTATTTAGTGATACCATTCCAAATATAGTGTTCACAAGTATTTTCTGAAAAATAAAAAATCTTTGTATATTCATTTGTGAACTATTAGCCATTTTTTTCTGGTAATGGAGGGATAAATTTGGGGAGATAGGGCCAGGGTTTTTTTCTTGGTGGAAGAGAAAACAAGAAAAATAAGTACCTTGAGAGGCTATTGAAATGGCAACTACCATTTTCTGGGCAGAAATACATCATGGAAAGGAAAAAAAATTCCATTGTTCAGACAAGCATAATTAAATTAAGGCAAATCCCAGTGGTAACTACATCACCAGGCAATCAGAAAAAGCAGACATGATTTAAAAGGTTAGGGAAACGCTGGAATAATGAGAGAAAGGGAACACAAATGTTTTGAAGAGGAAAAAGGAATAAGGTCTTTTGAGAAGTGAGGAAAGTGAGAGAATAAAGACTTGGAGAAAAGACAACATCAGCACATATAGGTATCAGGAACACACATGGGATGTTCTTGTGTAGAGATTCTGTGGAGTAAGAAAGACCTGCTTATAGGCAGGTAAGATATAGATGATTGAAAATGTGTTGCATATACAGATAGATAGACATAATGCACAGGGACAGGCATCCTCTGGAAAAGTGTTGCTGCAGTTTTTGTCAGTCTTGTCTAAAATATTATAAAATCTGATTTACAACTGATATTTTGATTTCATTTAGCTTTTAACTTTTGTTTGGAAAAGAACATACAGACTAGTAATTTCATAATTTTTCAGACAATGTCACAAGTAAAAAGGCTTCCCCAACCTTCAGACCTGTAATTATTTCTTATACAAATTCTGTTATTATGACAGTTGTGTAATAGTTGCCTTCAGTGTGTTTGTTGGTAGCAACTAGGCAAAGAATTCTGTTGATAATTCCTTAAAGAAGAAAATATTGCTTACTTGTATATTTTTTTTTTACGATGCTTAAACTAGGTAAAAATCGTTGTAGACATTAAAATGATTCCATAAATTGTATTAGTTTAAGGCAACTTTTCTGCGGCGCATGAAGATACATGTTTTCCATGTGAAAACGCTCAGAATGAGTAGAAGTGATGAGGCATACCTGGTTTATTGCTTTAAAATTATATCTACACATATTTATTCTTATGCTATTAAGAGAAAATCATGAACATTTCAGAAGACACGGTTGACCAAAAACTATTTGGTATTGCATAGTAAGAAGGATGAGAGTACTTAACAGATACCTGAGTATGTAAACTAATAAACTAATATTGTGAATATCTTGCTGTTCAAAATTTGGCTCGAGTATTTTCTTTCATGACTGGAAAACTGTACACACATATAATATAAGCTTGGATCCCTCTTTAAAATCATAGTATTGCTCATTAAAATAGAAAAAAATATTTCCCATTAGGTTATTCTTTTTAAGGGAAGGGCTCAATACAGAATCAAAATATTGACTCAAATTTTGTGTGACAACTTAATACATCCATTAGCATGTGAGACTATAAGCCTCTTTCACATTTACAGCACTGAACAGTATAATAATATTCTTTCTATCAGAAGATCTGGTTCATAAATTCCTTTAATAGTCAGTAATCTGCTCTAACTGCTAGAAAATGACTTGCTTGACCTAATTTTAGTATAATTCTAACCCTATAGGCTGATCCCAATAGTATTCTTTTGCAGCTTTTCATTTGCCATGTGTGATAAAATGCCTTGTGTGATCTTAAAGATTAATTTTTTTTTTAAAATTTCTTTTTTTTTAAGGCTTTAGCTATGGGAATGATGACAGAATACTATCACTATATCTTTACCACACTGGTAAGTAGCTTATAAAATCATACTGATGACATCTAATAAAGATGTTACTTTCCTTAATTATATTACTTGACAAAGAGAAAAAGGTCTCTCCATAATGGGGTGTGAGTACAAGATGAACATGATAAACTACTCTTTTCAGAGTTTTTTAACTTTCAGTGAAAAAAGAAGAGAATGATTTAATTGTTGTTCAACAATATGCCCTGGAAAACAATAGATCAGAAAAAGCAACTGACTCTGCAAAATTTTCAAGCAGGGTTAAATATATAATTCAATATTGATTGTTTATATTATGAATTTTATCCTTTTTCTCTTTTAATATTTGTATGTGAAGATAAACTTATTCATATATTCCATATTTTAATCCAACATTTTACAATGTAATTCTTCACTCTCATATGATTTCCAAATAGTTTGGTGTGAACATTAGCAGCATTTTATTTAACAGTCCACATGGTCTTTTTAAGCATATAAATTTATGCAATATTCTTTGATGTCCATTGTAAAAGTAGTTAAAAAGGAATATACTCAGTCTTGGAACTACCAGGTTTAATATATGCAATGAATGAACATTCAGGATGTGAATGCTCTTGGAAAACATAACAAACATAAATGTGAAACCTTTTTTTGCTGCTCATCAGAGTCTAAAAAAACAGTGTAAAAGTTGGTAAGCTAGTACTCCAGAAACTACTACGGTTGCGTGCATTTCTCCATTTTCCATAGTGTTGAAATTTGCCTGTTTAGATTGCAGTTCATTAAGGTTCTTAAAATACAAATGATTTCAAGCATGAGGTAGTTTATCCTTGGTAAAACCATGCTTAAACCATCTATGTTTAAGGTCACTTACATGTTTAAGTCCTTCCAGAAATGTATCCTCTGTGGTAGGATAGAAAGCTCACTTCAAAATCACAAAAAAAGAAATTAATGGAAAGTATTTGCATGGAAATAGCTTGTTGAATAGAAAGAAAATTAATTTATGGATTTCATTAGAAATGTAAAGGCAAAGTACTCCCTTCAAGTTTTTGTCTTATTTTAGAAGAATAGGTTGTTCTGTCACTTACAGATTGAGGATCACATGCAATAGAACTTCCCCCAATTATTCTGTCAAAATGGATTCAAAGTTTCAAGGGATTTTTTTATTTTGTAAATTTAGATTTTGCTATTGGTGAAAATTGCTTCTTTGAGTGGTAAGTTGTACAGTGATATTTAATTTTTATCCTTAAATCTATTTTTAAAAATCAAGATTTTTTTTTGGCATTATTATTTTCTTATTAGAACATTCAATTTTTTAGGAGAGACAAATATTACATTGATTTGGAACTGTCAAGGGATAATTGAGTGTGCACAAATGCATGATTGTTACAGTTGGAAGTAAATAAATTTTAGATCCGTGAGAATAAAGTCCAACCACAAGGGGTCAGGTGCAAGCATAAAGTTTTATTTAACAAATTACAGGCCAAGTGATATAATCTGATGAAGATATGGCAAAATATGTTTTGAGGGAGAGACAGAGAGCTTAAAGAATGAGCGAGAGTGAGAAAAAGATTGAAAGAGAGAGAGAGAGATACTGCCACCCACGGATCCAGAGGGCTCTGTCAGTCTTTCTTTGCGATGGCAGAGGTCCTGTGTGGGGTTGTGGGTTGGTAAACCACTTCCATGACAAGCGCATTGGCGTTTTTATCCCTGTTTTCCAGGCTGACTCCCAGGATGGGGGGGGGTCAGTGCCCCACCGTTGATGAGCTGAGTCAGGCCCCAGGAATTCTGTTTCCCCGGGGGTGGCAGTGGCGGTGGTGGTGGGGAGTCCGGTGGCCGCACTGAGGAGGCCATTGTAGAGCGGCCTACCTGGGGGGAACCTCCACCCGATTTCGAGGCTGAGTCAGGCTACAGGAATTTCACCTCTCAGGTGGTCACTGGGACATTGAGGTACTGGAGAGGGTGCAGAGAAGGGCAGCTGGGTTGATTAGGGGTCTGGAGAACAGGCCTTATGAAAAGAGGCTGAAGGAGCTGGGGCTGTTCAGCCTGGAGAAGAGGAGGTTGAGGGGAGACCTTATTGCTCTCTACAACTGTCTGAAATGAGGCTGTAGTGAGGCAGGTGTTGGCCTCTTCTCCCTGGTAACTAGTGATAGGACAAGGGGAAATGGGTTCAAGTTGCACCAGGGGAGGTTCAGATTAGATATTAGGAAAAAATTTTTTACCAAGTGGTGAAGCATTGGAATAGGTTGTCCAGAGAGGTGGTGGAGTCACTGTCTCTGAGGGTATTCAAAGAGTGTGTAGATGTGGCACTTCAGGAGATGATTTAGTGGTTAAGGTAGTGTAGGATTTACAGATGGACTTGGTGATCTTGAAGTTGATCTTGAAGTTCCTTTTCAACCATGTTTATTCTATAATATATGCCTAATATTGTGTGCATTTTTCATATTCTAGTGTAAACACGAATGATGGTTTGGGCTTAAATAATTACATCTGGGGTTCTGACTTCATTAACAGTAAAAACTGAGAGATTTTTGAAAGGGAAGGGTGTTATGTTAAACCTCTTCTTTGCAACAAAAATTTTTACTTCTTTAGAAAGAGGACACGAATTTTTGTAAATGAATAATTTAAAACAATTTGAAACATATGCATATGCCTGTGTATCTTAGGCATTGTATACAGAAAATGGTAGCATAATTGCTAGCTATAATTAAAAATGTTTAGTGATTGATACTTGGTTGATATTTTTGTGGGCTTAGTCATATTAATGATGAATCATTATGGTTTTCCATAGTACAATATTGAACCTTCTCCAGCTCTAGACAGTAAGCAAAATGAATTCAGAAAAGTATCACACTTCACAGTATCATTTTGTAGACATTTATAATATATTGAGCTGCCAGCAAAAAAACAAATTAAAAATAGATTAACAACTAAGTATGAACTGTGTAGAGAATTTCTATGTTCAATAAAATTAAAATTTTATTAGAGAACAGTAATGTCTTATGTATAACCTTGATTATGTCACTTAAAAATTATTTAAAAGGAAAAAAAAAAGAAAACCAAATAAGTCATTGTTTATAGTGAATGTAACTAGGCCTAGTGAATCATAGAAACATAAAGCCATGGAATGGTTTGGGTTGGAAGAGATCTTAAAGACCATCTCATTCCAACCCCCCTGCATAAGCAGGAACATCTCCCACTAGACCAGGTTGCTCAAAGCTCCATCCAGCCTGGCCTTGAAGACTTCCAAGCAGAAGGCAGCAACAACTTCCTTTGGCAACGTATGCCAGCATATCACCACCATTTTCTTCCTAATATTTAATCTAAATCTACCCTCTTCCAATTTGAAACAGTTATCCCTTGTCTTGTAATTGGGTGTCCTCATAAAATGTCCTTCTCCAGCTTTCTTGCAGACTAGGAGCTGGAAAGCTGCTATAACATCTCCTTTACTTCTTCGGGATAAGCCACCTGACTGTTGTAACTTTTTTTCACCAATTTTTTTTTTTTTCCCCCATGTTCAAAATTATCTTAGGCATGAGTTTCCTGTAGTCAAGTGCTGGTTCTACATTGTTTTTAAGTATTCTGACAAAGAATTGGAATAATCCTGAGTTACTTGCTGGATCTAATATTTGATTTTATTCTTTTTGTAAATTCATATTTGACTCTGTGTGTTGGAAAGCTAAATATGCACACACATGCATACATATGTATTGAAAATACATTAATTGGCAAAGATTATTCTTGCAAAGATAAATTCCTAATCAAAGATATGTCCATGTTTGGAAAGATGTCTTATAGATGTCAAAAATGCTTTTGGTTAAATTCAAGGCCATGGACATTTCCCTTCTTCTCCCCTGTTTATCACCTAGAGATCAACACGTTCAGGTTTCATACAGAGTGCAGGTGCATGGAAACTCTTGCTCTATTTATTTTATGATTTGAAGTCTGTTTTGGTAAGCCAAAGAAGTACCAATTTAAATATGAGTATCCATAGCAGTTAATAATAATATTCAGTATAATATTTAATAGTACTCTGATCTAGGAGGTGGTTTAATAATTTAAAATAATAATAATAATTTTAAAAGGATTTGCAGTGTGTTAAAGAATTTATGTGATGCTAATTCTTTTCAGGACCTGTTTGCCTTGGATGTGGAACCCTATCGATATAGTGGTGTTAATATGACAGGATTCAGAATTCTAAACACAGAAAATACCCAGGTGTCATCTATCATTGAAAAATGGTCTATGGAGCGATTGCAAGCACCTCCTAAGCCTGATTCAGGTTTGCTGGATGGATTTATGACGGTATGAATATTGGTGTTTAGTTCCTTCTTTGTATATGTTTATGAAGCTACAAGAAAGTTTTAACTTTCTATTTCTGTAACCAAAAGTGTTTAGTGGTATGAGATTAAACGTTATTGTAAAAATGAGTCAGAGGGTAACTGTGGTGTTTCTGTTAATGTTCTTTAGACTGAATACATGGCTATATTAACTTTCTTCTAAATTACACATGCTTAATTTATTTTTTCCAAATGATTTTCTGCATTGTAAATGTCTAATTCACATATTTCACTACTTTGTTGATGAATATATGGTATGGGATCATGTAAAATCCTGACAGAAATCAAGCTAGAAAACAATTGTCTCTTCCTCTATTTTTTGTCTCATTTAAGATTCATTCATTAATAATATGTACTCTTTCACTTCTACAGATGCTTTTTATATTTTATGAATACTATAAATAGCACCTTCTCACTATCTTTTCTAGTTTGTATGCCTTCAGATACAAACTTTTCTAGTTTGTATGCCTTCTGGCTGGTTGTTTTTTCCCATCCATTGCCATTATTGTCTGGCTTCACTTCTGCTCATGAAAATTGCAATTAAATTAATGCAAATAAAGTTTCATTACTATGTTTTCAGTGACTTTCTACTCAGTAGCTGGATTTAAATCTAGAATTATAGTGTCAGGAAGGGATTTATTTTAAAAATTATCCTATATTAGGACCTTTTTAGCTTTAAAACTTGTTGAAAGATCCAATTCTCCACTTTGGCCCAGAGTGATTTCTAATATCTTTCATGACAGAGTTCTACATCTCTTTACTTTTTTATTTTGAAGGCTTTTTTTCAAAAAAGACAGCTTCTGTTTACTGCTGATTGGTATCCTAGTTATCTGTCAGTTACCTAGATCGTGTTAATTATGTTAACTGAGCCATGTAACATAGATAATCTTTTGAATAACTTTTTTCTACTGATAAGATTTAAACATTTATAGACAGTAGCAACTAAATGACAATATTTTTAGAAGATAATTTCCTTTTTTTCATTTCTAAAAAATTTACCATTTTTAGAGAAGAATACTTTTTTTCTTCTATTTTCTTGTTTTATATAGTGTTATGATAATTGGAAACCTTTAAAATTTAATTTACTTACTTGTTTTGTTGTGCTGCATTTTAAAAGTACTGTATGATGGGATCTGTAAAGTTGCATTGTTCCCTTCTCCAAATAATTCCAGATAAGCAAATGGGCCCCCCAAAATGAAATATGCATCTGGTTTTCATATAGCTGCTGCTTATTATAGTAAGTCATTGTTTCATGCTTCCTTGTCTGCACTAATATTTTCATTCTTTGATTTTTACCTTTCCAATTTAAAATTTCTGGCAGTTCATTTCACTCATTGTATTTGTATATTTTATATATTAATCAAAGATATAATTGATCTCAAACCTTTGAATAGACCTGAAGCAATATGTATTGATCAGAACATAGCAACACGACAAAAAAATAGTATAATAGTAAATATTGGAACGGAGTTCGATGGGATAATTGCATGTTTTCGTATTTTTTGATGCTGTGAAGTAAGTGTTATTCTCAGAAAAGCTTCTGGTGTGAGGCAGAAAGCTATTATAGCTAGTGAATGACTGTATGAGACCATACTTTAAACCATTACTTTGCTCTCAGGATAGAAAAAGATTAACGTGCATGAAAAACACTTTGGCTTCTTTTTCTGGACTCTTAAGAGCTCTCTTGGTACATCTTGGTTACTGGGTGGAACCAAGTGTTCATATGGCCTATAATGAGTGTTTTATGGGGATTGTTTATGTTGATGAAGCATCTGAATGAATTTAATTATCTGAGTTTTAGATACCTCAATTATGCAGATATAATTTAAAGGATATTTAAAGGCGTAATATTTTTTATAAGTCTTAATTACTTACAGAGCTTTTACAATTTGGCCCTTAGATAAAGAAAAATAATACACAGGGTGTCATTTCTACAACAAATGTATTTGAAAGATATAAAAGAAAGTTATATCATTACACCATTGCACCAAGTTCTTCCTGTGTTCAGAATAAGTGGAAACAAGTAATTTTTTTTACTTAATAATAAAACTAAGTTTGTAAAACTTGACTTTCATTTCACTGTTGTTCATATGTATTTAAAGTCAGAAATGCATTCAGGAATTAAAGATCTTACACGGATATTTATTACTGTTACAGAATACTCAAACTGACATGAACTCAACTGGAAATTTGTTTTAAAATCATTGGTCGATATGTACAGCTTTTTAAGAAAAATATTAGCAATAAGCCTGCTTAATGAGAGTGCATTCAGCTTGAGCCACATAGCTAAATGTCATATAATCAGATCTTAAAACACCTGAAACTCAAGAATTTGCCCCCCCCCAAATAAAATAAAATAAAATAAAATAAAAAATAAAAAAAATCTAGGTTAAGGCTAACAGGTATCCAATGGTATAAAACCAGGCAGTCATGGATCACAGTCTATAAGCTTTAGCAGTGTTTTTATGTCCTCCTTCCTCTGACAACCCACCGTATGTAAATCAATATCATGACAGAGCTAGCAGTATCAACTGAGCTCTGACATTACATTTCCTTCCTGGAGTTCTAAGGCTTAAGATTTTTTTCTGCAGGCTTGTATAACTCTCTGATTAATCTGTGATTTTCTTTCACCTTTAGTATCCTGATGTGATAAAAAGTCAGTATAAAATTTTGTCTTGTCTCTTTGGAATGTTCAAAGTCAATTTTCAAAGTGTAGATCCTATTGACTTAAGTTAGAATAGATTGGGGTAATTTTTTTTGTTTCTAGGCTGTTCCTCAGGACAGCTCTGGAAAGGATGATGCCTTAGCAAACCCAGGAAGGTTAGTGATGAAAAGTTTTCCATCCCATTTCAGTCTCCTTTTAGGGCTTCTTAAGGTTCTTTTTATGAGCTATGGAAAAAAAGAATTTTAGCTATTTAATTTGTTTAATCATTCTACTCTTTAATAAATGTTGTCTTCTTTCTGTAACTATTGTGGCTTAACCCCCACCAGCAACTAAACACAAACACCACAGAGCTGCTCATTCACCCCCATGCCTGTGCGATGAGAGGAAGAGAATTGGAAGGGCAAAAAGTGGCAAAAACTCATGGATTGAGATAAGAACAATTTAGTTGTGATTGTTGTCGGTATTGATATTAATTATAATCTAAGTAAAAAGAGAGAGAAATAAAACCCAAGACAAGTGATGCAAATGGAAGTAATTGCCTACCACCAACCCAGCAAAGTAGAGCACCAGTACAGTATTATGAGTTAAGAATTGTTTTACTCTACAACTATTAATCTTCCAGCTTCCTGTGCCTCAACTCAGAATTTATGCATAATTAGGGTGACCTAACAGGCTCTGCTGCTTCATTAATGTAAAGTTTTCCTTACTAATTGCTTTTACCTATCATCCAATTTAGCTATCTGCTTTCATCTTACAGTGTACTTTTTTCTACTCTGACTATTAATTCTATTTTTTGATGCTCTCTTTAGTAGCTGTGTTTGGCAGGTGCTGGGAAGTACTGTGGTACTTGATGAATGCTATAGCTAAGGTCAATGTTTCCTCAGAAAAACTATAGTTTGGGTCTGATATGTTTTGTAGACTGTCTAGCAGAACACAGCATTATTTAGTTGTGCACTTTCTCTTGTAATTTGTAGTTATCTTTTTTGGTGTGGGGTTTTTTTTGTTGTGTTTTTTTCCTGGATATAGTATGCTTTTCAAGCTTAGGTGTTCTCCACCATGAAATACAGAATACCTAAGCAAGTGAAAACTTGAGTTAAACATGTAGAGTAGTATTAAATACTGAAGAAAAAGATGTAGAAATTTGTGGCATACCCAGCATGGGCTTACGGTTTATTTCTGTGTGCCAGATTTTCATATGACAAAAAAAAAAATAAAATTAGACTTTATTAATAAAAATATTTGAAATATTTAAAAGCTGATGGTTAGACTTCCGTGGATGATGAGAATAGATCCAAGTATATTTTCCTTAGATATAAAATTAGAAAAAGGACACAAAGATGACCAGATTTTAACCAAATAGTTCTAAAATTAACCTCTTAATTTTTGACTCAAATCATGGAGATGAAAAAATGGCTGTATACCCTAAAAGCAATGCTAGAATTTTGTGTATTCGGTTAATTTTTAGATTTTGTTCTGTACCTTAATTCCTTAGTTTCTTATGTAGTGCTCTCCAAAATGCATTGTTTTGCTTTCCTCACAAAGGAAGCAAGAAAATTATAGTGTCATACAGCATTTTCTTTCAGCACACTTCTGGAGTTTGACTTACTCTCTTAATCTTTGATGGCAGGATTTTCAGTGACTGTACAAACTGATATAGATTGTTTCTTACACTGGGTACAAATCATGCACTGAGATAAAAGTATAGAAAATTTGGTGTTTGGGGTTTGTTATTTTTGGTTTTTTTATGTTTGTTTGCTTGTTTTATATGTTTGCTTATTTTTTTGGCAAATATACTTCTACAGTTACTTGGGGGTAAAATACATTTAGAGTACATTTATTGCAAGTATAGTATTTTAAAGATTGTTCAGTTAGTGCTTTAATGAAGTTTAGGTGCTTATCTAGCAATGCTACAGAATCTACAGCTGTTTTACATCCTGCTGATACCATGGAGTATTCCTTTATCTCTAAAAAAGCAATAAATAATTTTATATTTGTTTACTTTCTCAATTTGAAATGGTAATCTCTTTAATTTAGCAATAAAAGTATTTCATAGAAGATAAGACTTCCAGTTTGTTGAATAACTTGTTACAAATTATTCATTTAATACTGTTAACAGTAAATGGGTATTTGTGGAACTGTTATTTCTTATCTCTACCTAGCACTGTGGAAATAACAGTTATATTTGAGGTAGCTGGATAAATAATAATTTAGTATCTGCTAGCAGACATTGTCATTGGACAGAAATACTTGATGAGAAAAAGGTGCTGCTTGGATTCGTGAGGGTGGAAAGATCCATTAAAATAAAAAGAAATATTCCTTATAGAAATACAGCCTCAGATTCTGACTTAGAGCTTCAAAGAGTATAGCTTGTTATGTAGACAGTTTTATGATTATCCCTTTAGCAAAAGGAATTTTCTGGATTTGCTGATGAGATGTGTTTAGTAAAAGAGCGTGGCAGCAAATGTGTACTTCAAAGAAAATACTAAACAATTACTTACTACTGCATTACAAGCTAGGAATCTCCCCCAGGCATAGTTAGCTTCATGAGTTTAGGGACGATGTAGGATTTCATGCTGTGAGATGTTTTAGAAATGATATGTCAGCTATTTTGAGAATTAATTGCATTATTAAATATTTGACTCTGGCATGTAGTCTTTCTTGGTATTTTAGAAGGCAGGATCTAACAGAAACTTGTTATCCTATCCCAGAGGAATGATGTCTTGTACAGCATTTAGCAGAAATTGCAGCGTCTCTCCTGTGGAAAACTGCATGGAATTCTTCCAGATGTGGTTTGAGGATGTCTGCATGTATTTATAAATATAGTAAGATTAACATGGTTTTTTAGAAAACTTTAATGTTTGAACTCTCCTGCCACATCTTTGCAAAGTAATAAAGGGAACTCAGTATAACAGCAAGAAGTGAAATAGCAGAACTTCTGCAACCTTCAAAAGCTCTTATGCCGTCTGGTGAACTAGATGAAGCATAAGTTGCTCTTTTTTTTTTTTTTTTTTTTTTTTTTTTTACCTTACTTACACACTGGCTGCATGAAATTAATTAAAGTCTGAGAGTTGCAAGACAGTATCCCACAATCTATCAAAAACGATAAGTTTTCTTAGGAAATTTAGCAGTTTATTTTTACAATGTATTTATTATAACTTTTCAGGAAAAATGAACTAAAGCAAGATTATTTTCACTCTGTTTCTTTGCCATTATTTGTCTTTAGAAGGAGCATAACCAAATAAAGCTGGTAATCAGCATGTTATTTGCAGGAATGAACAACTCCAGCAATCGTTAGAGCTACAGTTATAGGATGTGGGATGGTGACAGTGTAGCCATTCTAAGTTAAGTAGCAATGTAAATAATTTGATGTGTGGAGAGAAAGGACCATCGATTTAGCTCTAATTTTGTACTCATCAGCTTCACAGCAACATTGTCTGTTAGGGCTGGTGTGGACTCAAGGCAATAGTGAGGTTTAAAAGTATGTTCTGTATAAAATCCTGGACCACTGAAAATCAGTGGATGTGTGTAATGTGGCTACATGCATGCCAGGCTTAGATAGAGTACTACACAGGAACTGAAGACTTGATTTTATTTTCCCAAACACTGCATACTGCAATGGAGTAACATAGTGAAACTTGTGTGAAAATATTTGTCTCTGAATGTTCAAGTGGTTTACTTTGGGCATAGTTTTGAAAGCTCTGTGTGCCTTCATTCGTTATAAACTTCTGATTTATGAAAAACAAGCATGTGTTACTTCTCTCTGTTACTAATTAAACTAATTACTACACCAGTTGGCAGAGCTAGAAAGAAACAAACTTTTGGGCATACCTCCTCTCTGCTAAAGACCTGAAGGGGTGTGTGCTGGAATGCTTTTCCATTTTTTTTCCATTTCCAGATGTATAGAGGTCTGTCTAATAAAAGATGTTACTTGTCCCTATAAATCTTTTGTTCCTTTTCTCTTTAAGCTGAAGCACACTCCTTCTAATTTTAAATGGGCTCATAAAATACATGTAGACTTCACTGGTACTTTCAAACAGATCAGATACATAGTTATTGCTTAAATTATTTTTCCTAAGAAGTCACCCTATTTCCTGTCCAGGACATCATGGACTCAATTTTAATGCTTTCCAGATGCCACAGAATATTGTGCCTGGCCTCCACCTGCCTCTCCAGAAGGCCATGTGTTTCCTATAATTTCAAAGTCATATCTGTACACTTTTGGGTATCCTTGAATATTCAAATAGTGTTACATGCCTTCATTTAGGCTGCTTAATCAAGTTGCCAACTAGAATTGTTGCAGTGAATGTATTTTCCCTTAAACAGTCTTGTGGGAACACATTTGCCACAGGCACATGCACAGATCTATTAAACAGTGCCTAGGAAAATTCAAGCATCAATCTGAATCTACAAATGAATACTTTCTTGGTCTGGGAGCAAAATTAATGTGTTTTAATTATTATGTATTTTCTTAGTGAGCCTGAGACACCTGCTGTCCCAAGTTATGTTCATCATAGCAAACAGGTGAAAAAATAACATACTGAATGCACTAACCAGAGTTAGGTATCATGATGCTATGAAACAGAGAACTTGGATATCATAGTTTTTACACTCTTCATACTTCCGCTTCCCAAGAACTGAGTATTTGTGTAATAGTAGAGATATTATATTATTTGTTAATAGCAGAGATAAGGCTGTAACATATTTCAGATAGCAAGGACTATGTAATGTCCTGGAAAGAAATATTAAACTTAAAAAAAATTCCTTTTTTTATGCTATAAAATAACTGACTCCATCCCAGTGGTGAAATGCTACTAGGAAAGTATTATTTTATAAAGAATATTCTGTATAGGAAATTTCTCTCAATATTATTTATAAAACCAAAATATAATTTTATTTGTTTTTGACATATGTAGCAATGCATGTATTATTCAGTCCATCTGTTTATAGAGCTGTCGATTGAGGTCTCAATTCAGCAAAATGTTCAGTGTGCTTTCTTGCTGAAAAAGCCACACAAAACTTGCCCGGAGTCATGTTAAAGTCCACTGGACTACTTTGGCACTTAACATGAAGTATATAATTTTTTTGAATGGGTTGTCAAAGGTCACTGGTTAAAAAATGGTTTTATGGAAACGACTTTGTTACACTCCTTCACTCTCCTATTTTGAGTGAAAACTGAGAATTTCAAGGTATTTCTGAGCACAGAAGGCAATATTTTTCAGTCTTTCAGTGAAAAATGACAGCTCAGAAAATATCAGCAGATTGTATATGCTTGATGATAGGATTGTTCTCAATGTTGTTTACATTAAAGTTTAGACTATTTTGGATTTCTTAGCCTTCTGTTTGCTTAAAATACAGGATAGTTATTCTGATCTAATTCCAAAGTTTCAAGAAGGCTCTAGTTAGAATTCAAATAAAAATAACTGTATCTGAATTAATATTTTTTTTTTCAAGATAACTTAAAAGTAACCTTTTTTATTATTTATCTTCAAACAGAAAAAAAAGAAGTAATTTTATTATAGAGCTCATCATTTCTGTCACTGTCCCTAGGGTGCTTCACACAGTGTAATTGATGTTAACATAAATGCTGAAGGTTGGAGGTCTCCCTGAGAAGGTAGTTTTGCAGTACTGCATGTCTAGAATTGAAGCCAGGGAACTCAAAGCCAGGAACACTAGCTGGGGAACGTGAGCTGGGGGACTGCTGGTTGACCATTTCATGAGTTTGCTAGACTAATTTAGAAGGTGATGCCTACAGACTTTCCTGCCCGCACTGTCCTGAACCCCTTGGAGAAAAATGGCACACCTATAGACACCTTTTGGCCAGTGGTGGATTTCATAGAATCATCTTGTCCAATGTTTTGTGGGAAAGGAAGCCAAGGTGAGATTATCTTACACCCTATTTAACTGTTTTGGAAACCTCCAATGAGGAGAACTCCACTATGTCCTTGGGGAGGTTGTTCCAGTGCTTGTTCTTACTGTAGGGAAAAAAAAAATCTTTATCATGATGAACTTCTTCCAGTGTGCCTTGTACACATTGTCCTTTTTTCTCCTTCTAAAGAGAGGGCCACCATCCTCTTCGTAGCTTCTCTTCAAGTATGGAAATACTGTAATAAGATCCCTCCTGAACCTCCTCTTCTCAAAGGAGAAAAGCTCTTTCCTCAAAGGACAAAATTTTCAGCCCTTTGATCATCTTTGTGTTGCTCCTTTGAACCCTCTTCAGTGTGTCCAGAGAAAGTCCACCAGTAGAGTAGTGGGAGGTAAAGAACGTATTAGGAGAGAAAAATATCTGGACCCTAGAGATCATAGTTGTTACAGAAAAATATTGAAGGACTTTTCTGGGAACATATCTGAACAACAATGAGGCAACCAGATCTAATACAAGATTTGCTAATAATTTGCTCTTAAAGACAGAGATTTTTCCTGAGGATGTGTTTCTCTTGCAGAGAAGTATTTGACTTTCCAGAACTACCAAAATATTTTTTTCTTTGTATTCCAAAAGTTTGGATAATTTTGAAAAGCAATACCCAATTTTTGAAGCATTTTGTATTGTTACAGGTAGGTGACTGAGATTCAAGCCAAGTGCAGTTCAATGTAAGATTTATGGAAAATGTTGAAAAAGTTTTCATTAGGCTTTGTAAAAGTTACTGTGTTCTTTTGCATTTTTTTGTATTTTTGTTTCTTTTTTTATTATAGGCACTTTTTAATTTTTATGTGCGTGTGATAGAAGCAACACAGGAAACAACCCATTGCACATTGTAGAATAATGTAGTCAGCTAGGTGTCCTTAATGTGACTTAGTCCCCTTAAAATTGTATTCTTGAAGTTGTATTTAGGTCTGTGGTACCTCCCCCATTCTCTCGTTCTCTAAACCTTTTCTTTGATTTACATGGTTGAAAGTATAGTAGCACATAAAACCTAGAAAAAATGCAGTTACTATCCCAGGGATAATAGAATATTGAACAAAATGCTTCAGGACTAAAACCGAAGATTGAAGCATTTCAAATTTTGTATTTGGAAGCTTGAACAGAACATATACAGTAACTTATTTGTGTAAGAAAGACCTTGATAAACTGGATCATGTTCAGTGGAATGCCACTGAGATTGTCAAGGCTGAGTGACTGGAGGACTTGCACTCTGAGGAGAGGCTGAGGAAGCTAAGCTGAGCAGAAGGCCTCATGAAGACCTAATAGTAGCCCCCAGTATCTTCAAGGAAGTTATCAAGAGGACAGAGACAAGTTATTCACAGCAGTATGTGGTGTGATCATAAGAGCAAAATCATGAGAAGATAGGTTTGGAGCGATTATAAGGAGAAGCTTTTTTGCCATAAGGAATGTAAAGCAGGGGAACAGATTGCTCAGAGAGGTTCTGTAGTCACCATCTCTCCAGTTTTTCAGGACCTGATGGAGTTCTGAGCCATGTGCTCTGACCTCAGAAGTGACATTTCTTTGAGCAAGAGGATAGACTAAAGAAGTCCTAAGGTCTCTTCAACTTGAATTATTTTATGATCTTTAGATTATACACAAAAACTACTCATGGCTGACCTCTTAGAGATTTATCTTCAGTAGCTCTGTAGAGCACTGTTTGATCTGAGGGAACCTCTGCAAAAGCAACAGCAGTTAGAGCCGTAAAATTGAAAGCTGTATTTGTATTCAGGAGATTGTAGCTTAATCACACAGACACCATATAACTATATATAACTTGTATTCCAGAGTACCAGTTCTTCCTTTTCTTGTATAAGTTACTCTTCTGTTTTGCATAACTTCCTCTTTTTCTTGTATTTTAATCCTGACAGGCATGCAAATTTTTCAGAGTATAATAACACTTCTATTAAATATAATGTTGCATCAAATAGAATTCTTTAAGCTATTACAACTGCCAAAGATGTGTTAGAGTGTATAAATCATGATATTATCCAGTTTTTCTTAATATCAAAACACTTGGTGAATTCATTCAGTAAAAAAAAGTGAGAAGATACTAAGCTGTGCTTTTGTTAGGTGTTTATAAGACATGGTGGTGGTTTGTAAAACTAAGTTTCTGATCATTACTGCTTTCCAGCCACACAGTCATAATTACATTCCAAACAAAATTTAAGTGCTGAGAATTTAAAAGGGTACAAAATTTTATATTATAATCACACCATTAAGAGAAACAAGAAAACTGCTAATTTCGTGTTCCATTTAGAGGTTGGCCTATTTACTGTTTTAATGTGAACGGAATCATGAATTGAGCTTGTCTGCACTGTGCAGTCATAGGCAGAGTGGTTTATCTGCCTGTCTCCTTTTTATGCAGCTGTTGAACAGGCAACCTGGCAGAAAACTTGGTGGCAAACCACATAAAGTCTTTCCAGGACTGGCTAAATCATCCAGCAGTGGTTTGCATATTCAGAGATACTTTTTCATGGTGGTGGTCATGTCTTAGGCTTCATTTGTTTCTGTTTGCAGATAAACTGCCCAGAGAACAAGTTTATTATCCTTTGCCTGTGCTTCAGAGTGAACTGTACATACATACCTCAAATGAAGAAGATGCCTAAACAGTATGTGTAGAATTCACCTCTCCTAACTTAATCTGTGTAAAATTTGGATGTCTAGTAATTGCCTATATATTCTTTGCAATCAGTAGAGGAGGAATACAAAAATTTGTTCTAAAAAAGTGATGTAGACTGTATTACTGAAGAGGTGTTTATAGAGAGCCAGGAAAATTGCCTGACCAATTTTAGAGGCCCAAACTTAGATGAAATTTTTCCTCCCTGATCTATGTGGGTTTTACACATACAGATTCCCCCCTTTTCCCATTGTTTTATTTTATTGTTCTTTGACTTTGTATGATGTCTTAAAACCTTTATCCTTTAATATGGACTATAATGCTTTGCTCCCCTATCTTCAGTCAGAGACTACCCATGCACCAAGGTGATGACATTTTGATAAACTAAATTAAAATGCACTAACAATACAGTAGAAGTTTTAAGTAAACAAAATTTCTTGTTTTGTGTTTCCCTAAAACACAAGAAGACTGCTTTCAAGGCTGGTCCCAGAATGTCAGTTTTCAGTACTGTCTAAATTTTTCCAATAATGTGTTCTTTTTTCAGTTGTTTTGGATTCGTTCAGATTTTATCACCCCTAGGAACTTTTTAACAATTCATCTTGTTGAACAGGACTTGGGTAGCAAAGTTAGTAACATCAGAAACTATATCACTCACCACTACTTTCTTCCTGAGGACACTTAGAGAAAAATCTCACTCCTTATCTATCCCAACCAGCCTAAATATCTTTTGCAGAGACCCCATTTCATTCTTCCCAGAGATGGAGAGAGGGAAGAGTTCTAAGCTCTTTAAATAGATATTGTATTTCTGTAGGTCAGGAAAGTAGACAAAGCTCCAGTTCTTTTCCTTTGATAAGTTTTAAAGTGTGTAAAGTGCTAAAAGGGTTTATGAGGTTCCATAACCTTTTAAGATTAGCCAGAGGCTGCACCACAGAAGCTAGTAAGCTAAATCTCCATGGGCCAGTTCATTGTAATGTTTTTTTTCAGTACATCTCATTTTCCAGACAACAGGAAGAATCTGAGGATCGGGTTTTTTTTGTTGTTGTTGTTGTTTTAAAAAAGAAAACAGTATGTAACTTCAGTACTAGTCCAACAATTCATGTGACCTAGAGGTTTCTAACTAGTAAGAGAATATTAGTTATGTGTATTTGTTTATGACTTATTCCAGTGGGATACAGCCCTGTGGGAAGAAAAACTAGGGAATTTTTTTTTTCTGAGTAAGTATGAGCAATTGAGTAGTCCAGAATTAGATAACGAGGCCTTCAACAGCCACTAATAGAACAACATTAAGTCTTTTGAGTTCACTAGGCAGTTGGATGTGCTAATGGAGGTACCATGCTGGGAAAGCATACATTTCGGTTGGAATTTCTTGTGAGGTGGTCTTAGCACATTATGATATAAATAGCTAAGCTAAATGCATGGAAATTGTCTGCCAGAAAATTAAGGCCCCCTCTACCAGATAATGGCTCACTGGAGGAATGTAATAGTAGTGAAGTAAAATCCAAAACCAGATGATTTCCTATTTAATAGTCCATTGACTTTCCTCCTAGAGCCATTGCCTTCACCATGATGGCTATGGTCTTTATTTTCATTTTGTAATCAAGTTCAAGCTGCTTTGGTATGACTTGAGAACTTCTTTGTTGTTGGAAAAAGGTTTAATTCAACAAATTTGTTATGTTTTCCTGTTCAGGTGTAGTTACTGGTTTTGGTTGGGTTTTCAGTACAGTGTCTGAATAAAAATTGTGCAATACACGAAATTGTTTCTTTTTGGTTTTGTCATCCATAAATGCTGATCTATCTTCAAGATAAATTTAAATGTCTTCTGGTATCCATTTCCATGTCAAACCACTTAATACTTCTTGGATAAATTTATTATTCTGTTTTCCTATAAAAGTCGTCATGATTTATTTTTTTATGTGACTAATTATTAAATTTTTAGAAGGATAAATGCATGAACACTGCTTCTGACACCTCCTGAAAATCATTTGTGTTTAAAGGGTATTGTGAGCAGATATTTCCAACAATGAAAAGTAAAAATCTGATTAAGGCATTTTTCTTTGTATTGCTAACTGTTCACCTCACTCTTCTGCTGATACTTCTGACAAATAGCTTTCTTATTTTTCTCTCAACTACAGTAGCTGAAGGTCTACTTTTCTAGGAACTGCTGTTCTGCAAAACATGTTAATTCTGTCATTCAGAAAAAGATGCTAGGACAGAAAGACATTGATCTGCATGTATCTAACAATGCGTAAAAAGGAGATGCCCAGAGTGACAGGAGTAGATTATCCTTCGTACACTGTGCTAAACTTGCTGTCCTGGTTTCATTATAGAATCTACCCATGAATATCTGAAATTTTAATGTAAAATCAGAATGGTTTTCCTTGATTTACAGTGTGAAAAATGCTTCAAGAATCTGTGGTTTTAGGATTATGTGTAGCAAAGGAGGGGTTGTATCTAGAACAACAAAAAAAGCAAATCACTATACTTTAATAAATATAAATTTATAGGATCATAAAATAATTCTTGTTGGAAAGAACCTTCAAAGCTCATCTAGTCCAGCCACAGAGTCATACGCAGGGAAGTTAACCAGACCAGGTTGCTCAAAGCACCATTCAACCTGGTCTTGAACATTTCCGGTGATGAAGTATCCACGACTTCCCTGGGCAACCTATTTCAGTGTCTCATCACACATCATAAAAAATGTCTTAATTCTGAACTCTAATCCAATAGTGTTATATGGGTATATAGCATGTCCCATGTAAACATTTCAGTGGAAAATATTGTAAAGCACAAAGTACTTTTAGAAATGTGATCCATGCGGTATCAATTCTGGTACCTGGGTGTATCAGATGTATTTCCTTCTGGTATTTGCAAAACTGTTAACTGGGCCAATGACAGCAAGTGCAAGTGTGCAGCTTCTTTTTTTGACTATGATTTTTTCACTAGAACAAATTACTGCAGAGCATAGGAGTATATAATAGAAAAAGAGAAAGTATAGACTGCATATTTTCTGTTTTGATATACAGTTCTTCATTTGGGGTACTTCTCTACCTCAGGCTCATAAAATTACTAAAATAATAATCTCCTTTAATACTTCTGTTATTTTTTTCCTACACTGTGTCTCAAATATGTTTCTTACTGTAACATTTAATTCTAGTTTTTAGCTATCCCTACTTTAAAAATTGCAGGTCGTTTACTTGGAGTATGTTTTTGAGCATTATCATCAGTGGTGAGCTAGTAGTATCTGACTTTTTGACAGTATTGATTCAATGATTTCCTTGTAACACTAAGGGTACTAGAGGTGAACTGTTTTCACAGAAAATATGTTCAGTAAGTGATAGACGTCTTGCTAGAATTAGATCTTCAGTAACATTACTGCTGGCTTTATGACCGCAGTCTTAGCTTTAGAGTGTTTTGAAAGCTAGTGGGTTTACTTTGGAGAAATTGTATAATTTTGGAGTGCTTGACTGGTACATAAACTATTTAAATGTCTAACTAACAGTTATATAAAATTTACAGAGATGTAAAAGATTTTTTACTTAAATGATCATAAAGCAACAATCATTCATGGAACGCTAATGGATATCAGTTAAATACCCACTAGTGGTATTTAATTGCTGCATTCTGGATCCATCTAAATCTAAAATTTAGAGAATAGTTCTTTTTTTCTCGATGTCTTGATGAAACTTATGAAAGACCCCCAAATAAAGAAATAATTAATTGTATATGCCTTTTGAGCTACTTTATTTGAAGAATGTATCTTATTTGGGGGGGGATTACTGATTTGATTTCTCTTAGGCAGTACTGTTATTTATTGATTTTTTTTTTTTAATATGACGATGCTCATGAAACTGAGATGCTCTCTTTTCTACACAGTTATTTTAGAAAATGACTAGAACATTGGTAGATTTAAGTTTTAAGCACCGACTTTCATGAATCTAGTTTTAGATATGAAGCAAAGGAATTAAAGATAAAAATGTTCTAATGCAGCACTGTATAGTATTCTTCATTGGACAGTTAAATTTCACCATCTTTTTGGGTTTAAACACATTACTAATAATTGCTTTGGCTATTCTTCAGATTCCTGTTTTCTGCAAACAAGAGGGAATTGTTAAAAAAGGCAGATATTTCTCCTTTGAAAAAAAGACAATAAAGAAATAAAACAGACTGAGAGACTGAGAGTTAACTTTATGCTCTCTACTGTTGGATTGACAGCTAGGAGTGACAGAGTTCTGTGGTAGGCATTATCTATATAGTGAGTTGTTCTCTTAGTATTATTGCTTTGAATAAGACACTAAATATCCCCATGGATGTTAATAGATCACCAGAGATGATATGAGTTTTCACTGGGATCATCAGTCATTGAAGTAAGTTTCTAATGCCTCAGTGACTCCCTTTCATCTGACTGACTGAGCAAAAATTCTCACAGGAAATCCATACCTAGGCATTAATAAGAATAGGAATAAAGTCCTGAACATTCACTTCAAAGAAGTGTGAGAAGTTTTTTTAAACAAAGCATTACAATACATAGTCACTGAGGATTTTTTTTCTTCTCACTGGGGTTATTTTAGATAAAGTAAGAGCATGCAGTATTTAAAATACTTTGAAAATCGTATGAAAGTTTTTGAATAATTCCAGGGAGGAAGATGCTTTCTGTAATAAAAATACCAACAGAAAAGGTTCCTCCCAACCATGTCCATACTGAAACCAAAACCACAGTATGTAATTTATAAATGTTTATTATACTGGAAACAAATTCACTTTTATGATCATATTAAGCTTACATAAATACTTGTAGTAGTAAATACATTAACTAGTGTGTAAATTTTCACTACATATATATTCACAGCTTGCATTTTGCATGAACTGAACTTTGCTCTACAGGAAGTTTTAGATTTGATGAACCATCCTACTTCCGGAAAAATGTATAAGTGCTTCTGAATTCCAAAAATAACAAAAAAAATACTGTATTTCTTGTATTCTGCTTTGACCATTATGAGTTGGTATGGAAGTAACACAGTGGATGTTTGTTATTTTTGGTTGTTATCTTTGTTTTATTTTCATTCCATTGTTGCAATAATTTCATATTTGTGGAAACTCTATCCTAGTATCACATCTGGAGACATGTGGAGCTCCTTTTGTTAAAAGTGCAGAGAAAGATTGATTATTTAGATGCTTAATGTCTTCCTTTCCCCCCCCCCAGAAAATGCAAACAACAACAAAAAAAGCAAAACAAAAAATCCAAGCCTGTGAAAATAACAAGAATTAAGAAACCTAAACTCTAAAAATAATGCCCTAGAGGAATATATAGGTACTATCAGAGGCTCAGATAAGCACTTGTGCCAATTTTTTCAATATTTCTCTATGTAAAATGGTCCATTCTAGCATTCTGTTCTGATTCAAAAATATCCTTTTTTTATAGTACTGTGTGTTTCCTAATGGCAGCCAGATGTTTAGATTTAATACTGCTTTATATGTTCACTTTCAGTCTTGCAAATGATCCTAATAACCATTCAGAGATGATATCTATAGTTATCATACATACCTTTCAATCCTTGGCAAATTTGCTGTGATAGTAATGGTGCTGTAATTGTTTGTCTATGACACAAATACTGAGGTATAATTTCTTTCTTACAGGCTATTAGCCACTAGACATGTATTTACAATTTCAGAGCATCTAGCAATAAAGTTAAATAAATAGCATTTCTGATTGCAGTAATAAACTCTATACCTTCTGTTACTCTTTACTGCTTAATTGTTGATACTTCATATAGCAGTTAATGGTCAGAAGGACCATGCCTCAACTTAAAATTTGAGTTTTGTTTGTTAACGAAAATACCATACACCTAAGTCCCCCAGAATCCAAATATGCAAAAAGTAGTTAGCATGTTTTTCTACTTGATTTATTTGACTAGCTGTTTAATCTCCATTGATTATGAAACTGTTTTATTTGGTATTCATAACATATACCATTCAGCTCCATTAGTTGCTGTGAACTTGTAACCCCCTTCAATATGTGATTGATGAATATAAAGTTGTATCACAGAGCATAAAAAAGGTGATATAAACATGACTATACAGACATGATCAATAGGTGCAATTTCAAAAAATATATCTGAAACTGGAGTTTCCAGAAACTGTTTTTGAATAGGACTGGACCGCTTTCTGGCATGCCATGATTTGAAAAAAAACCCTTCCTTAACAAAATTTGTTCTGTTCAGAGAGGAACAGTCTGTATATATAACCTCACAAACGTGATCACTAAGCCATCAATCTGTCCTAAAGAACCTGGCAATGGCTGAAACCAGAGAGGAGAGGAACAAAGGTTGCAAATTGACAAAATAATACCAATTTGAAGCATACAATTTTAAGACTTAAAACATTCTTGAACAATGACTATTTATTCATATGAATTCATTTATATGGCAAACGTGTATCAGAATTTGGGTAATTTTTTCTAGGAATAAGTTGTATGTGTATTTTCAGTTTTTACTCTATATTTCTGAGGAAAATACTTTTTAAAATCAAAATTGATATTTCACATAATAGTTTGAGCAAACATAGAATGGTGGATTTCTGGAGTGTGGTAATAAAATATAGACACCTGACAAAGCTAGAACTGCAAGTTCTTGTTTTTAAGAGTTATTTCTGAAATGAGTTTGTAATAACTCTGGTTATTGTATACTGGAATGTGGCTTATGGCTGTGTATAAGGTCTAGGTTGTTTAGGAATAAGTCTGCTGATGTCAACAACACTTGAATTTTAAATAATATCTTCTTTATAGACATTTATAAAACTCTCTGTGATTGTCTTTCTCTTTTGCTACAGGCTGCAAAACTGATGACTACTTAATTAATGAGTTTTCAGAAGATTGTTTTAAGAATTATTTTTGCCACAGAGATAAATAAAATGTTATTTAAATAATTTTTACATGTCAAAGATGGGAAATGAGATGAAGAGAAAGGTGGTTCTTTCTATATCAGTACAGATATACGTTAGTGTAAAGTATGAATTACTTATATGTGGAATTTTCATTTCTTTATTTCATCATAAACTGGAAATTACTAACAGAAGTCAGCTATCCCCTCTAGACACAACTCCCCTGTAAGACAGTGCACAAAGCTGTTATTCAAAACTATGAATATTTCTAAATGTGAAGTGGATGTCTAACCAAGTCATAGAATCAGGGATTTTGTTTATTAGACTGGTAGGTTTTGTTCAGAGCAGAGATTACAGCTCTGAAAAATTAAATAAATAGCTGAGGCTATGCATTTGGCAGTATCCTTTATGAATTGATAGAGGTTTAATTCCATGCATTCTTATGGAGTATCTTTGGATCTTGTCTTAAACATTGTCTGCCTTGCTTCAGCAAAGGATACTAAAATCCCGCTGTTTGATGAGAGTTCTGTGTGATTTTCACTGCATTTTAAGATAGCTGTCTCGTACAGATGTAAATACGTTTTAAATGCTAAATACTGTTCAGAGAACTGTAAAAAGTATTATCTTGCATCTAAAAATTGAAATATAAAAACTTCAGCTAGCATCAAATCTGGAAAATTTATCCAATAATTTGAGCACCATTGAGTAGCATTAAACTATGTTGTGTTTGACAGCATTAGAAATGAAAATGTCAGTTTTGCTGGGTTTTTTCTACTAAAAACTTCACTGAAAAACAATATAGGAAAATTAAAACTTTTTGAGAACTGTTTTTCCATCCAATTTAAGAAAAATATATGTAATTTATGTTAGGGCAGTAGAAAGCATTTTACAGACAAAATTGCAAGTAGATATTGGACTTTTAATTTTTTTTGCCAATGGCCCTTTCTGATTAGAGGGAATGACTGCTGAGGAAAAAAGAAAAAAAGAAAGAAAGAAAAAAGAAAGCACCCACTGTCTGTTTAGCTTTTAATTTTTGAGAATATTGTTCTTTTTATCCTGCTTTGTTCAGAGGTAACTATTTGACATTGAGCCATTACAAGAAAAAAACCTAATTTACTAATTACAACACTTCTATTCCATGAGCAGATTTGAGAAATAACTGTTGCATGACCCCTTATGAAAACAATGTCCAAAGAAAACATCTAGACCTCATTAAATATATTTCTGCTTGACTTCTCTGCACTTTCAACAGGAGATGAAGAACAACTATGTGAAATACACTGTTGCTTTGCAGCAATATATCAGTGGTATTCCAGCAGTATATGAGAGTCAATGAAAAGGGAGAGCTTCGGAATGTGGTCCTTTATTTCTTTTTATAATTTAAAAAGAACTGCCTGCATCATGTCCTCCTTAATTGCTTGGAGCTGTGTTTTGATAATAAACATACAGTTCATATGAGCATATGGATAAGTGAATGAGCATGTGACGTATAACAGCATAGAATGTAAACATCCATAATTGCTTTTGTAGACAGCAGGAGAGTCACAGGCAGTTTATAATGCTAACTACTGCACCTTCAAATGAAGAGAAGAGATTTTCAACTGATGAAAATTTGTTAAAGCATTGTAGGTAATAAATATTCAGTATACTGAAATTATTATGGCATTTTTGAATAATGTGTTTAAGGACAATATATAATTCCACAAATATTCACTATTTTTAATGTTTTATGCCCAGCATGGTGTTTTCCATTTGGCATATTTAAGCTCAAATAGCTTTTGACCTGCAAAACTGTATATGTCTTCCTCACACTTTCTTTCCTCAACTGAAGAAAGAAAAAGGTGAAAGTGCAAGATGTGGAAAATGTTAATATTTCTTTCTAGAATCTTCTAATTGTAAATACTTTTTCTCTTCTGAAGCTTTAGCTTTTATTTGTGTCCATCCACGCTGAACACAGTTATTTTCTGACAAGAGCAGAATGACTGTGTCTCAGCTGTTCTTATGTAGCACTTGGAAACTGAACTTTGATCTTATATTTTTAGGAAGCTTAAGTCTAATAACTTAATTTTTTCATCCACACCTAGATATGTAGTAAGTTTTAGTTACTGCCCTTTATATCACTAGGCTTCCCATCCGCAGGTAAAAGGAGGACATGAGTTTTCTCTGTAATCTGTTTAAATGGAGTTAAAATCATCAAACAAGTGGCTGAGGCCATGTGAAGAGGAGAGATTTCCAGGCTTTAGATACCTGTGTTCTGGAGGTTCCACACTTCCTCAGATACTTAAGTCTTAAAAAAAAAAAGTAGAATTTCTTTTTCTTCTGAGCAGTCCATACTGACTAACTGTACTGGTGTGCTAGAAAATTAATCATGTTCTGAAATATATCTGTTTCTGTGCATTGCACACAGAATTGCATAAGGCATGTGGATTCCATTTAGAGGTCTTGGTGCCTAAAATTCATTGTAACAGCACTGAGTATTAGAATAACTAACTTTTCCTATGGGCTTTAGAATTTTAGAAATTCAGCAAGTTCCATGGCTCACTTTGAGAGAAGTATTTAAGACGAGCCAAAAAATTAATCAAGTGGTATGTCGAAGTAATTGAGTTTATTCAGTTCAAGAAGTATAAAATCTCAATTTTGTTTGCCTAGGAACTGATGAAAATAAAAATAGAGGAAAGCACTTGCATTAGAGAAATCTTACCTAATAGCTTTCAAATGATAACTTGTGCATAAGCTTAAAAAAAAATTCCTACTTATTTCTTCATGATGCTCTCATTTATTTTTTCACTACCATTAATGTATTATATGTAAAAAAAAGTCAATGAGATTTCACAGAGAACAGCTGAGGTGGCTGCTTGTTACAGAAGAATGAGTGATTTAGTACAAGCACTTTGAATTTCTTGTATGTGTTTGGAAGATGCAGCAAACACATAAGAAATAATAAGATTATTCTTGAATTCTTGAATCCTCAGTGCGAATTGGAAAAGTGAGCACCCCTGAATAAAAGATAAAATCTGAAAGTGATGAAGTACTTTATTATATTTTGTTTCCTCTGTGATACGGCCAGGTGAAAGTAGCATTCTCTCTGAGAATATAGCTGATTTCTGCAGTGTGTTTGAATAGACAAAGTTTAACTCCTCTTTTCTTTTATTCCCTGTGTTGGAAATGAAATATTTTGATCTATGAAATACTCAGATATGTTAAGTGTGTAAGGAAGGAGACAGCAATACAAACACCTGAAAGATATTTAGGATCTTTTTTCAAGTTCTTGTAGAAAAAGCTTGCAAAGAGATTTTACAAAGCGATTGCAAGTAGCAACTTCCTGAATGCCAAGCCCGCATCCCTGGGTATTAGCAGGGTCTGAGAGACAATTTCCTTGGAGATAAGTCCTCAGGTAGGTAGTTAGTGACCTTGGTTTGTGGTGTTTAATGGAATTGGAATGCACTTCAAAAATGGTTTTCTTTTTTGACAACCCTTTATTAGCAGCCAGCAATTAAATGTATTAAGAGCCCTTGTTGTTCACACTCTTTCAGCCACAGAACACTAAGAGATCTATATGTTATAATTACAATTATCCATTCTCCTCATTGTCCTGCTGAGGAATGCAACTGTAATTCTGGCAGCCAGACTATATAGCTGGCTTGCTGTCCTTGCACTGCAGATGTCTAATTGCAGGCAACCATTTCAATTTCAAATGGATCATTAAAGCAGAAGCCATTTAGCATTGCTAACATGGATCTGCATCCATGGTTATGAATTTAGTTAGAAAAGTGCAGGCTTCTTTTCCTTTGTAATCTAGATTTACAAAATTTCTTGTATGTAGTGTGTTTTGGAAGAGCTTAAACAGCCTAACTTGTTACATTTTGTGCAGTCATTATATGTGTTATTCATCTGTGAACTTGATGAACAAGATATAGCCACACCATACGCATTTGTGTATCACAAGTGTTGCATGTTTGAGTAGTTTATCCAGTTTGAATTTTCCTTAAATTGAAAATAATTTGTTCTGGCACTTCATTCTTATGTCTAGCTAAAACAAGTTCAGGTATAAAAGCTTCTCTGTTGATCTCACCTTGAGGAGCTACTACTGAAGTAGTAAGATTAGCTTAAACCTTCAATCCTTTCTCTTTTCTTTTAGCATTATAGGTAGGAAAGTTTTCCAGTATAAGCAGGAAAGATAATATCCTTTATTCTTTTGTTGAGATTCATAGCTTTTTTACTGTCCAGTTTTGTGTGTGCCTTGATATCATACTTTTTGCTCAGCATAGCTAAGACTCATTTATACTGCATTACTTATAGAGTTCCTTCCTTTTCTATATAATATGAATATGACTGTTTTTCTAATCCTCAGTGGTTAACTTTGTTTGAAGCATTTCAATTGGTAAATGTAATAGGGGGAGTTTTCTGAAGTTTTTTTTCCTCCTCTTTTTTTCCATTGCAAAGTATCAACTACCAAACTTTTATATCTGGAGACCAGCACATTTTCACTGTGAGCAGAAATAATGGTCTCTCATCCTCCCTATCCCCTCTGCTCTCCTCATCCTCCACCCCTGCCCCAGGCAAAGTTTTTTCTCTTGCATTTTTCCTTTGTGGGTCTTGCTGTGTTGATCCAGAGTTGTCCAGGACCTTGGAAGCTGTAAACTATTTCTTTCAGAGGTTTCCATGTAGAACTAGTGCCATGTCCCTGCTAAGGGCTAGGGAGGTATGCTTAAGTAAGCATGTGAATGAATGTCAAAGGAAACAAACCTCTATACGGAAGCTCATTTCCAAATATTGCTAAAATTTCTTAATAGGATGTTGTGCAGTGCTTTGAATTACGGGACAGGACCAGGACAATCTGAATTGCTGGCTCCAGAATAGGGGAGGTCAGGACAATAAAGTGCATATAGGAAATGTGAAAAAACTTCTTGGTATCATACGTTGGGTGGGTGCAAGGGATATGAGTGAGTTTACAGCTGATGAGGCAGTGAATGTACAAAATAAGGCTGTGAAATATTACCTTCTATCAAAGTCCCATTAAAATTATTATAAGCAAGGTAGGATGTTGCAATGGGCTTTGTGTCTTCATTTTTTGATATCTAATAACTTCTACTTTTCTGAAGATATGTACTGTATCTTTCTTTTTTTTCATAGTATTGAATTAAAGAGGAAAATACAAAGTTTGGTGGCAAAAAATGTTTAGCTTCTACTGCTTGAATTACAGTAATAAGCATGAATGTGGTTTCTGTTCTACTTGGTCTATGGCAGTTAAAGTTTTTATTTATTATCCAAGTACTTGTTCATTTTCCACAACTTAGAGTAAAGGGTAGACAGGATTAAGAGAACTAATACTGTGTTCAGCTGTTGCTTGTTCACAGTGGTATCTCTGGAGTATTATTTTACATGGTTTTCATTTGTATTCCTGAAATGTGTATTTTCAACCCTTTTAGAAATGCAGTTTATGTAGAGAGCAGTTTGTCAGGCAAAAATCCGTGTTTGTGGATCACCACAGCTGTGAACTATCCTGTCTAATTTTTTAAATGACTACAATATTAACCAATGAAACAGTTTGCTTCCTTGTACTTGTGTGGATAGAGTACTATAATTCTGTAAGGAATATTGATTTGTGTCACAGAAATTACGGAGTATGGTTTTCAGATCTTAGGTTTTAAAAATAGAAGTGTTTGAAGTTTTTCAAGAGTCTTCCTCTCAAAATAGGGTATACAATGCTAGCTAAATGTCTAGGCTTCCTAGGATGACTAGATGAATCACTCGTTTGGATTCACAGCTCTTCTGGTAGTTTTTAGATGACTGAATTTAGGTAAATGAATTCTGTTTTTTTTTTTTTTTTTTTTTTTTTTAATATATCGGAGGTTTTTTTGGCTCAGTAAAGTTATGGTTCACAAGGATCAAATAATTTAGAAAGCAGAACATTTAAAAAATACTCAAATACAAAGCCACACGTGTTATGAATATCCAAAAGATAGTTTTGAAATCTTCAGAAGTGTGTATCTTAAGAGATGTTAAAACTTTGAGGGGTTTTTCATGTATCTACTGCTTTCTAAGAATAATGTGGTCATCCAGTTTTCATTTCTCTCTTTTTTTTTTTCCAAGCTGTTTTACATTCTTAAAAATCTCTCTCTGCAGATCTCTGGTCCTTGTCATGTGCAAGAAAAACAGTCTGGAGCCCCAGCACTGCCTTAGCAGCAGTGATTAGAACTAAGAGAGTTCACCTCTTGAAAGATACATTCACTTCATATATTTTGCCTAATCTTTTAAGAATAAAGAGCAGTGCACAACTGTCAGTTTTAGGGAGTTGGATTTGTTTGAGCAAGATAACAGTTCCCAGAGGAATGTGAGCATGTGCTAGAGTACTTCACAATCTTGCTTTACGTCTCACAGAGCTTTCTTGACTTGGCCTTGCTGCTGCTGCTTTATTTCCCTGAGGAATGGCTGCAGGAGGAACTGTGTTTGTTTTTGAAGTACAGAACTGCTTTCTGGTTTTATTTTCCCCACCTTTTATTTTTTAAGCAAAGTTATATTTCTAAATTCTTTCTGTTGTGTTAATACTTCATACTGCTTAGTGTTTTTCTTAGACTTTTAATACATACAAAGTTAGGCTGGTGCTATTTGGCCAAGGAGGATCCAGTGATGATATTCTGCTAGTATTTCAATCTGCTAATTTTGTTTTAACTGAAATAATATTAATTGCTAATTTTCTTTACTTAGCTAAAAAAAAAAAAAAAAAAGTAATTTATTGCACTTGTTTCTGAAGTATAAACTAAAAAATATTTAATCTGTATTTGGTTAAAATAATGACTGGATTCACTCTCGAGGCAAATGTTTTACCATTTCCAGGGGAAGATAGTGGAGAAAAGAATTTTGTCGTTATGAGATGCACATAGAAAAACTTTCCAACGTTTAGGCTAAGAATATTAATGGAAAATGCACAGAAATGGGTGCTGTATCTAGTCCAGCCACTCATTTCAAGGTTGCCCTGCAACTAGAATGAAAGATATTCTGTATCTCTTCAATGATTTTCTAATTTCTCCTTAGCAATACTGTGCCTTTTTTTTTGGCACTGGTTGATCCAGCAAACACTATTCCTTGTACAGTGGCATTAAAATGAAACGTGGTTTTGCCTTGTTTCTTTGGCACTGGCATCTTGTGGACTTGCATTCTTATTAAAAAGTTTAGCAACTTTGCTATTACGTTATATATATTATACACATATACATATGTATATATATAACATGTAACATAAAATAAGTTACATATATGTTTTTTATATATATACACTTCATTATTAGTTAAAAATAAAACATCAGCTCTGTCAGCAGAGCTATGACTGAAGAGGTTTTTACACGACTCTAGAATTTATGTAGATTTTAATCAGTCTTCATTAGTATGGTTGTCAGTTAGTTTACTACAAATTGTTTTTTTTCCCTCTCCTTTTCCTGAAAAGGCAGAAGTGACATAAATCAGGTTGCAAGGTTATACATACAGTTTAAATTAATAATTTGATCTTTCAAATACTAGTTATAAAATTGTGCAGTTCTGCACATTTTTTCCTGAATATGTTTTAGTGGAAACTTCCTCCTTAAAGAACCACTTTCCTTCTGCATGAGTATCCCTAATAAAGTTAGCTCTATACACAGAACAACGAGCAATTCCATTTTCTCTTTTCACTAAAATACATCATTGTCATTATCTTTCTAGATAGACATACAAATATTATTCTAAGAGAAAGCCTGGATTTGCATATTTTCTGTGTTTCATTTTCTGACTCCCAGGCTCCTGCTGGAGACCTTGAGAGCAAGGAACTCACCAGGTTACTATGCAGGTATGGTATAAGTATGGTTAACAATTCTGTCCTGGAATGGGAGGTTTCTCATGTATACTTAAGATGCATCATTTCCTTAGGATAGACCCTACTGGTTTTACTGATCTCCGTCAGTTAAAAATTATATTTATCAAAAATTTTAATCTAAGTTTGTGATTTCTACTACTATTTTCTGGTTCTCTGACTTCCAATTTCTGTTTTTGTGTTTCTCTGGTAGCTTATAGCTGCCTTGTGGCAGTGATATCCTACTGGCTATTGATTTGATGACTCTCTAATTGAAAACTATTCAGTAAACATTGTTTTCAATTTACTGTTTTGACCATCTAGGTTTAGGTGCCAGAGGCTCATTTGCAGCAGTTGATGGTTAAAGATTTAAAAGTAAAGCTACACGTCATCTAGGTATACTTCAGTAATATGCAGGTTTTACACCAAGGTCTTCTCATATATCTTACATAGCCAACGGGCTAAAAGTGTGTGACTGTGCATTTGTGTCTGCATGTGTATCCACAGGAAAGGAAAAGGCAAAGAATCAATGATCTCAAAATTAATTAAAATCAGGAAGACTTTCCCTCTGCTGACAGGATATTTAGGATGAAAATAATTAAATGAGCTATTGTGGCAAATGCAATATTGATTGCACACCAAGAGCAATTCCTTGAAAACTTAGATGAAGATTGATAACTGTTTCTTAGTAGTTAGAGCCAAAGGCAACCATTCATATCTCCAGCTTGTGTGCTTATGTGCAGTCTGACAAATGGCTTTCAGCCCTCTCTATTGACCACTATAAAAAATTACTGTGTACCAGAAATAAATGGCCTACACATGCTGATTCTCCCGTCTTCTTTGTGTCTGTTCAGTTAAAAATACTTAATTTACTATTTTCAGTTCTTCATACTATAAAACTATACCTTCCATCCTTTCAGGGCAAAAAGTCTTTGTTTATTTATTTGTATCAGGTCTGAGGTGGATGTTTTCTTTCTTTGAATAAACAGGATCAGGAATGACACTCTGGAATTAGAGGAGAAATGAAGTTAAGGTTAATGTTTTCATAATAATAATGAAATAGAACATACTTGAAGGTGGCACCAGAATTTCTCAGGTGATCACTGGAGTTTAGCTATGATAGGGCTACAATAACAAGTGAAGAGGCCCAGTAGGGGCCTCATCAAAAAGCAAAACCTGATTGTTATTATTTCACATTATTTTATTTTCAACTATTTTGCTTCAGACTATCTCTAGGTTGTTTTTTTTTTGGGTTTTTTTTTTTTTTTTTTGGACAAAGCAATTAGCAGATGGAGAACATAAGGTACTGCTCTAGGTCATATCTTTCACTGAATTGTATCTTAAAAGAGTTCATGCACTGCTCCATGACATGAATCAGAACACTGATATGTGGAATAATCAGAAGAGTCACTTCAAAGCTTGCTGCTGGTAAAAAATAAAATCCGTAGTAGACTTTCCAGAGTAATGGAGCCTTCCAAAATTATTTTGAGAACAAATCAAAGTGTAAAGAAATTGAGTGGACAAGTTATGTTTTTGTTTTGGTGACAGATTAACCAAAAATAGACATAGAAAACGCTATAGACAGAAAGGGAATAGGCTTGATACTTGTTTAAAAATGTCAAAACAAGCCTGTTGACAACATTTGCCTTTGAATCACATTATTTTATCTAACTGTTTATGGAAGTAGACTCTTATATCAACTTATTCGGGGAAACACACTTGTAAAAGGAAAACATTGCCACATTGCCTAGTAAGTAAACAGCTCTTTTCAAAACATAATAAGAAGTAATGTTAATTGAGATGTTCTTACCAAGTCCTTCCTACCTATTTTTAGGCAGTCTTGTCCTGATAATAAATAGCTCTGGTATTGAACGTGCCTATTCCTGTGTCAGTTGTGTGAGGTGAGGTGAGATGGCTCGTTTGTGCTGTGGGCTGGATGGTAAGAGTCTGTTGCACTTTGTGGATAGACTGCCTCTGCCCAGATCTTTCAAGATAAAGCACTCACACAGAAACAATGCTCGGCAGAAATAATTCTCTTCCACCTCTTCCTTTCTGATGAGTCTGCAAATTGTTGTACCTTTTGGGAACTTGAAAGCTTCCTATGTTTTTTTTTATGACGGTAATTTTTTGTTACATTTTTAATTAAATATTAGATAAGGATTTGTAAATAAATGCTGAGAGACTGAAATATCTACCTTTTGAACTTTAGATTATTCAGACATCCCCTGTTTTGTTAAATTTTAAGATGAAATAGATAATCATATTAATATGAAGAAAATATTCTTGTAGACCTCATTTGTATGCTGCCTTCTACTTTGAACCATTTATCACCATTTCAGAAAAGTTTTTCCTAAACAACCATAACATTTCATACACACTGTGATATCTGAAAATTTCTTCATCAAGGGCAGAAGTTAACATTACGGATTAACTACTCCAGGAAAAGCAATATTACTTTTGTGAATGCTTATCACTCCAATGTCCAGGAAAATTTGGAGAAACTTCTGAAATTCTCTAAAAATAAGGTGAATGGTATCAAAATGTTTAAATTTTGCTAATGCATAATTAAGAGGTGTTTGCACATGCAGGAAAAATAAATTCTCATCAGATTAGTCAGAGATAGGCAAAAAATCACTAAAGCCTCTGCCTAAGCTTTGACACATATTTATTTTTAAATGTCAATTTAGTTGTAGTGTAGAAATTTGACTGATGCCCTGATGGATAGAGTCCTGATGGTATATTGAAAAGCTGGAAGTATATTAAGCTTTCAGTACCTATTTTAGGTTTAGTAATTATGATAATCATATACTAACATTTGGCTTTATGATATAAATATCCTTTTGAAATGAACCATATTTAGAGAGAGTGATTTCCAAAATTTCCAGAAAGGATCACTAGGTGAATCTGGATTTTGTATATTGCTACAAATTTTATTGACCATTCCAAGAGTCATATATGACTCAAAAAAATTTGATCTCATGAAGATGGTGGTCGGTTATATTCATCGAAACAGCAGCTATCTCTAACATGACAGCATGTCATGACTGTGTTGCTCTTAATACTAAGTGGATCTTTTGGCACTGAAGAATTCACTTGTGACTTAATACGATTGGAAAATTTCATATATATAAAAACCTCCCTTATATTTTTTCTTTATCCTGACTCTGCTTAGCATTTCTTATTTTCATTGTACTCTGAACTTCTCTGTGCTTTCATATGTAAGGATTTCAAAGTTCATAAAACTTCAATTAAGCTTTCAGTATCAAGATACTTCTCAGCCTTAGACACTGAAGTTCCTATTAAGAGTTACTCAGCTTTCTTTGAAACATCACTATTTGAAGATGTAGTTAATTAGATAATTTTTTGTGGGCTAACATATTAGAATAACAGACAGTCTAGGATAGCTATTTTTATGAGGTCATTTTTACAAAATAAGCTGCAAAAGTAGTCACAAAACAGAACACATCTTTTCAATCAATTAATAAACTTAATGTAAGCAGGTTTAAATCAAAAGAAAATATATTTAATTTTGTGTCTGCCTTGGTGGTGAACCTGGAATCAACAATTTTTGATAACCAGATTACTGATAAAAAGTTCATTCTGAAAACAAACAATAATGGAGAGCTTCATTGAAACAAAAACCAATTACATAAGCAATTGTAACAGTCTGTGGAGGCACAACTAGAAAGGAAAGAAAATATAATGTTACAAGGTCACTTTGCTTTTTTGTAATCTGTCTAGTCTATGATCTTCATATAGCATACATGTTGATGAAAGATTATATAAAAATGACAAAAAACGGTGAGAACTGAAAAATGGGTATACTTTCAAAAGTTAAAATAATCCCTACAAAATCCCCATAAAATAGCTACTTTGTGAATTTAACAGAAGATTGATTTTCTAAATCAGGCCAACAATCTCTTTTAATACCTTTTCTCTGGGGTATTTCTGATTTAAAGAAATGTTAATTCAAAAGCGAAGTTGTCACTTATTTAAACCAGATCATTAGTGAATGGAGGAATTATAAAGGCTGACATAAAGCAGAATTCTATTTCGAAACAAACATATGCTCTTTTATAGGCTAGTTATGTTTAACATTGCTTAACAATTTGTTTTCTCCTGGAAATATGAACTTTGCAAGGCTGAAGATATTAAAACCTTTGTCATTACTTCTTTGTAAGTGGAGACAAATGTAAAAGGAACTTGGTGGAAGCAGGAGAAGGCAATTTATTATGAAGATTTTGAACTGTTTTGTTTCTGCTGTTCAAAGTCATCAGTATCCATTTACTTTTGTAATTATGTGTAAAATTTGAAAATGTGAAAAATAAAAAAACCCACAAACATTGTGAAACTTTTACAGGATACAAAAATGTAACATGTAGAGATTCCTTCTTTAGAAAGTTTTTTAATAATTTTTTAATTAGATGTGCATTTAATCTCACAATTATTTTAACTTTATGCCTCTGTATTTTCATGTGTTGTCAGGTGTTCTTTCTTGCTGCACAAGAATACAAAGGTGTTCAGTGTGTATGCTGAGTAGGATCTTTCTGTAATTACTTATAAATTGCTTATGCAGAGGGACTTTTCATGTGGTGTGATAAGCTTTGAATACTGAGCTAATATAATAGTAGCAGGCAGCTTCTTATTATGGATGTGGTTGATGGAGTTGAAGTGATCACAATCACATTGATTTTTAGCAGCAGAACAGATGAAAAGAAATAGACAACCAAAACCAAATAATGATTCATTGTCCCTGTTAATTAGGTTTTTGCTATCTGTCCTTATGGTATATAGAAGAGTATGATAGGGGTTCTATTAAAAGAAAAAAAAAAAAAAAAAAGAAAAAAGCACACACCATAATTTCTAAAGTTCAGAAGTAAGGTTGGGAACGTATTTCAGGATAACCATCACCTGGAATTCTTTACATTATTTTAAAATGATATATAGAAAACTAACATAATACCTGTTCCTAATTGTATTTTATAGGCACAGTTCTGTGAGTTTTTACACAGGCAGGCAGCGTTTATTTTTGCAAGCAGTACACTGAAAGTAATTTTCTTCTTGGATTAGCGGAGTTTATGGCATGATTTAACATTTAAAGGGTGTTATGAAATCACATTTTATGTAGTCATGTGATTTAGAATATAGAAAATGAGAGTAACAAAAAATTGAAAAAAATATCATTAAGGAATTTATTTATTTATTTTTTTAAAATAGAATTAACAGTTTATCGCAGATAAGTGTAGGTGACCATATAGGCTGAATGATTTTTATTGGGAACTTTATATGATTGGTAAGAAGTATAGGACCCTGACTGCTTGTACAGAGTAGTTGCAGTTAACCTCTCCAATAAATGGCTTATGTAAAATAGGTGAGAATGAGAAATTGATCAGAAAGTTGAGGAAATCAATCACAACTTAACCTTATATCAGAATAGCATACCTTGGGTAGGGATACTGTCTTTGAAACCAGAGCATCATCCATTCAAATTTAATAATTAAAATAAAGGATAAAATTCTAAATATTCTCAGACTTTTTCTACTTAATTCCTTAAATGAAATTTTCCTTCATACTTAAGATTCAAGCTTTTGCTCCACAAGAAAGGAAAATTTTGAATGATGTTTTCTGACAAGGGCACCTTGTCTATGTGCTTCAGGATATATTCTAAACCTTTAGCAGTTTATTTGCCGGAGTGAAATTCAGATGCTGGGTCAAAGGTTAGATGAGAGATGATCACAGCAGATGAGCTGCCTTTCTTATTTCAGAACACCTTGTGTTATAGCTACTTGCTAGATACATCTCCTATGTTAATTGCTGGCAAAACTTCAAGTTGTCTGAAAATTTTACCTCCAATAGGCTAAAATAAAACTGTTCTAAGTGGCTACCTGCCTACTTAATTTTCAAATATTTAGCACCATAAATATTCTATCAAATTACATTACTGAGACTGTTTCCTGAGATGAAAGAAGTTTTAACACCCCAAAATTTTATAATGAAAAATAAATTTTCACTCTGATAATACAAAAGGATGCATATGCTTTCCTATACAATGACAATATGTTGAAAAGTAATGTGGCAACAGCATCACTACCCTTTGGAGTGCTTTTTATATTTTTTCATTCTCTTGACATTTTCTCAAAATTTCTAATTGTTTTATGTTCCACTTTGCCATTTCTCTGAGAAATGGATAGTGAACTTTAGGCATTGCAACATAAGAGGCAAATACTTCTTTTTTTCTCATTCTGTTAAGAAAAAATTGCACTTTACAAAAAAGCCTACCTGCCTAGTTCTGCATTTTAAATATGTAGATTAAAAATAAATAAAATGTATGTTAGTTTTAAGGTGGTTTTAAATAATATAATCAATAAATAATTTTTCTTTATTTGAATGCTAAACCAGTATTTTGATGATGACATGTATCTGTACAAAACCCCTCTCTGTTTAAAATACATTAGGCAATTACATGTTAAAGGTAATTTAAGCAGCTATAGTGTAATGTGATGATTATTCAGATGAAATGCTTCTACATTTTGAAAAAAATTATGCTAACAAGTTTATTTGATTTCTTTGGTTTTCAAAAAAATTAGATGAACATTGTTTATAGCTTGCTGACGCTCATATCTTATTCCCAGTTGGAATAAATTTTTGAGGCTGAAAAAGAACCCTAGACTGTTTGTTTAATCATACCCCAGGGTGGAGTTGGGAATGTGTCAAGAAGTAAGAAAACACTAGCTTTAATAAGCATACAATGCAATTTAACAGCTCATAAACCAGTAAAATTTAATCCCAGGCCAAGAGATTTATTAAATCTCACTCAGCAAAATGGTTTTGTGGGAAGTGTTAAGTGAAATCATTACAGGGGCAATAGATTTTATTACCCGATGAGGGGAGGAACTACTTCCTCAAGACTAAATTCAGTCATTCATTTTAATTGTCTTGAGTAGGAGAGCTTACTGTGAGTAGTAGTAGTAGGCTGGGTTTCTAGAATTTGTGTCGTGCTACTACATTTCTCAGGCATCATCTAACTGAAGTATCTTTTTGGTGGCTTTGTGCAGCAGCTACTTTAATGATCGTTAAAGATTTTTTAATGTAAAAAACCTAAGGCTTCTGTCTGTAAGATGAAATCACACTTATTAACTTGTTCATTTTATCATTTTTTGCATCCATGCTTGTTTTTCTGTGTACTTCAGTTCTGCTTTCTTCCCTGGCTTCTGTTCCTCTCAGTGGTTGTTCTCAGTCTTTGTTTTCATAGGCTGCAGAAACTTTCAATCTTTTCTCTAATACTTCTGCCAGTTAGAGGATTTCCAATTCTACCTGAGTCTTCCAGGCAGTTTTTACATCCCTGTGAAATATTATTCTGACTTATACCACTTCAAATATCTTACTTACATATATGTTGTCTCATTCAATGGTCCAATTTTTTTACAAGTTGATTTCTTCCAATTTCTGTAGTCTCGCATGACTGACTCCTTGAAGAGACTGTTCAGAGTCCAAGTGTGCCCAAAGAAATCTTACTTAGTGCTACACTTGTGTCCTTACTATGAGTTGCTAAAAGGACTTCTATTTTTGTTGCCCAGACCATGTAATATGAGTTCCTATGGGGATCATATTCCATAGGGATATGGGATATCCAAGAGACTGTTCTAGTGATCTTGGCTAAGTTTGTCATATTTTGGACTGATAAACGCTTTTTATATTCCCTTATTGCTTTGAAGCCATTCTTAACCTGAGGATGTTTATGATAATAAAAAAAGATTTATTTGATTTTATGTTTTCTCATATGGTTAGAAATATTTAAGGAGAAAAAAAAAAAAGATGTGCTCTACTTATGCGAGGCTACCTTGGAAAGGTTTTTCTCCTAACTGTTTTGCTGTATTGGTTTGTTGTAAACTTTCTTTGAGGTTGGAATTTCTGTACACCTTATGTCTTATATCACATTCATTAGAGAGAACTGCTTCATGATATGTAATTGCATGGAGTGATTTAGATTTTACAGCTAATCTCTTGTCTAATTCTTCATTCCTTCAGAATGTCCTGAAGGACATTTTCTTCTGAACTGAGTTTACAGTATGAAGTGTAAACTTCAAGTGTTTCATCAAGCTCTATACCAATAACTGTGCAGAATAATAATAATAAAAAATGGAGGTTATGTGTCTGATGATTATTATTTACTTTTGACTGAGGACAGTTGTGATGACAATCACTTTGTGGTTGTAAAATGACTATGGCATGGCATGATTTACCCTTCAATTTCATGCATTTATCTGGATACTTTTGTCATGGTCACCTAGGAAACAAATGCAGATATACATTTGTGAGCATTTTCATTCAGCTGAATTTAATTTTTGATGCAGCTAATGAAGCCACACTTGAAAAGAATTTAAACCTCATCTTAATGAATTCATAATGTTTTTCAGAATGCATTAGTGACTATCAGACACTAAGCAAAATCCTTAGAACAGTTTTGCCTTTTAAATGTCGTTGGACTTTTTTTCACAAGGGAAAAATTTGACTGTCTAGAGAAAGGAAGACAGAGATAATCTTGAAGCAAATTATGAGCTGCATATGAAAAATATAAGCTATCCTGCTTAATGCAGTAGTACCTATTCAGATAATATACAGATATAGCAAAAAAATTAAAAAATAGACAAGTATGTGCATATGTTACTAATTAGTGGAAAAATCTTTGTTTGTGTGATGCAGTACTTAATATGAACTGTCCAGTGTCCCCTCTTGAAATTTTTAGTCAATTCTGTTTATCTAGAACTGACAAGAGATCTAGAGGATGAGCTATATCTGAATGTAATTCCAAGACAAAATCTGGTGTTTTATTTCTTCTTTGACACATATCAAAGCTTTCATTTCCCCCCTTCCTTTCCATTCTTTCTTTCAAAGTTAATTTACTTTTACTAGACATGACTTGAATGAATAAAGTCAACTTCAAACACAAAATAGAGATAACTGTAAACAAGTATGTATGATACTTGCAAGGAGGTCATCATTAATTTTTTACACTTACCATAAAAGCATTTTGCAAATGGTTGAACAGTCTAATCTTCACAAAGGTAAATCTTATATTGTTAGGGAGATAATTTAGTTAGCTAAAAAATATTAATATTTATTTTTTTTAATCTGGGTTTTGGCCTTTTTGACTCCTTTCCTGTGGAAAAAGTTCCTCACAGTCACTGGAAAAAAAAATCATAGTAAAGAGAGTAATTATGACTTCTTTTATGTCACAGATTTTTTAAGTACAAGAATCTTCCAATCTAGGGGAAAAAAATGACTAATATTGCAGATAACTCATTTTTGCCTGGGATCCACATTGTGTCTCTTACTAATGACCAAAAAGTAAATTTATTAAGCTACTCTTTCCCATTGACTGATTTCATATGTCACTCAATGTAGAAAAATTCTTGGTGTTTTCACGTCCTTCACAGAGCACATAGACCATGTAGAAGACCATGTTTCATCACTGACTTTTATTAGTAATAAATTTGTTTATGCAAAAAAAAAATCACATTAGTTTAATGTAATTTCATTTTTAATTGAAAACCTGAGGAACTTTTCTTGCTTTCAAGCTGTTTTTCATCATCCATTTCAGAGTAATTAAGTGTTCTTCCAGATCATGCCTATGTAACATCTTTTTAAATTGTAGTTTAAAGAGGACTACAATTTGTTATAGTAAAATCTGAAACATATTTTTTTTTCTGTTTGAGAAGTGAACTATTTCTGATATAGCTCATGAAGAAACAGAATTATCGTAGAAATTTTTCATCCTATATTTATGTTAAACTTGATTAGAGTTAATTCTGGAACACTGAGATATAAACCAGAGAGGAATGACTTATTGGTACATGAAATCCTCCTATGGTTTGATGGAGGTAAATGAACATATCATACAAAACCATTGCTGTGGAAATATGGTACACTTGCAAGTCATGATTTGATGTCATTAAATGTGGAATTTACGATTTTTTTTCACCCATATTAATTAGGCAATTAACAGGTATTCCAAGACTAATTAACCCATTTACCGAGTCAGGTCCCAAATAACATTGATGAACTCTTATGTCGTGTAAGTCTGAAGATGGTTGTGAAGAACACAATCCCTCCGTTCTGTTACTTTTGCTCAGATTTATCTGTATGTCTGAGTGAGAGACCTTTGCCCATATGCATTAGAAACCAGCAAAAAGCACTACCCTGCCAACTGCCTTTCCCAGCTCCAAGCCCCCAAAGCTCAAGCTACCTCACATGACTGACTAAGAGGGACAAGCGTGTGATGAAAATCAACAGATAACTGCTAGAGCTTATCCATGTGTTTAACATCTTTGGCAGTGGTTGGGGATAGAAAAGAAAAAGTCCACCTTTTACTCAGACTAGGCCTGGTGAGGTATATTAGACTCTTTCTTTAATAATAGAGATGACTGCTTTTCTACCTTTATACTGAGTTCAGCACTACCAGAGCTATAGTGAAGTTAGGGTATTTCCATGCGAGTGTTTAGCAAGACTCAAAAGTTATTATGCAGAAACCCATGTGAAAAATAGAGGTAAACACATCACCCACAGAATGATGGGAAGTAAAATAACAAAAAAAGTATTGAGAAGAACTGTGTAATATTCAGCTGAGTTTGGGATAAAAATCAAATGCAAATTGGAACTTTCCCTCTATTTGAGACGTATTGTGACTGAAATCATGTCTTTGAATAAGATGTCACCTCTGAGAGCTAAAAGCTTTCTTGTTACTTGACAGACTCAATTGAAAAACAGTCTTATGGTCACAGACATCTGTCACCTGACATCTTACTCACCTAACTCAATCTCATTCTAATTCAATCTGTTGAAATAATTTTGTAGCTTCTGTAGTTAGAGTGATTCTTGTCTTTCATAATTGTAGAAATACAAATGACAGTATGATAAGCAGTATTAGTTTATCTTTATCCAAGCAAGTAATCATGAATACTAAGTAGGACTGTGAAACAAACAAAAAAACCCCCAAACCAATAACCTATGGCTCACAAACTGTACAAGATGTATTTGTGAAATACAGCATAATTCTTAAAAGATTTATACAGATTACCTAAAACACTACTAATCTCATTTTTCAATAAGATGTTTCTCATATTATGTGTCCTTCAGTGAATGGAAACATAGCAGGTTTTTATCTGAAATTCCATTGCTTCTCCCAAACTGTCTATGTCTTCTTTTTTTTCCAGACTGCTACTCTCCATTTAGATAAAATAAATAATCCTACAGATTTCACTAGGGGCATTTCTTCCCTGATCCCCAAACAGTTTCTTACTGAAATCTGCAGTGTGTCTGGAACCACAAAGCACAGTTTCAAAAGAGAAAGTAGTGCAGACAAGAGGCAGCATAACATAAAGCTTAGCAAGCCTAATGAATGAGGGTGGAGAGCTAGGCTATCAATTCCTACTATCTTGCAGAGTAAAGGTTAAGTCACCAAGCAAAAGGAGAGCCTAACCTGTAAAATCAAGTATATATTTTGTCTTTTCCTGAGTTATGTTCTGTTTATTTCTCTTGCAGTAAAATCAACATTTGTGCACAGCGAGATGAGTGCAATACATGAATCACTAAAGCAGTACATTTTTGAGTATATGGTTCTGTTTTTCTTCAGTACAGAAGCCTACATTTAGCTTTAATCTTCCTAGACAAGGTGGATTCTCATCCTATGTAAATAAGGGATTTATCTTGCACCATCTAAAAATCAAATAGAGCACTCTCTTTGTGTGCTCCAGCTTCTAGCCAGTGATTAGTTTATGTTATGTGCATTTAAAAAGAAGTGCATTCTGATCTAGATTCATTTCCAGTGAAATATGAGGAATCTTATCAGAATCTGAATTAATTCTTCAATGGCTTTTACAGTGCTTCCACTGGATATGACTGTGTTGTCATCCTACAGATTTCTAGCTCAGTGGCTTGCAGAATTTGACAAAAAGCCATGTGGATCTGCATCTGGCATAACATCTATTTGATTTCTGCTGATGAGTCTTACTAGTTCTGTGTCCAAATTTACATCTTACTGATCAACTAATGCTGGTTTCGAAGTTTTGGCTGTGTCATAATGGGCTGCTTTTGCTAAAGTTTCACAGCAATTTCAACTTTCCTTCATTGATACAAGGACTACAGTTTTAGAAATAAAGCTGATTAAAAAAAAAAAAAGTTTCTATTTCTGAGCCATGTATTAATAAGTTTTATTTATTGTATAGTTCATTTAAAAAAATGTTGTCTAAACTTGAACTACTGCCAAGTACTGTTTCTAGAAATTAAGCTTTGTATGATGATTACTCAGCATGTCATTCCAACTTTTTGGTGTTTAGCTGCTTCCTTATCAAATATCACCTTGCCTTAAAACCATTTTAGTGCCTTGAACATAATGAACAATTTGGCAGCAAAAATATTTTCTGAATGATTTGAAACCCCTGTGTAATCTACATGTCTCTGAGATCATTGATACTTATTATACTGGCTATTTTAAAATTTGGATTTATTTCTGTTTGAATTTTGAAGTCTCTCCTTGGGAGAGCCATTTAAATGTAAACATATATTTTCCCCTTTAAGAGTAGCTTATGGGCTATAATGGTAGAGCATTTTTGCATTTTTATGTTTAGTTTTATTGTAAAGAGCCTTGGGATGCATTTGCATGAAAGACACTATATAAGCTCATTTTGTATTGCATTGTGTTGTATTGTAACAAATGCAATAATCTCCAGGTTTCCTATCCATTAAAGAACTAATTTCACAGCTCACTAATTACGTGAATGAGAAGGGGAAATAGGTCCTTTTCCTCTAAGGTATGCTGAGCAGATGGCATAGTATTCATTTCCACCAACTGAATCTAAGGTTCTCCCCTGCTTTTGGTTCCAAGGCTTGCCTCTGTTTATCAAATAGAACAGGAAAGAGATGTCTGTTTCTTGTACAGCATGACAGTGTGTACTGAGAGGCTGTCCCTGTCCTTCCAAAGAGTCTATCTAGTTAGGATGGGACATGAAAACCATTTAAATAAATGTGCATTTTAATAGATTCTAATTTGCCTCTGATTTATAGAAGATACTGGTTAGATCTGTCCTAGGAATTTAAACTGATAACCATAAAAATTTATTAATGAACAGTCCAGTGCCTTCGGGACTGTATCTAGTCTGAAATTTCAAAACAGAATAAGGTTGCATCCTTAATGATGTGCACTTTCCTTCATAGGTATGTTTTTGCTACCTTGCTAATACTTCGTTCTGTTTTGTTTTTTCTTTCACCCCACATCTGGAAATAACTGACTTGAATTAAACATGCGTACAGCGATTTGTATAGCCTCCTAATGCACTGCTTTTTTGAAGTAGCATGAGTCATCAGAGATACCGGTGTTCTTCTGTGATCCTGAAGAGTTGGGGTTTGGGCCCTTATTTCAGCCTTAAAATGAGGAACGTTGAGACTGACATTCCTGACATATCTTATGCAGGACTTGGTAATAAGGATGCATTCCTTATTATATAACAAGCAATCAGATTACTTTCTCACTTCAACATAATAAACCGTGCTAATTTTTTGTGTCATTGTTTCACTGCTGGGCTGTCACTTGTTCTGGTTTTGTTTTCATGGTTCTGATTTTATTCTAATTTCAGACGGATGCAGCACTTATGTATGATGCAGTCCATGTGGTGTCAGTGGCTGTCCAGCAGTTCCCCCAGATGACTGTCAGTTCACTCCAGTGTAATCGCCACAAACCGTGGCGTTTTGGGACCCGCTTTATGAGTCTCATTAAGGAGGTAAGTCACTAATAAAATTACTTGGTCCATTACTTTCCTTTCTCACAATTCTCTTTTTCTTTTTTTGCCATTCTTCCTGAATATTGCCTTTTTTCTTTCAGTAGATGGGAATCTTTCAACTGGTTATAGAGAAAGAGTTTAGCAGGCAAGGCAGCATTTTTTATTTAAAAGTGAGTTTTCGAACAAAAAAAATTAAAGGGTGAAATAATTGCAATCTAAATAAAACTTTATATATAGTTTGTGTATCTGTATAAAATTTGTGTCATAAAATTTGAACCCCCTAAAACATCTAAAACTGCATTAATATATTTGGCTTGGTCTCATAGCATGCTGTGTTCATACTGGCAGATAACAATTTAAAGCAAAGTTAATAAAGATGACCACTTCAACATATTCAAATCTGTTGCTCTCTAAGTGACTCCTAATACAAGATTCCTTGTTCTAGATAATGCAAAATACTATAATAAAGAAAACTCTTTGCAATGAAATATAATTTTGGTTTTAATACTGGTTCCTTTTAGAATGATATTTTTTTTCCGCTTTCCCTTTACTATTTTTCTCTAGTTTAAGAACTAGGTAGACTTGAGTTTATGGAAAAATGAGGATATTGCACTTTATTAAAAGTAAGGAATCATCTCTGGAAGACTGTCTCAGTGACTTACCTCAGTTTTTACAGTCTCAGAGTGGTTTCAGGGGACTCAGTATCTTGCAAAACCAAGCCTTTATTTGAAAGAATTTTCCTAATGGAAAAAATGAAATCCAGCATTAGTGTAAAAGATTCTGACTTGAGGTGGGAGAGGGGAGATGGGCATGTAGGGAAACAGAAGGGGAAATTCATACACAAATGATAGATGAATAAAACCAAAACAGCCTTTTATCTCATTTAGTAGGATGAGTCTGTTGACTAACGTGGAAATTTTTTGAGAAAATTTTCCCTGAAAACTGAAGAAAGAATAATTTATTTAGCAAAAAAATCAATACAGAATATATTTTTAAAAATCAGACACAAGGTGAATTATTTAGATAGAGTGACAAATTAATATTCACTTTTTGGCAGAAGTAAATTTATATTTTGGGGCAAAAAAAAAAAGGAAGATGTACTTATTTATAGAAATTGTTCTTTCTCTGTAGGCCCACTGGGAAGGACTCACAGGAAGGATAACTTTTAACAAAACCAATGGCTTAAGGACAGATTTTGATTTAGATGTTATCAGCCTCAAGGAAGAAGGTCTTGAAAAGGTATGTAAGATGTTTACATCCAAAGTGATGGGAAACATATGTCCACTAAAACCAGTAGCAATTCCAGAAATACAGCATGTGTAATGTAAAACACTACACCTGTTCCCAACTAGATATTTGGTTTCAAAATCTTCTAGTAAGAGCTGTTGTCTTCATGTCTGACAGTTAGTGGTATCTTAACTGTGTGCTTCTAGACACATTCTTGGATTTGAGATGAAGGGATAAGAGAGAACAGCTGGACCTGGGGTAATACATTTTATCTTCACTTTGTCTCCAGTCTATGCTGAGTTCAGTTTTGATTCCGATCCCATTGCATATCCTCATGTGGGAACCTGTGTGTGTATATGTAGGTATACATCTTAATAATTTCAGAACAATCCAAACAAACTTAATAAACCCAGAACAAGCTTCATTCTGGCAATTTTATGTGTTTAAAGAATGAACTTTCATTCTCTTAGAATACAAAGTCTCTATCCCGAAATGGCACCAAAAAAATTAAGAATAATTAACTGAACAAGTTTGCCTGTCTTGACAGAAATTTTTCTTGTAGAGAGCTGAATGACAGACCCGAGGATTGAGAAATGCTCTTTTTCTCTTTAACCTAATATTGTCTGTATTTCAACTAAAGACCTTGGGGGTCACATAAAGATATTTGGCCTACCTACATCACACCATGTTGATCTGAAATGAGGTCCTCTTCCCTCTCTTCTCCAGCCACCATGCCATAGCGAAGCAAGGCAGGAAGCTGCAGAAGCTCACCTTGTTGTGATTAGCAGTTTTGCAAGTGGCATCTGCCTTGTAGTTTTAATTTATCTGCTGTGTCCAGTGTTTTGTAAGCACTGTATTTTTTCTTCATCTTCAGATAAAGCTTGATCAGCTATTGCCCCAAGGTAATATCATTGCCACAAATAAAACAAGAAATTGAGAGGCACCGTGCTGCAGAGTTGCCTTTCCTTTTTTCTAGAAATCATTAAATGGAGAAGATAGCCTAAAGAAAAAACTTCCTTCCCTCTCCTTCCTCCTCCTCACCCTCTAGTTTTGGAATATGAATGAAATACTTACATAGGTAGTGACGTTTTTGAAAATTACAGTAGAATCTTTCTATGAAACATTCCATGAAGAGACCTCTGGAAATCTAAGGAGGTGGGAAAAAGTATGTAATAGTGATAAGATTTGAAAAGCAAATTAGCTTTGTATGTAGGTAGGATAGGTGCAATACAACCTGTCTTCCTTTCTGGAAACAGAAGAATTGATTTCATGGGAATATCTAAATAAGTGTCTGAAGAACCTGCATGTAAGTAACGACTTTTAAAAATGAGGAAAAGAAGTCTCTATAATCTAGGATGGCTTTAAGAATATTGGGTGGCATTTGAGAACCATCAGGCAACAAGGACAAAATTGTTCCAGTGCACTTAATTTCTTTTAAGTCAGAAATGGAAAATAATGAAGGAAATACAGACAGTGTAATATATTTGTGTTTTGACATTTGTGAAACTACTTCAGAATTCTTATCTTTGTTATGGATTTTCCTGTGTAGATTGGAAAATCTTTTAGAGAGCATAGGTGCCAAATATTGTGTAATGATCACATCCACAAACATTCCCTCACCTACCAATCAGGTTCATCAAGTAGGACCTGCCTTTCGCTAACCCGTGCTGACTGGGCCTGATCACTTGGTTGTCAGTTTGTGTCATTTTTTAGGGAAAACTGAAAGTTGTTAGAAATAAATCTAATGCAGTAGCAATAAACTGTAGGTTGTTTGAATTGCAGTCATACATGGTAGAGAACCTTTATTTGTTTTTTTCTACATTTTTGTCATTTAAACTTTTATAGTGAAAGCACATTAAAAATTCTTCTCAGTTCAAAAGGCTAATTTAATTAAAATGATTAGAATCATAAACTTGAACCTCAATAAAATAGATTATTTCATGAATTTAGGATTTGAACTTGATCAAATAATGTGATGGCATTTCTTTAGTATATTTTTTGTGTTTCTTGAAACTCATAGAGGAGATTTCTCCAGCTTCAATTATGTGAAGGAACAGCAAGGACAGGCTCAAGTTCCAGTCTTTGCCTCTCCTTGTTATGTTCTGGATTGGTCTTTCTTTGAAATAAGCACTATGATTGCCTTAATTAACAGAATACTAACAGAACAGAATATACAAGTTCTCAGTCCTTTTACATTTCTTAATTGTGGCTGGACTTAAGGATGAACATTTGGGATTTCCTAGAAACCTTTCAAATCACCAAATGGAATAGTATCAAAAAATAAATGGTGTGTGTTTATGTATACACCCATATATGTATGTATATTCACAATCAAACCTCACATAAATTTTAATTATTATCTAGATTTAGTTTAATGTTAAATTTTATGTTACAGCTCTAGCTTAGTATTTAAAGGGATACTTGAAATTATTTCAAAAAACAGAAAAGAATGTTTGTATGTGTTTGGTTTTTTTAGAGAATTGAGTAATACAAACATTGTGCTATCTAAAAATGGATAGTTCTATTTCCTGCTTTCCGATTTTAGTTGTATAGTGATGAAAATGGGAGACAAATGGTGCAACCATAAGACCTGTTACTTATTACTTAGTATGTGAGACTGTCCTTCTACTGAACCTTAATGCATAACCCTGGACCTCCTTACTTAGACAAAAGTTCTGGTGACTATTACTAGAATAAGAATTTCAAGGTATAAGATGTCGAAAGAGCTACATACTGAACATTTACCTGTAAATTACTTAAGTTATTGCACTTAACCTACATTCAATCTTCTCCATTATGTTTTCCCCAAAACATCTTTTTGCTCTGCTCTTCTCTCTGATCACAGAAAATGGTAAATCCTTCTGTAGAGACAGTGTTGTCTGCTCTGCAAATGAATTTCCACCTATTAAATTATCTTCAGATGTAGTTTACCTTGAAGAAAGAAAGTTAAATGGAAAATTAAGTACTCAGAGGAACTTTAGATATTCTGTGCACACTTTAAGGTATTGTGAATCATATTTTAAACAAGCAGACTTTGAATAATGGAACAAGGTTTAATAATAAACATTAGCAATCCTTTTTTTTCCCTTTTTTTTGTTTTTTGTTTTTGCCATCTATTTTTCCTTGTAGTGTTCTTTTCTAGATGCTGAAATGTAACTAGTGGACAATTTTTACAGTAATTTACTGCTTTATAGGTTGGAACTTGGGATCCATTGAGTGGCCTTAACATGACAGAGAATCAGAAAGGAAAACCAGCAAACATCACAGATTCCCTGTCCAATCGTTCTTTAATTGTTACCACCATCTTGGTAAGCAATTATGTATTAGCATTTCTAGAAATACAGTTTTACAGGGAAGCGAAATATGCAATACTAATTACAACAACAATGAACAGTATGCAGTACATGTTACACTTACTTATAAAATACTGTTTCATAAATGAACTACAGTTGTTGAGCAATTCATGGATATTTATTCTTGTCTAAATTGTAAGTACATTATCACAATTTTAGAGTTGAGTTAAGTAATTTAACTTTCCTTATTATTGACTAAAATGTTTGGTTCCTTCACAATGCTATTTAGTTCAGCATCATATGACAAGACAAAATAATTTTCTTTAACAAATTGCCTTGTATATTAGCATAATGATTTTAGGCTGCAAATTTCCTTACCTTTAAGGAAAGGGTGAAGTATTTAACATTTCTTTTCATCATCATTATTAATCAATTATTAAGCTGAAACTTTAAATCATACAGCAATTTGACTGAGTTATAATTTGAACTGGATCAGAAGAAATGTTTTGAATAACTTCTTTTTCATTACCATTGTTGATAAATTGACAGTGGTAACAGGTATCTTCAGTTATGTAAAAATAAATGTTCTCTAATTTCCACACTATAATTTTGAAATAGTAATTTTGATTTCAGCACAAATGTCTGTTGGGTTTGCTGCTATTATAGTGTTTTTGCAAATGTAAAAAATAATTCACCTCGTAGCAGTTTTATACTTTAATAAGATACTTTTACCTACAAGCACATATTTTACCATTTCAAGCTAGAATGAATTTTCTTAGGTTCATAGATACAAATGCCAGTGTTCTAACCTTTTATGAAACATAAGCCACATAATTTCATCCAGTGGGTAAATTGTTGGTTACTTACAGCATCTGTTTTTAATTTGAAGATTTACAAATTATAGAAAATCTCCTGAAATCCTTTGTTTATTTATTCCACTAATCGAAAAATACCTACCTTATATATAATTGGAACATGGATGAATCACTTGCAGATGTTGAGTTCTTGTTATGCTAAAGCCAACACCTGTTTTACCACAACTTCCTCTTGTGCCATTAGTTACAGTTTATAAACACAATTTCTTGGAGTTGTTTTAAAAAAAAATATATGAACCTTTTATAATCTCTTACAGTAAAACCATGTTTTCTAGTCTGTCTTTTTTATTCCCACTGCCCTTCACAAGTTTTTAATTTTTATATATGTAAGAATTACTGCATTATCAAGTCAGGTTTCTTAGTAATTCCACTTGATCCCTCTATATTCCTGTTATGTCGTATTCAGATATCCTGCCGGGGATTTTTCTTTAAGTGTTCCACTGTTTCATACATTTGCTAGTAGCTTTCTAGAATTACTGCTTTTCAGAATATAGTCCTGCCTCTCTTAGTGACCTCTTCTTTTCATTGCTGAGTACTCAACCAGCATTTGTATCACCTCCATCTCTATCTCTTCATTAGCAATCACTGTATAGCTTATTCCAGATCAGTGACAACAATACCAGGACAAGGATCAGTCCCTGCAAGATCGCATGAGAAACACTCAATAATTTAGGGTGTTTCAAGTTTATTTCTGTTTTACTATATGTTGATAAGTTTTGAGTCCATATACTGCACATATCTTATTAATTTAATTGACACTTGCATGATTGTGTTTGAAATATTGATCTCAAGAAAGATAAGGAGTACAAATGTAAATAGAGCAATCAATGAGCACAGATTTTTGACTGATAAAACTCACAGAAGTAAATTTCTGGGATTTATGGTAGCAGCTGCTTTCTGTAATCAAGGATACATTTTCTTTTAGTTGGTGGTGTTTTATGATCATCTGTCCTCTTTGCACCAATCCAAATTAAATAATAAATAAAAGAAATATGAGGGGTTTACATTGCTATTAGGAGCAGGTCATTTCTAATTGCCTTTTATACTTTAGTGTCTATTCAGTGAGTCTTTTTGTAATTGCAATAACTCTTTTAAGCTATGAAGACATTGTCAGAGTGGTACACAATATAATGAAAAGAATGAAAAATTATTCCGATGCAGAAAGCACACACAATAGCTTTCTTTTGTAGCTCTGTCTTTTTGTGCCTACTAAATACATTTCTGTTGGACAGAAAACATATTACTGAATATTAATTTTATAGTCATTTAAAGGTACAATATAAAATACTTCAGCTTTTTCATCAACTTCCTTTTCTTTCCTAAAGCAGTCTGGAAAATACTGCTTTAAAAATAGATAATTCCCTTATTTAAGCTGTTCATGTGATTTTTCTATGGTTTTTTTTTCACTTTAAAAAATTCTTTGCAGCAGTTTACAGCATTCTATAGTATACTGTCAGTGGTTAAATCTTGATCAATATTTTCTGTAATTTGCTTTAACACTATTTTTTCTTGTAAAGATACCAGCCTTTCTTTTATTTTCAATTTTGTTTTTTTAAATTCTGAATTATGTATTTTTTCCTCCTTTATATTGTAATCATTAAGATCTTTAAAGCTCTGATTATATCTTCTTTTTTAAGGGTGGATGAGTATACTGAAGAAAATATATCTTCAGGCAAAATAAAAAGAAATAAACTACAATTCACAAATTCATCTACTGCAAGTCAGGACAGCACCATGTGGCAATGAATCCTGCAAAGTAAATATTATAGGTGGCCAACTGAAAGATGATTCCACAGTTCATGACCCATTCATTTGTTCTATTATGAAAAGAGATCAGGGTTCCCAGGACTTTACAACTTCTCAGAAGTCTATGGGCACATAGTTTTAGTGCAGAAGCTTTACAAGTTCTGGTTCCATAGCAGCTCAAAATACCAGCTAAACCTGTCTGGTGGAATGATGATTAGCTTTTTAGGGGTTAGTAATATTATCAGTATTACTATTAATAATAGTAATAATAATAATGCTGTTTCTATCTCTTACAAACATAGCTTTTGATATTTCAATCTTTTTTACACTATTGCTTTATTTTATTTTAGTGTCATCTGCTTTGGAACTTCAGAATTTCTTCTATTATACATTTTAAAAAAATTACAAACCTTTCAAATTCATTAATAACGTTTGAGTCTCATTTTAGATACATGTATCTAAGCATTTTTTTTTCCTTGTACTTTTTCTACCATTACTTTTGATCCTTTTACATTTGGAATTAAATGTTCATATTTATAAATATGTGGGCATGGTGCTTGTTTACTTGCGCTAAATTGCATACCAAGCTGTACATATTATCATACTGGTTCATTTTTCTGTTCTGCTGAAATGGATGCTTGTTTTTTTCTCTTATAGTTTCATGTGCTTTTCTGTATCTGCTTACATCAAAGCCCTGAAAAGATCAGAGCTGTTAAGTTTATTTTTTCAAGAAATGTGTGAAAGTTATGGAAGCTGTGTGATAATCTCTTAAGCAGTTTTTTGTGACTTTATTTTTGAAATGTGGAACTCCTTTTTTAACTGTACTTCATTGAAAAATTATCTTTGAATATTTAGAGGGCATAATTATAATGGATTTTCAAAACAATTCTATGAAGTTCAAAATATATTATTCCCACAACACATTTTATTTATAAATGCTGCTTTTTTCAAATTTTTTTTTTCAAATTTTTTTTAGGTATGTAATTTTTCTTTTTACATACTTTCTCTCCCTTTATTTTGCACCCAAAGGATATCTAAAGAATGAGGTTTTAATGGCCAATTTTTTAATTAGTATGTAAAAAACCCAGTTTGAGTCCAGAGTCTGCATCCTCTCTTTCCTGAACTTTATTGCAGTCCTGCTTCAATTCCACACATCTGCCTTCAGCCTGCAGTGCAGACTGTACACTGATTTCTTGAAGATGTAGCAGACATGTAAAGCAAACTACTTTTACTGTATTCCAGGAATTTTTCCACTGAGAAAGGTGAACTAGCTTCTTTTATAGTTTATGGTGCTCAAAATGCAAGAGTTTTAGTTTAAAATCACCCTTGTCTTGAGATACACTGTAATGGATACTTCTGATAAGATTTGGGACCTTCAGACTTGCAAGGTATTCAGATATATGCTTGGACACAGTGCTTGTTTGTATTTCAAACATAAAAATAAGTGATGCTTATCCCCCCCAAACATTATGAGAGTTGAAGGGAGTCATAGTATATCATGAGCATAGTGGGATCAGCACAAGCTAAAGTTTGACTTAGTATAAAAATGTCAGTAAAGCTATTTGCTCCTGGCTGGATGCCAGTAGAAGGTTGCATGGCCATCTGTTTATATCTCTGGTTAATGACAGAGAAGTATTTCCTTTATGTTTCAAGTTTATATTATCATACCAAACAACTTCTCTCAGATAATTCTATAGTGCTTCTATTTCCTTTTACTGAAAAGTTAGTGATAAACATACACTTAAATATTGGCAACATGCAGTTCATAACTCCATGTCAGGATTTGCACTTATGAACACCAAGAACCATCAGTCTAGGAAAATGCTTCCTATATTTGATATCTGTCTCATGTTTGCATGTTTACTCCTGCCTCATGCCTAGTCCTTTATTAAAAAAACCCAAACCTAATAACTTATTTGATATCCTTCATGTATCATGAACACTGTATGACTCGGTTCAGCTAAAAAATAGACCAGTAAAGTCTGAGAATTGTAACAGTTTTGTGTTTTCATGTTCTATGTTTTGTTGAGTCAAATTATTTTGCATCCACTCGTATCTTTTTTGCTTTACTGGAATGCAAACTTAGTACACACTTTTGGGATGCAGATGAATAAAGTCTGGCCAAAGACTAAAGTTTATTAGGACTAAACTGTGTGGAAATAAAGAATTTGTTGGGTTTTTTTTCCTAAAAGCCTGTCAAAATAAGGAATGTAACTGTAGAAAAGAGCTATCTATGAGTTCTTCAGGCTGTGATTAATTGAAGCATAGTTATGACTATACTTTTCGTGACCAAAAAGGTCATACTAGGGAATCTTCCAGGAAATACCTTAAAATATACCAAATAAGGATGTTCATCATTAATTTCTATTATAAATAGTACAGATGGAAGAAGGAGACTGTTTTCTTGTGTCTGGCTTTAGTTTTTAATATTAGAATATCCTGTCTCAAATTACTAGTGAAAGATATAATATACTAAGTTGTTTTTATTGATTTTAAGTAGTAGATTGCTTCACCTCTCCCATCTGAATTCTGACTGCCAGCTGTGATTGCTTATTGTGTATTCCTTGCTTCTGACATAAATGTTAATTAGGTATGGCACCCTTTTAACTTCAGTGTGAACAGAAACTAACTTCAGGTGAACAGAAACTAATAATTATAATTCTCTTTTCTAACAGGCAAATTTTGAAGATGGTTTTCCTTTTTGCATCATTAGGACTTCGACTTGTTTTTTTATTTTCTTTTTTTTAAACATTTTTTCAATAATTATAATAATACAGCAGTTTTTGATTCTTCACAATATTCATATATATTCATATATTCATGAATATTCATATATTCATATAATTCTTTACAAACAAGCTCCAAGTATTCTAGTCACAGGTGGTATACATTCTTGTCCAGTGCTCATAAAAAAAAAAAAAAAAGTCAAATATGCACACAGTGAGCTTGAATAGGCAGCTAAATGGACAGAAATTTGCTGAAAGTCATAGACAGATAATAGTAGGAAGGTCTGGTTTTGATATTAAAGTTGACATCTAACTGACATAGGCATAATGGTGCATTTTCAGTTCTGTAGTGTTAATTTTTTCCACACTGCTCACAGATAGTACATTGATAGAATATTTACAGCCACCCAACCATAAAAGGCTGATTGCATTTTCCAGATAACCTAATGTTCATAGAGTTAATTAGCCAAAGTGAACATTCCAGACTACTAAGCAGGTGCTCCTTCAGGTGTAATGTGGAGACTTAGCACAGAAGAGAATGGATTTGCATTATATCTCCAATTTCTAAAAAAACCCTGAGAGGGTTATCTTGGTGTGCTGTTGTCCTCAGGGTTAGAGACATTGACATTTTAACTTCTTCTAACACCTCCTATTTTTTAAAGGAATTAGTGGTATGAAGACTTAAAAAAGAAGAGCTACCCATGTGAAAAATAACCAGTTGAAACAAAACCAAATTTAAGATTAATTTTGATAGTTTGGTGACAGCAGTATAAACTGAAAGCTGGAGGATTGTAATTCATGTTGGCAATTTTCACACATCAAGAATAAACTAAAGTAGAAGGAAGACTATTTTCGATGAAAAAAAGGTTGTTTTTAAAATGCAGTAAATCTCCCTTTTGTTGCTCTTATTGATGTTGCTCAGAATTGATAGAAGTACATAGTAGAATTCCTTTCCTACAGCCTAAATTAAATGAATGGACATTTATTTTTTTTTGAAACATTGTCTCTACCTGTGGATTTATTCAGGAATATTCTTTATTGGAGCAGCTGTGTGTAGACAGTGCATATTCAATGACTCTTGCTTCCATCTACTTGTGTCATTCCAAGCAGTTATAAAGGTGCTAAGAGAAAGATAGGTTTTCTATTTTTTTCCAGAAAGGTGTCTCCAGTTGAAAGACTATTAATTTTAACTGAAACTATCTGAAGAATTTAAAGACTATTTTTAAGACATTCTGAAAACAAGTATAACCTACTCATTTTGTAATGTGGTCTAGTAATTTTGATGTAAGTGGTCTGTAGTATGTTCAGGAGCTGAATCATAAAAAGTTCACTAAATTGTGAACAATACTATAATAAGTATAAACCAGTTGCCAACCTTGATAAATGGCTTAATTTAAATACTTTATCTAACTGACATAAGTGTTTGAGGATTACTGTAACAATCTTATAGGAAAATATGCAAGAATGTATGGATGAGCTGGCTGGCTCAGTGGAGAAAATACTGCTGTACTTACTAAGAAAAGGAAATTATAATGCCTTCCTGATATTGACTGTGTTTAAATTCGACCACAGACAATTCCTGACTGCACGGAATGTAAGATAAAAACAAAACTATTGTCAAGAATCTTGCCAAGATTCCAGAGATGTTGAGGGGTGTTTGATTCTGTAAATATCTGAACAACTAAGACATCAAATATCTAGGATCTGTGTACCTGACCATTTCAACATACACACGAATTTCATAATACTTGCAGAATGTTATAGAATGTTATATCTTTGAAGCGTAAGTGTGAAGTTTTTTACATCTGAGACATTTTTTTACAGAAACAAATTTTAGGATTTAAAGTGTAGCAAAACTTTTTTTTATTTAATTCCAATTTAATATGAGATAACATATTTGGATTAACTGTTGTTGGTAAGTTCCAGACATTTTGGAAAATTCTAAAAGCACAGAACCTCACAGTTAAAACGGACAATTTTTTCATTGGCATGAGTTCTCTTCCTTGATAGTGAATGTTCTTTTCACATAAGAAACTGTTGTCACAGGTTTTGGAATTCATTTTTTAAAATATATTTTTAGCAAGATGTGGTTGAGCTTAGTCTATTCTTTTAGCAAAAATAAGAAATCCTTGGATAGCCTACTGTAGCACTTAAGTATAGTTACTATTAGAGAATGCTTCTTAGTTTGTAACATTTATTTCTTTTGTGAGATTTTAAGGCCATTAATTCCTGCCACCTCTACAGAAAATAACTTTTCTGGTTCCTTTTCCCAACACCTTTGTATGTGTAAAGAGACTTTTTATCACTTACCTGATAGTCTGTTCTTCCTTAAGTGGAACAACCTATATTCTTCCAATCTTTACTTATCCTATTTTGCAGACCTGGCTTCATGTATTTCCTGCCGTATTCAAAATTGAATGGAATACAACAACTGAAATATGAATAGTGTGAAATATGAATAGTGTAAAAAATATAAGATGATAAAGTAATTTCTATGAGAAGGAACCATTGTTGTCCCCCAGTTCCAACTTCTGCTCAAAGCATATCCAAGTAGGTCAGGTGTTTTTTTCTCGGTTAATGGTGAGATCCCGTTGAGTACAGTACATGATCCCCTGTAGTATCTAGGGCTTAATTTTACAGAGTTGCTACCTAATCAGCTTTTTTTCTTCTGGATTTCTGAAATTTGTTATTCATCTAAAGTGTGAAAATGTTCATCAATTCCTTTTGATTGCCATTTAAAAAATTATTTTCTATACTCAGAAACTTACCATTTTGAGTTGTGTTGCTACCCCATTGTAGAGTACACATCCAATTAGCACCTTTTCAGTTCAAGAGTAAGTGGAAATATTTAACTGTACCCATATAGAAGAATATCACTTGCTTTAACTTTCCAGACTGATAATGAATTTCTTTCAATTAAATGTTCAGAATAGTCACAGTTTCTTCAAATTTTTAAGAACAAGATGATTTTATATATGGCATTATGACTTTCCTCAACTTCCTTCCTTCTCCATATTCTCTTAGTTTTAGGTTCCCACAAATGAAATAGTTTCATAATTTTCTTAGTAAAAAAAATACTGTTTTTCTAAAAATTGGCTGAATTACATTACAACTTCATAGCTCTCCTTTCTCCAATTCTTGAAGTTTTTTGGAACTGGTAATAGTTTAATGATAAGCCTTTTACAGTCTCCTTAAAACCTCCATGAGTTATTAAAGGTAATTCCTAATGGATCTGAAATTACTAAAACGAGTTCTTCTGTGAATTCATCAGATCCAAATGTCCTGAAAATACTTAAAGTCAAAAAACTCACCAAAGTTGTCTTTTCCAGCTTTATTCGAAAAATTTTTTGATGTGCTTCTTTTGTTAATTTTGTACAATATCTGATCAGCACTAGCCTTTTCAGAGAAGACAGGCACAGAAAAATCATCAAACTGTTTGATTGTCTTTGTAATGTCATTTCATGGTTTTCTCTTCCTGATGGCAGCAGATTAACTAGTTCTGAGAAATTCCTTTACTTTTTTTGTAGAATGTTGCTTTTTGTCCTTAATATCAATTGATAATTGTCCTGGGGTTTTGTTTGTTTGGTTTTTGGGGTTTTTTTACTCTGGCAATAAGTTTTAAATTTTTTTTGTTTGTTTTTCTGTTTCTCACTCACATTTGGTATTACATTTCACTTCCTCCATACTTTCTTTTCTGATCATTTCATTGAATAATTAATGCTTTAGTCTTGTTGCTTCTTTTTCTACTCTTTCTGTGTTTGCATAGCTTCTGCTTCGCCACTAGTGTGCTTTCTTTAAGGAATTCTCATTTCTCCTGAAAAATTGTTTTCCTTTGTTGTTTCCTATGAGGTATTTCATACCAATTGTCTGAGTTTATTAACAACTGTTTTCAGGCATAGTTTATTGTTCTATCACTATCTCTGCTTCTCAATATTCTTTAATGATCTTTGTAATTTAAATTGCTTTCAGGTTTCATGTTTTCAGGCAGGTCTTTGTTCTTGTCAGTACTATATCTAGAATAGGTATCTTCAAGTCATTTGCCTATCTATTGTATGAAAAGTTTCTGTAAAAACATCCTAGTACTTTTCTTGGACAATTTGTTTTATGTTATAATCCTTATTAATTGTATGGAGATCGGTGGTGCACTTTTCAAAAATACGTCTGTAAACATTAATTTCAAAAGAAGTATATAAAAGTAGAATCTCAACAGAGTCTTGATTCAGTAGTTTGGTTTTTTTAGGGAAAAAAGAGTAAGAGACACCAGGGAAAAGTTATATTCTAAACACACTTTTTAGAGCAAGAGATCTTGCTTTCTCCTTTGCATTTTGGGCAAAATCTTACATTCTACAGTTCCAGTTTTATGCAGGGATAATGGTTAAATCATGGGACACATCATGATATATGTTTACATGAGGAATGCTGACAAATCCTTATTAAAGCTGTCAGATGCCTGTAGAATGAAGTAGTTTTAAGTGCACTGAGTGATGATGTGAAGCTTTAGGGCTGTATGAATTTTGTTAGGCTGCCCTGGAGAGTTTATCTGATTATTCATTGAGATTTGTATTTGGTGCAGTGATTGCATCTACTGCAGTTTCTCTTACATTACCTGGTGCTTATTTTTTTTTATAAATGTAAAAAATAAAATAAAACATGTCTAAAACATGAGCAAAGACCAGGTTGTGTATTTAACTGATCAAACTTGTATTTAACTGCAACTTGGATATTGGTGCCATAATGAGTTGAAAACTCCACCATTTGTTTTTTTAATTTTTCTGCATTCGGCATTGTATTTGAGGAAGGTTGTCTTACACTGAGAAACACTTTTAAAACTACATTTTGCTAAATATTGTTTCTTACTGCAATAATGAATATTCTGCCAATAATTTTAATTTGTTTCGTGTTCTGTTTACAGATCACTTTATGTAAAAATCTCACAGTGTAATTTAAATTAAATATAAAGAAGAATAATCTTTACAGAAAAGAAATCTGATTTTCAAAGAAGTACATCATAAGGTCTACTAACCAACTTCATTTTGAAGATAAAGACTTCAGACATACATAACCAAAACCTAGGAGGATTCTACTTCTTTTTTAATCTAAAATGATTCATTTTAGTTCTTTATACAGGGAGTTGTATCACTAATTTAGGTTAAAAAGAAAAGAAAGGTGTGAGACTACTTGTTATCCATGCTGTCTTCTTAATTTTTACAGGAAGAGCCATATGTTATGTTCAAGAAATCTGACAAACCCTTGTATGGAAATGATCGATTTGAAGGTTATTGCATTGACCTCCTCAGGGAGCTGTCTACTATCCTAGGATTTTCCTATGAGATTAGACTGGTGGAGGATGGAAAATATGGAGCCCAGGAAGATGCCAGCGGACAGTGGAATGGAATGGTTCGTGAACTTATTGATCATGTAAGTTAACTTTTGGAAGCTTTCTACTATCCATTTACATCTCAGTTCTATCTATAGAAGTTGTGAAACTTTTATGATAATGCTGTTTGGATAGCACAGGTTTAGAAAATGCAGATGTTAAAAGAAGTGATGCAAGTAGATTCACATAAGTGGTTTATATAATGTAGAACTGGTTTGCTAAATGAAGAATGTTCTGCATCTCTGTTTTGTCTCTAGTCAGTGTTTGTTTCTGCCAAACTGTGGCACATGTCTAAGTAAAAATACAGGATAGATACTATTCAGAATTTATTTATGAGAATAGATACATATTTTTCACTGAAAAATATATACATATTAATTAATCAGTAGAAGTCAGGACTCCAGATAGTGGATCTGAGACTATATTTTAGAGAAAATTCTGTGGATGTAGTATAAACATATACATTATTTGATACATACAAAGACAACGACATCTTTCCTCTAACATTGACAATAAGTGCAAGAACTAAGACAAAAATTATATTGTCTTACAATATTGTCTTATTGTGGTACAATATACCACAGCAGCAAAGTGCTACTATGTCTTTCAACAGAGATACCTGTACCATCCCTTGTAAATGAATAAAGCAGGAATCACTTCATGTCCTTCAGAGCATGATTTCCCAGTTGATCAAGCCAGTTTTGCATTTATTTGGGTGAATTGTTTGAAATGGAGGCATCTGATCAAAGAATGAGATAAAACCTATTTGCCACATCACTGTCCTTTTAAACAGGTGGAAGGGGAGACCATTGCTAATCCAAGTGGAACCTTCTAATGGTGGCATTCATCAGATGGGTAGAATATGTGCTAATAAAAATATTATTAGGAGTATTGACATCTTTGTACTTTTCCAGTAAATAATCTAGTATTGCTGTTGCAACAGATGTTGATTATATTTATCTTCATACTTTTAAGAATGCATGTGTCTATTTATACTTTAAATGTATGTATGTATTACACCTAGTATACAAAGCAAAGAGATATTTAGCTATAATTTCTATCCATCCCTATACATGCATATTTACCCATATGTAATAGCATGCATATCTATTAGACCTGATGGTTGTTAGGTAGTATCAGCATCTGAAACTAATTTTCCATGACTGAGGCAGATATTGTGGAAGCAAATTATTATATAATTCTTCAGAAGTAAAGAAAAAACACATAGAAAAAACACATTTTTATATGCTTTCATTATTCAACCCTAAAGCTTTCTTGAACAAGGAATATTATGTCCTCCTAAGCTATTCACTAAGATAATCTTGGAATAAAATGCATTTGAAGAGGCTGCAGCAGTAAAATATGTGCACAGGAAGTTTTCCAGTACTTTCCTCTTCTCAGTTTGGTTCATGGCTTTTACTAGTCTCTCTGATTTTATCTGTGGTTAAAATTTTCCTTGAAAATTTTCTTTGTTTTTATCTATTCTTCTTTTGTAATTATTTGAATAAATGCAATTTATTTATACATCTCTATCTGAATGCATGTTATGGGTACATTTTATTAGCAATCAATACTTCAGACCTCAGAACCGATAAATTAAAATTTACAGAAGCCCATTAGCTTAGCTTTTCAGTCTTTTGATTTTCCCTTAGGAAATATTTTTTAAAAGTGTCAAAAAGCTGTCAATTTTAGAAAGCTCAGTTACTATTTGTTTCGGAAAGGTGAAATGTTTCTGTCTACATTTTTCAAACTGAGTTTCTAATTAAAATACATGGATTACAGAATAAAGACAGAGTTCTGCAAATTGTCATGGCACTTATATCTGTAAAATATTTTCAGAATTGATTATATGTTTATCAGCTTGTTAAATTTCAAGTGTCAGACATTTAAGTTCAGAAAGAAAGGATACTGTAGTATCTTTACAAAGACTGAAATTCTACAGTGAGAAAAAAGGCTGAAGCATTTACATAATCTTGTGAGTTTTCAGTCTCATTTCCCATACAAACTTTGTTACGTTCCTTCTTTCTTTGACAGTTTTACTCAATGTCCATAAATGCCATCATTCTGGTATCGGTTTCAAAACAATGACTGCTTTCCTCTTGAATGAATGATACATTCTGAAGGTGAAAAAAATAATTCAGTGATTCCTTCACATTGACAACTGAATGAGAATGAATTCTTGTTGGAAAATACAGTGGTCTCTATAGCTACAAGTAGAGGAGAGAGATTTACTAGGACAGCAGATGTAGATGAGACTTCCCTATGAAAACATGTTAAATTTAATTTCTCCATTTGACTCTCTGGCCAAACTCTTCTTTGGTGTGTTTGTCTATAGCAGTGCCCCTCTTTCTGTCTTCTAAAAAGTTAATGAATCCATTTCTTGAGCTCAATGTTCCTCTCTGGTTTGGCCTAACACTTTATACACCCTGGTTTTTGGCCTAACACTGCAACAATGCTGTTCTAAGTGCTTTATTTCTGTACCACTATTTGTCTTTGAATCATGACATTATCATTGAAACTCCTTGATATTTCATTTCTGAGTTCCACACAAACTGTTAGTAACAGTAGTTCACATTTCAACAGAAAATTTGACTCCAAAATTGCTCCTAATAGATTTTTTTGTTTTGTTACCCAGTTAAGAGAATGTACTGATTCTAATGTTTTCAAAAACATTTTTTCTCTTAGAAATTTTTTTTTGGCAGGTATTTTCCACTCAATTAATGATAAGCGAATTTCTCTTTGATATTTGTTGTGGTTTTGGTACTCTAGAAAATGGAAAACAAAATTTATCCAATATTGTAATTAAAATACACGATGACAAAATTAGAACTCAAGGATCAGATGATTAGTTTAGTACCCTATGTTGATCCCCAGTCAGTCTGAGGTCTTAGCATTTGTCCTTTTGGCACTTGGGTAAAAACTTGCTGGTGTTGACATGGAACTTTTTTACTTCAATAAAATAAAAGAACTGTCAGACACAGGGTTTTTTTTATCAGCTGTCTTTTCTTGCCCTGCTTCTATATCATATCAATGTTGAGATACCAGGCAAAGAAAAATTTTTGTCCAATTTGATTTTTATTCTATTCTGTCTTAGTTCTGTCCATTCAAATCTTATTTTTAGCTTCTTGAAACAGATACTACAAACTGTTTGCTGATATAATTAACAATATGGAAATCTTGTTAATTTTGACTCATTAAAAAAATTGAATTCATCTGTGAAAAGCATTAAATTTGAGAGGGTAAAAATGTGGTAGTTTTGTGAAAGAAGAGGAGCTCCCATGTGGCAGATGTGAAAGGAAATTTCCAACAATTCCCACCCTTACTCTCAATTTTATTACTTAAAAATAATGTTCTCAAAGCAGATGAAGGAGTTTGGTATTAACTTCTTTTTACACATACGTTTTTACAACCTACTTGATATCTTAAATCAGGCCTCATAACATCAGTTTAATCTTGAGTATAATTCCATGCATTAGGATATTGTACCTCAGAGGGGAAGATATACTGCAAGAGACTAAATTCAGGATAAAATATCTATATTAATGTTTTGGTAAAAGGTGCCTGTCAGAGCACTAGCTATTTTAGAGAACAGAGAACAGCTATTTTAGCTGTTACAGACCTAATGAAAACAGTCCTGTCAGAGCCAACAGATAAATTTGACTTATCTTGTAAAGCTGTTTCCAAGGGAGTTATTCAGGTCAGATGCTCCATGACCTCAAGCACATCTGCATAAGGCAGTAGGTGTGACAGGACATCCGCCCTATTCTAGAGCAGAGCAATTGAGGACAGGTTGGATACCCAAGGTATCTTTTATGCAGTAGAGATCTTCAGGAACACAAAACACTTTTCTAGAACTTGATCAAATGAATACGTCTTTATATTCCATTATCTGTACTATTTAGAATTTCACTGTCTCTGATGAGAATCTAAACTTCTAGTGATTGGCTCACACATAAGTGTCTGGTGCCACTTGAGCTTTGTTAAGATGTCCAAGACACCTGCATAATACTGGCAGATGTAATACCTGTAGGAGAGCCTTTAGCTGATGGAACAGCAACTAGATGAGTGGTGATATCTTAGAGCATGTCCAGAAAAGTGTCTGAAATAAGAGCTCAGGTGTCTGCCTTTGATGTTAGCTCACACTTGGGTCTTACCTGAAGCAACTGTGAGGTTGCAGTCTGTCTTCACAAAATTAATTTGTACCACACTTGCTACAGTATTCATTGAGTGTTCATCTTTTTTTTATTTATTTTTTTTATTTTTTTTATTTTATTTTTTTTAAATTACTATATGAATAAACTTCTCCCTCAAGAAGTAGACTAAGCCTTTTCTGAATGCCCATTCTTGTTTATGTAGGTAAATATAGCTGGTTTCTCATGTAAGGATGCTATTTTCCAGTTGTTTTTTTTCATTATCTCTGTCAGCTATCATGTTTGTATTAGCAGCTGTGAAAAATAACAATTACCACGCAAAACTGTAGTTTTAAAAAATGCTGCCTGAGAACCTTTATTTATTAAGAAAGAAAATACTAATTTTGCTAAGAGACTTCATAACAAAGGTTGATTTTTTGTGTCTGTGTTCCTAGTTTTTGAGTATCTCTAAATAGATCGTTTAAGCTGTCTGAATAGAGCTCTTGACTTTCGGCTGGTAGTATAGTTTTGATGAAATATTTAGGAGGGGGGGAAATGATGATAGATTAAGATAAATTATCTCACAAATATTGGGTTTTAAGTGATCATCATGTGTTGCGGTTTAGGTCCAGGCGATAAAGAAAGGACCATTCAGCTGCTCACTTCCTCTCCCCGCATTTCAGGATGGTGTGCAGGAAATCCACCTAAAACCTCATGGGTCCAGACAAGGACCAGGAAGGTTTCAGTAACCAGTTATGGTCCTGGGCAAAACAGATTCAGCTTGGGGAAAAAAAGCAATTTAATTTGTCATTAATCAAACCAAAACAATGAAAAGAGAAAACAAAAACTAGAACTTTTATCCCACCCCTCCCTTCTCCCTGAGCCCAAATTACTTTTTTCCTGATATCTCTACCTACCCCCTGGCCTCAACAGAGTAGTGACACAGGGAGTGGGGTTTGCTGTCCATTTGTCACATGTCTTTTTCTGCAGCTCATTCTTCCTCAGGGAGGAGGACTCCTCACATTCTTCCCCTGCTCCAACAGGGAGTCTGTCTTATGACATGTTCCTTCATGAACTCCTCCAACATGAGTCCCTCCCACCAGGTGCAATCCCTCAGGAACATTACTCCAGCACGGGCTGGCCACAGAGTCACAGCTGCTTTGTGTACAGTCACCTCCTCTGGCACAGGGTCCTCCACAGCTGCAGATCCGCATCTGCTCCATCATGATCTTTCACAGGATTCTTCACCATGCTTCTTCATGGGCTGAAGGCTGATAGCCTGCCATCTTAGCTCGGGATGCAGGGGAAATTCTGCTCAGGCACCTTCTTCCTTTCCTTCCTCACCGACCTTGGTATTGCTCTCTCCTCTCCCTCTGCTCTGCCCTGAGGTCTCATAGCTACTCATTTCCCCTTCTTGAATGTTCATCACAGAGGTGCATCCATGGTTGCTGTTGGGCTCAACATTACCCAGAAGTGGCGCTAGACTTATTGGAGCTGTGGGAGCTTTCACCATCTTCTCACATCTTCTCATCTTCATCATCTTCTTATCATCTTCATCCACCCTTAGGGCCCCTCTCTCACTACCAAAAGCAGCACCACATCAACCCAGAACATCTTGTTTCTTAGATAAAATATCATGGGTTTTGTCTGTTTTTACACTAGGGGTAACCACATCTAATAATGATTAAAAAAAAATAATATTACTGAACAATTTGCATGGTCTTCAGTTTTACATTAAAAAATAAGCTTAATAATGCCTAATTTTTATTTTATTATTTTATTATTTATTTTATTTTTTATTTTATTTTTTATTTTATTATTTTATTATTTTATTTTATATCATGAAAATAAGTTATTTCCATTGATGAGACATTCTACATGATGGATAATATTACTCAGCAACAAAAATTATATTCCCAGACAAAAAGTTATTTTTCATTTCTTATGACAAGGAATGTTCAGGCTGTTCAGGCTAAGCGAAACGTGTAAGAAAGAGGAGGGAAGAATGGAAGTACTGCTGTTTGAAGTGTCAAAGAAAAGCTTTACACAGATCTTTAATGAATAAGAAGGAGCAAGTGATCATGTGAGCGTAGTAGATAATAGCTTATAAGCTTATGTCAAGGGAATTCTAGTGGGATTTGAGTCCACTAATGCATCAGGTGTTGTGGTGTTGTGGTGGATGTCAAACCCACACTTGTGAGGAGAAAGACACCAAGTAGAGAATTAGAAAGGATTTTTTCTTGAGCAATATGCATGCAATACCGTAGCCTAATGCTTGGGGGCTCTGAGACTGAGGAAGGCAGTGTTTATATAAGTTGCCTAATGTTAGAATTACCTGTGTTAAGGGATAGTTACCTTCGTTTGCATAATAACTGTGTGCATATTCTGTGTAGGTGCTTAGTGGTGTGTTAATCTTCAATGTTCTAGTATCTCAGTATTTTATTTTATTTTTACCTATGTAAAAGAGAAACCACAGTTATTTTTTTTTAATTACTCTCAGTATATGTTTAAAATACTACAGTTTGTATACCAGTTTTCTTATCAGAAACCACAGAATTTCTTACCAGAACCATGGAATTACCTTGGCTGAAAAACACCTTCAAGATCATCAAGTCCAACCATTAACCTCACACTGACAAGACCTTAACTAAGTCTTATCCCTAAATGTTATGTCTAACACTCTTAAATACCTCCAGGGATGGTCACCCTCCCACTGCCTCATGCAGTCTGGTGAAGTCTTCACCCTTATCGTGAAGAAATTCTTCCTAACATCCACTTTAAACCTCCCCTGGCACAACTTGAGGCCATTACCTTCTGTCCTATCATTTGTAACTGAACAGACCAACATCCACCTCTTTACAACCTCCTTTAATGTAGTTCTGGCAAACAATACGGTCTCCCCTCAGCATCCTCTTGTCCAGGTTAAACCCTAGGTTCTTACAAGTATTGTTCTTACAACTCCCTCAGGTGCTCCTTGTAAGACTTGTACTTCAGACCCTTCATTAGATTTGTTGCCCTTCTTTGGACACACTCTAGTAGCTCACTGTAGTCAGGGGCCCAAAAGTGAACAGAGTAGTCAAGATGCATCCTCAGCAGTGCTGAGTACTTTGTATCTTTACGTGCTTGTATTTTCAGCTGTCTTATGCTTGGTTTATAATTTCTCTCCTTCGTGATTTATCTGTTTACCCATTTGAAGGCCACCTGTTCTGAGTGCATTTTAATTTCTAGGTATACATTTATTTACCTTGCAGATTAAGCATTACTTTTCTATGTTGAACCATTAGTTTCTCGATTTCCAGTCATCATTATTAGTTTTATTTGTTATGTTGGCATCACATCCTTCTCTTTAAACAAAGCTAGTAATTCACATTACTTAATATCTTTAAATAGTATTCCAACTCCTTCTAATTATTCTGTGGCACCATAAAGTATCTGTAGCTCCTGAGCTGTTAAGTGCCTGTAACGTATTTTTCATGTATATGTTTACTGTTTTAAATATTCATATTATCTTTCAGTTCTTATTGCTTGCATGCTTTGTTTTCCTCATTAACGTAGCATTTAATTTCTGTGTGAAATCTGTCCTGGGGTCTATAGCATAATTTATTATGATAACATGTAATGTGCCAGAAAATATCATTTGTGCTTTTTGTTCCTTTCAGTCTAATTGCTAATTCATTAATCCACAGCTTCAAGTGCTCTGACCTTTTATTTCCAATGTCATTCATCCCAAGCTGAATTAGCAGCAGCAGGTGTCTCCCTGACAAGCAACTAACCATGTCTCTTGTTGCTTGAACTTCAATTTTTCACTGCAAGCAAACTGAATGTATTCACACTTACAGACCCTCTCTGCAAATTCATATTTTGCATGTTTTAATTTACTAATGTAATTCAGTCAAATATGCTGTTGTATGCACCTACTGTCCTTTGCTTCTTTGCTTGCTTTAAGGTCTAAGATCAAAGAGATGGTCTTTTACATGGCCATAGAATTATTAGCACCTACTATCTTTACTACTTGTAGCTTTACTGCTTGTTCAAACCAACAGCCAAACATTGGTCTTCATGTTAACTTAGAAGGTGGCACTTAATTTGTATGTCTATTTAGTCATTCTCTAAAAAAGACTCTATCTGATATACCAGTGTACAAACAGATACACAGAGTAAATGTTGTGCAGAAAATTATCATAGTAGAGTACAGCAGAAAGTATCGCAGAAATCCATGAAAAAATGCCAGGGAAATTTAAAAGCTCAGTAATCTAAAATGTCAAAGAACTCCTGAGCCAGAAGCTTAGGTCAAGTGTGCAAAATAAATGTATTCATGTACATGTAATTCAGTGAGGAGCATAGCACAAGTGCATACATATTCCCTGTTAAATTGTAGGCACTGGGTGTCTATTGCTGATTTCAAGTACAGGACAGACTGAAGATATATTTTTCAACAAAAGAGCAGTGGAGAGTGAGCATGTATTTTCCAAACCTGCCACAGCCTGCATTCAGTAAATAAAGCAAGACTCAACAATTATTCTAATATTGCTGTAAGACATAGAGAATAATATTGCACACATAAGTCTAACTAATTACACAATCTTTTGCACTTATCCCATCATATGTTTCCCAGAGAGCCTGGATGAAACATTGAAAGTACATTCTCAAGTCATTTGACCCAAGAAGTGGTAGGAGACTTTCACAAGAAGGGTCTTCTCAGTTTGTGCTCTGAGATTTGTGGATTTTTTTATGTACTTAGGAGGCTGTTTATCTGAAATTTCTTCAAACTAGGGGTAAGTGAAGATTGCCTTTCTGTTAGTTTAACTACAGCATGCCCGTGTAATGTTTTTTTTTTAAGTTAGGGTATTATGGATGTCTAATTTTAATTTTCACAGTTTTAATCATTACTAATGAACCTTTTCCTTTAAAAATCCCTTTTCTATTGCTGTATGGATATAACCCTTCATTTTTTCTGTTTCTTCCTCTTCTCTTCTTCTCTTCTTCTCTTCTTCTTCTTCTCTTCTCTTCTCTTCTCTTCTCTTCTCTTCTCTTCTCTTCTCTTCTCTTCTCTTCTCTTCTCTTCTCTTCTCTTCTCTTCTCTTCTCTTCTCNCTCTCCCTCTCCCTCTCCCTCTCCCTCTCCCTCTCCTTTCCTCCCCTTTCCTCCCCTTTCCTCCCCTTTCCTTTCTACTAGGCTCATCAAATCCTACCAGTAAATTACCATAGAATCAAACTTAAATTTTTGGAACAACATTCATACTCTGTCTTTTGACATTCTGCTAAATAACTCAGGTCAAATTTAGCACACTAAATAACTTCAGTAGCCCAGTAGCCCAGATGCCTCATGACATATAACATGTTTTGCTGTGTAAAACTGTTTGTAATTTGTTGCTTCAACCATTTTCCACATTCATAAATAAGGTGTTTGCCCATTTCCCTTTTTTTTTTTTTTTTTTTTTTTTTAGGTGTAGTCTTCCACAGCTACACAAGTTTCTGGAAACAATTGGAAATCTTTTCAAATGTCCCTTGAGAAGATAAAGGCAAAAGAATGTCAGCACTGGGCCAAATGAAGTGGGAATTAGGAAGCAAATACTTTAGAGCATTAGTGAAAGAATTAGTAAATAAGCATGAGCACAGAACATGTTTTATGTCTAAACAGTATAATTCCCATTTATAATTATTAGCTATTTGGACATGCCTGGCTAATGCATTTGGTTATATAAAATGATTAAGTGTCAGTGACAGAGAAAACCTGAATAATCTGGAGTAATTTTCACTGCATTACCAGTGAAGTGAGTCATAGCCCATCAAGACAGAGGCATTCACTTTTTCCAATGAAACTCAAAAAGATAACTCTTTAGCTCAAGCATCATCTGTGCTTACAAGAATGATTAGGAACTGATTGGAATCAAGGCTAGGGCTGTATTTATAAAAGTGTTACATTTTTCATATCCTCATACAGTTATCTAATCTTTACAATCAATTTTGTTGCTGTAATGATAGTGAAGAATGGTAGAAAATAACATGAGGATTATTGTTTTTATGTATGTGTCTGCTGCATTGAAATATATGTGAAAATTAAAATTCTCTAACTGCAGAGTTAATTTCCATTGAGATTTATCCCTTTTATTAGGTAAATCCTTGTGTCTACATTTTTATTCTGTCTCTTCTGGTTCAGAAAATGTTGGTCATTGAGGCTGGCCCATTAAGCAGAAATTAAATTACCTGGAGAAAATTAAGGAAACAACTTCTCTCTTCAAATATATTATTTTCCTACAAGGAGGTGATTTGCAATTTTTGTTTTTATGACAAGTCTTGGGTGATGTTTTTTTAATAGCTTGTTGTAGAATCATAGAATTATTTGCTTTGGAAGGGACCTTCAAGATCACCTAGTTCCAACCCCCCTTCATGGGCAGGGGCAAGAATAAGATTTCCAAATATCATTCTTCCTTTTAAAGCCTATAAGGAATCTCTTCATTCAGTCTGTTTCTACCATATCTTTTCTGTCATAAATTTCAGTGTACAGTTCTTCATCACTGCAAATATCAAAATAAGTTCAGATGTATGGGGAAAGTTGATCCTGTACTATTTTTCTGAGTCTTTCCTTAGTCTTCCTCTCTGTCTACTCTCAGATCATATTTTAACCTCTCAGATGTAATGTAAGGAATCTGATTGGATGCTAGTAGATCAAGAATACATAAATTCTTCTCATAACTCTGAACATAACAGACTTTGAGCCATGTTGCAAATGTTGCTACTTCACCTCTGCGTGAATTTTCTTCATTTGGAAATAGTAATGGATTTAAAAAGACTTCCAAGGGACCTATATAAATTGGCTAGAGGTGCATTCACGAAGCACAGTTAACACAACCAAATGAATTCTTAATAGCATTACTGATACTAGAAGCTTAATAATGATAAAAGAAGGTCATAAACTCTGTGCTGCAATTTGTCTTTTGCTCATTATGGAAGGTAGAGATGAGGGACCATGGAATCCTGGAGTATTTCAACCTTCAGAGAAAGAAGCCCTTTAGTGAAACATTTTCAGGATGTGCTGTCAGGAGATGTCCCTGAGAATGATGCCCAAAACACAGTGTAACCCGTACTACCTGGGGAACTGAAATCGTGTTATTTCTGATCTCTTATTATCAACCCATCAAAAATAATTTAGTTGTTGAAGAAAATTATGTTAACGTCAAACATTCAGAGTTAAAAAAGAAAAAAAGAAATTGCAGTACAGCCTTAATTAAAGTCCATAATACACCAGACCAGTGCTGGAAAGAAAATACTGTTATTTTGTCTCAATGGCTTAAAACTGATTTGCACAGTCAATTTTTATTCTACTCTTTCCTGACTTCTTAGGGCCTGACTGGCAGTAAGGTAATTTGGTAACTTCCAAGAATGAGTAACTTCTCTTCCTGAAAACATCTTAGTGTGAAACAAATATATAAACACACACACAGGTATGCATAAAAATAACTGCATATAGGGACTTGTAAAGAATGAATGTGTATTTTTTTGTGTATGTGTGAAGCATGGTACTCATAAAGTGCTAGTAAAAACAGTATAGGTATTAGATTTTTCTTTTATCACTCAGAATATTGGGTAAATAGGTGGCATACTGACGCAACATTTTTCATATATAACTTACACTTACTTTCAAAAAAATATTGAAAGTTTTCTTTTCATTTTGTAAAATCAAATTTAAAGAAAGTGAAAGTCTGCTTGAAGAAAGATTTTACTTCTTGCTTTGCTTTAGATGTGTATATAATCTGTTATTGGAAGTAAAGTGTTCATTTAAGGTATGAAAAGTAGGTTGTTAATTAGAAAACCATTTTGTGTCTGAGGTAAGATGTATTTTTCCTTAAAAATAGAAGATTTAGGTAGATGAATTTTCTTAGATTTTTCTTTCTTAGGATTTTTTTTGTTTGATTGGGTTTTTGTTTGTTTGTTTGTTGTTTTGTGTTTTTTTTTTTAATATAGATAGGTATTGTGTATTATTCCTGAATAAGTATCTTCTGGAAAATTGATCAGACTCTTCTTATATAGAAATACTCAAGTCATCCTTCAAATGCATGGCAATTGATTATTAGCTTTTAAAATTAGTTTGCCTGGATAGCAAAATAATAAACCTCTTGCAAAACGTCATGTGCAACATTCAGCCCCACCACTTCCTTGTCTTATGATTTTCGAGGCAGCTTTAAGATTATCTTCCTGGAACTCAAAAGAGCTATTGAAATACTGTAGTACTTCATAATTCAAAATGTAAAAGCCAAACTTGTGTAAAATCTATGCTTGTATTATTGGCACAGTGTAATAATAAACAGATTACTGGTTATTTAGGAAAAAAACACCAGAGGAGCATAGTGTCATTGCTCTTCCCTGAGCCTATTGCTATTATAGGTCTGCATTAGGGTGATAAAGTTTTGTTGAAAGAGCCATAACATCTTAGAGTACAATGGGAACATGCTTTCAGATTTCGTTCAAGTGATGACCTCTCTGGGCAACCTCCTCCAGTGTTTGACCATTCCTAAAATAAAAAGGGCTTTTTTATGTTTAAGTGGAATTTCCTGCATTTCGATTTGTGCCCATTACCTCTTCTTTCACTGGATGCAACTGAGAAAGATCTGGCTCTGTCTTTACTTCCCTCCCCACCCTACCCCTTTCAGTTATTTGTGTTCATTCATTAGATTCCCCTGAGCCTTTTCCTCTCCAGACTAAGCAGTCCCAGCTCTCTCAAGCCCATGGCAGGTACTTGTCACCATCCTTCCAGTGTTAGTAGTGAAGCCTGGGTTTATGATTTCCAGGTGCAACATAGGCATTTTCCTTATTTGAACTTCATGATGTTCCAGTCTGCCTGTGTCTCCAGCCTGATGAGGTTTTTCTAAACAGCAGCATAACCCTCTGGTCGATCAGCCACACTTCCCAATTTTGTATAATGTGCATACTTGCAGGAGGCACATTATGTCCCCTCGTCCAGCTCAATAATGAAAATCATAGAAACATTTTGGTTGGAAAGATCTTTAAGATCAAGTTCAACCATTAACCTAGCACTCTGCCAAGTCTACCACTAAACCCTGTCCCTAAGCAATGTATTTACACATCTTTTAAATACCTCCAGTGGCTCAAATACTTATCTAGGCAGTTCCAGTTCTGTTCCAGTTCCTGACAACCCTTTTGGTGAAGAAAATTTTCCTAATACCAATATAAACCTTCCTCTGGCACAACATGAGGCTGCCTTCTATTATTCTGTCACTTGTAACTTGGCAAAAGAGACCAACACCCTGCTTGCTACAACCTCCTTTCAGGTAGTTGTGGACTGTGATAGGATCTCCCCTCAGCTTCCTTTTCTCCAAAATAAATTACCCCAATTTCTTAGCCACTTCTCAAAAGCTTTGTACAAAACTTGACCAGTTTTGATGCCCTTCTTTGGACAGGTTCCAGGACCTCAATGTCTTTCTTGTAGTGAGGAGCCCAAAACTGAACACAGAATTCAAGATGCAGCCTCACCAGTGCTGGGTATAGGGGGAAAATGTTGAACAGTGTTGGTGCTGACATTGACTTCTGGAGTATACCACTAATGATCAATCTCCATCTGGACTTCATGCCACTAAGTGAAGCCCTTTCAATCAAATAACTTGATCAGTTTTCATTTAACCTGAATGTCCACTTATCTAGTATGTACTAGATATGTTTTACATAAATACAAGATATGTTTTTTTGTACATAAAACCATATTGTTTTAGATATGTTTTTTGTACATATTAGATATGTTTTAACAGTATACAGAGTTGAGAACCTTGCTAAAGTCATGATAAACAACATTCAGTGCTCTCTAGTCACCTGCCAAACCCAGTAATTGTAGGATGATATTAAGTTCGTCAGACAAGTTTACCACTTTATAATCTATGATGATAACATTCAGTTACCTTCTTGCCCTTAGTATGACTTCCACGATTTGCTCTTTCCCAAACAGCAATTTGAAACTGAACAGCAGGTCCTGAAGACAGGGGTGACACTTGTTTTCTTTCAGGTCTCAGGAACCTCCCCTGATCTCCACAGTCTTTGAAAGATAATTGAGATTGGGTGACATGAGCCAGCTCCCTCAGCACTCATGGATGCATTACATCATGTCGCATTGACTTGTGTACGTGCAGTTTGTTTACATGATCCTTCACCTTATCCTGCTCTACTGAGGGTTAAATCTTTCTTGCTCCAGACTTGCCCCGTAGTCTCAAGAGTCTTGGGATTTTTGAAGGCGACTCTTCTTATGAGTAAAGACTGAAGTGAAGCATGCATCAAGTACCTCATCCTTCTCCATTAGGTTCTTTTATCAAGTTCTCTGCCCCATTCAGCAGTAGTTCCACATTTTCTCTAGTCTTCCTTTTGTTATGTATGCACTTCTGGTAGCCTTTCTTTCCACATCAGATTCAAATCCAAAGGGGCTTTTGCTACCCTATCCTGGTCCCTCTATGCTTGGGCAATATTGCTAGATTGTTCCTGTGTCACCTTCTCCTGCTTCCACCTTGGGTATTTATTCTTAGACCTAAGTTTAGTGAGGTTCTCCTTGTTCATGCAGGGCTCCTGCCAGCTGCCTTGACTGCCTAAATGTGGGGACAGATGATTTTTGACTTTGCTGGAGGTCATCCTTATCCCTCAAATTCAATCAGCTCTCCAGGTCCACTCTTCTCTCGAGGATTGTCTCCATAGGATTCCTTCTAGAAGGTTCCTAAAAAAGCCAAAGTCTGTTCTCATTAACTCAGGGTTTATAATCCTTTTTTCCTTGTTTCTTCACTTCAAGATCCTGAACTGTACTATCTGTTGATCACTACAGGTAAGATCACTGCCAGTCTTCACATCCCAGCCCCATTTATCCTTTTTTATAACTCAGAGGTTAAGGAGAGCATCTCCCCTTGTCAGCAGCTTCATCACTGGTGTCAGGAAGTTATCATTACTACACTCTTGCAACAACTCCTGGATTGCCTGTGTCTTGCTGTGTTGTCCTTCCAGCAGATAATAAGGTAGTAAAGTTGTCCATAAGGACAAGGACCTAGGAACATAAATAATTTTTTCACAGTAATGTATTGCATTGAGAGCTTTGCAGCTATAACAATGATGACATTTCAGCCTGTCAGGAGAAGACATATGATTCTGTTTATTACATAAAATAAAAGGCACCATGGCACAGGAGGAAGGAACAGCCTCTCTAGAGACATAGTTGCTAGGGGAAGATTCATCTGAGACCTACCTAGTGCTGTACGTAGGCAGGGTTTCCTGCATCAGAAGGAACATGAGATTTATCCAGCATCTAATTCCTCTTTCATTTTACTTTATTAAAATGGATATTTTATTAATCCACTTGTTGACAAGTTGGTCATTGAGGCCCTGAAAGAACACTGATTCTTCTCTTTCTCTCCTCAAACTTCATTTTTGCAGGGATGCGTGGCCTATAATTCTCTCCATTTAATGCATGAAGTTCAACTAAACTGTCATGGACTGTAGTGTAAAAAATAATGTAAAATCTGTTTTTAAAAATAAACATTAAAAAATCCACAATTTTCTGGGAGCTGTTGCTTCCTCTTCATAATATGTGAAGAAACATGTTCAAATTAGAAGGTATGAGTGATATTTGAAAATTAATTGCAAGTAAAATAAACACTTGTTTGAAGATTTGGTGTATCCTTCATAGTGTTATAATTTTAGATAAGAAATCTAGCTATTTATTGATGCAAAATTGTGTCTATGTGCACATGCAATCCCCTCTCCTCATAGCTGTTTATAGTTAAAGCTTATTTTGCCTAGTATCCTGAGCTCCCTCTTAGCCAGAAGTGAGCTGGGAAAAGGGTCTTGCTGAACTATAAGATAGGTGGGGGGTTTTGCATAAAATATTTTTTCTGAATATTTTCTTCAATTATGAAAGTATTTAAAGTTTTGGCATCTGTAGGTTCTAAAAGGAAGTTCTACAGTTTTATTATACTATGTATATAGTATGTATATATATATATATATACACACACACAAAGAATAATTTCCTTCTTTCTTGTTCTGAGTTAAATTTTATTTAGTATTGTCTGCCTTTTGCTCAGGTGAAGATAGAGCAATTTTTTAATAGTCTTTCTACTTTGGATACCTTAGGGTTGGCCATAAATGTTGCTATTTAGCTGTCTATCCACTTTTTAGTAGTTAGGCTAGAAGTCTGTCTACATCTACCTGTCCTGATGATCAGTGTTTTTGCTTGGTATACTTGTGTTCTTATTCATTATGCATTTGTACCCCTCTGTTGATCCTTGTCTTCCAGAATGAAGTAGAACTTCACATAATAAAAGGAATAAATTATAACAGTAATGACATTTAAAAATGTTTCATAGAATTTATCTTATGAATATCAGAAGCATTTTAACAACCACAGATCTTATCCTTAGGATTTTCATTTTATTTTTATTAAAGCTCATTGTTAATAGGTCCACCCTGGTATCTTTGTTATTTAAATAAAGGATAAATATTTATACAAATAAGTTGATAAGTTTTATTGAATTTAGATAAATTAAAATTTTCAAATGTGTTAGCTTTACATATACCCTAGTAGAACTTCATTGAGAACTTAAGTGTGGGAAATCTTTTAGAAATAGTGTGGTCGTACTCTCTGCATCAAAATGCACCTGGTGGGAATGAGTGTGTTGGAGGTTGATTTTACCCATTTTAATGGATTTTATCATGTCAATTAATTAAGCTGATGAAATGATAAATTTCAAAAAAGTTGCAAATTGAGAACTGTTAATTAATAAGAAGTAATATATCCTACAGTGCTCTACTACCATCCTTATGATATATGAAAATATTACTAATAAGATTGATTCCTTTGTAAAAATTGCAGATGACAAAGTGATACAGAAAATTAGGACGAAGGCAAATCTGACACAAGTCAAACTTAATTGCATGCGCATGAAATTAATTCAGTGAAATGATTTGGTAAAATCCATCTATACGAGAACAGAATGTAGGTCAAAACTTAGAAATGTTGGATTTTTTTTTCCTGAGTGCAGTAACTGAAAATCTAGGTGACATAGCTGGTTAACAACTGGAAAAAAAAAAAAAAACAACAAACCACACTTCCAGGAATTTGCAGTATATCTAGAAAGTATATTCATAAAAATGCTAGTTACAAACAAGGAATCTGTTACCTCTGTATTTTATTTCAGGAAGATGCATTGGAGCATGCTGTCCAGTAATTTTGATATGTAGTAACTATCTCATGTACAAAAATATGATTCTGAAAAAAAATCATGTGATAACTGTAAAGAAGAACTTTAACATTTTAATTAATTTAAGTACTCTTATATTTTTCTTTCTTTCTTTAAAGGGGGGAGTCTCCCTTTCCTCCTCCGGGGGCCACAGTATCTACACTGTCATGTAAATACTGTCTTTGGAAGTTTACCTTTTTTGTGGGTAGGAGAACTGTGTAAGTTTGCTGAAGTGAAGTGATAAGAATTAAGGCTGAGATTTTCTTATTGTTTTAGCTTATTGCCATTTGTCTTCCTATTAAGTGTAGTTTAGTGGTACTCTGCCTCTATTCTTCTTAAATACAAATTGTGTATCTGTCAATTAAAACAAAGTTGATCTAAATACTTTAGTGAAACAGTGTCCTGTAAATCAATGGAAAGAAAGCTTGTGTCTGTTTTGAATGGGTATTTGTATTATATCTATTCAGCTATTAAATCTAATCTGTACTGGTATAGATAAATAAGAGTGGAATACAAATATTCCTCAGTTTACTGACCTTGAATAAAAGAAAATAACGTAAATGAACTAATTAAAGAGTTCCTGATGGTTTTAATTAGTGTTTTTCCTCCACTAATCATTTAGAGACTAAAAAAGGAGCAGAGAAAACAATACCAAAAGTCGGTTTTAGACACTGCTAGGTTGATGAAATTATATGCTCCATCCTATTTTAAAGGCATTATAGGAAGCGTTCACATTATTTTTGTCTACTTGAGTGCATTGTTGCAAGTTGTTTCTGTAGTAGAGGACAGCAGGCAAATTTCCTGTGCAGAACCTAGCGGTTTCAAAAGGAAATTGGATCTTGTGTCAAGATTTTCACAGGGTGTAAAGTTTTCTATAATGTAGCAGAATGAGCTAGCCAGGTCAGGATAGACCACAGGATTCAAGCCAAATTACAGACCCTAATTTTTCAAATCAGTGATATGCAGATGCTCTCCCATGAACAGGAAACACTCTTAAGCTCTGGGTGCACTAAGAGCATATTAGTTTAAAAAATTGAAGCTAAGCATTAGCCTTTCACTGTTATCTGAGACATGCATTTTCTCCTAAGGAAATGTAACTCAAATTCAGCTCCCAGGTTAACAATCCCAAAAATCTGAGGTGACTTAAGAAGTTCGTGTATTGATTTAGAGTCCAAGGTAGAAGACCAGAGTCTACTGACATTAGCCATTTTGTGGTTGCTATGTCAAGATTGTATTTAAACATTTCATTCCTTGGATAAAATAGGTAGGAGAAAAGTTTTTTCAGAAAAGGGTCATTAAGAGAAAATTTAGTGTTTATTTTTCCTTTCCCTAACATTATTAGCAGAAGCTGTTAGATACTTTCAAAGTTCAATTTCAGAAAAGAAAAGAAAGAAAAAAAGAAGAAAAAAAAAAAGTGTCAGTTGTCCTGGGTTATATTTTATAGTTATTTTTCATAAACAAAATAGCAGTATCTTCAAATACCAAGTTACTAGATATGCTGTGGCCTGGTATTTGTGTGCAGATTTCTTACTGAGGTTATTTGTAACTGCATGCAAACGTTGAATTCAATATAATTTTAAAACTTGGCATCTTAGGGCTGATGTACCAAAGTTCAGCTCTGTGCAACTGCAAAATGTGACCTCTCTTTTTTCAATAAATTTTGCTTCATGTAAAGTAGTCAATCAACAAGATTCCTGAAAGTAAACTGTAAATGAAGAAGCAAAGAAAGAGGACTTTAGCAGGGCCTCAGGGGCCTCTGTAGCAGAAATAAATAGTGTATATCTTGAGTCATTTGTAGGCGAGAGAAGATCTACAAGTGCACATAGCAGCAAAACAAGGAAACCTTTTAATGGCTGTGAAAAGCATGTGCAGAGTCTTGATATGGCACAAAAAGAAAAGAATGTTGGGTAATCTCTGCTCATTGACATCTGCAGTAATATAAAAAGTGGCCCATACTGAAGGTACATACACTAGTATGAAAGGAGAAAATACCAGTACCCTTTAGGATGAAGGGTGAAGATGGTACTACTGAGAAGGTATTGTTAAAAGTAATGTTCAAAATATCTGATGCAGGGTAATAACTGTCAGTGGTTCAGTTGACTTTGAAAAGTGTCCTGTAGAGTATGATAAATTTTGTTTCTTCATCCCTCTTGTCCTGGACATTCCCTTCCTAGCTAGAGTACCTCTTCTTGAAAAACTGGCAAGATGAATGCAGAATGTCATTGCTATTCTCCTGCTTATTCTGCCATTTGTTTGAATGGTGAAGTGGATGCAGGATTGTGATCTCCATACAATTTACTTAACTAAAGTAGGATTTTACTGGAAGGAGTATTTTTCTACAGTCTATGCCATCTACTGTTATTGCCTCCTGTGTGCTCCTTCATTACATCATATAGCTACTGTTTGTGATGCTGTACAGCTCTTCCATATTCTCATGAATGCATCTTGTGTTGGAATGTCATTCTCAGACTCACTTGTGCCTAACCAATACTGTAACATTTAATTGGTGCACATTTTTTCGCTGAAGCAACTAGCTTATCCTCACCAGTCCTTGGATACTGTCATAGAAAGACCTTCATCCCTAAGGTCAAGATTAAGTGCTATGTAGAATTATGCTTTTAGATAGAACTTAAAATCATACATATGTTAATTCTAAAAACCAGAATCATTGCCAAGTGAGAAAAATATTCTCTGTTATGTTAACTTACCAGAAAGTCATTTTAGGGTGTACAAATTAGTAGATGTTGATAAATGTAGGTTGATAATATTGTAGTTTTACACCATTCCTCTCTGATTCATCCAGAGAACATAACTAAAAAGAATAATCTTTTACTTCTTCATTGTAGAAAAGTATAGGAGACCCTAGTACTGCATTTGTGGAGACTTAGCCTCTTCCTGCTTAAAGTTTCAAGTAGTAGCATTTCACAACGAAACAGCTGCCAAGAGAGGTATAAAATGTATCTCATTAGCAGAAATTATTACATGTGGGGGTATTATATTTTTATGTCAGTCATTCTAGCAGGTTTTGTATCAGTTAGTAAAGATTGGGTGGTATTTTTATTGAGATGCTTTATTTTTGTCACTACAGTGATGGACTACTTCAAGAATATTGAATCAGAATTATTAAAGCTCTGAAGAAGATTTGAGATATCAAGATATCTATCTTTATTTTGGATCTGTGTCTCTCAGGCTGGGATATCTGGTTGTCCTGTTGTTTTGTCATATGACACATACATTATTTCTTGTGGCATTTGTTAGGAGAAATTATTTATTTTTCATTAAGGTTATGTTAATGGTTTAGACCAAAATTTGCAACTGCCAAGAGCCCTCCAAAACATCTATTTTCTCTATCTTTGGGCAGATGCATCTTCTGACAGTCTACTGAATTGGCTTCAGTCTCAGGCTGAAGACAGCTACTTGCCTCTCAAACTGCTAGCTTGAGTTATGTCTCTCAAACATCTCCATGTTTACCTGTAACTTTTAGTCCAAATTAGTTTTAGTTTCTTAGTTTACTATTTTCTTCCTGTGTCATCTGCAATATCATCAATCATATACAATCCATAAAACCTCAGCTGCTGTGGAATAAAGCTTTGCTGGTCTGATTAATACCTATAAGTTCTGAATACAAATTAAAATGAAGCATATGTGACATTTTTAATGTCCCGTACAAAATTAAATGAGAGGTGCCAATAGTTTCACACTGTAACATAGAAGTACTTTGCTGGGGAAATGATATAGTGATATGATAAATGCTTGTACCAATAGATTATAATAGAACTATGTGAAAGGTGAGACAAAAAGAAATGCTATAACATGGTGTGGGATTTTGAGTGTTACACAGTAAGCACAATACCAACTGAGAAAAACCAAATACATAAATGTATGAATTTATATGATTTTATGGGGAATAAAATCTTTGGGACTTGTTTAGAATGTTCTGAAAATTATGTAATTTGCAGCTATGTTACTTGGATAACAGTATTTCATGGTACCTATACCATTTCTGTAATTACATACATATATTTATGTATATTTTGCAATTCCTAGTTTACAGCTTGCCAGGTCTCATACTGTATAATTTCTCTCTCTGAAATTCTCCCTTTCATATGTGCACAATTACATGCACACACATGTACAGTTACACATATGAACAATAGTCTTTTACGAGCTGTTGATAGATTAAAAAGTAGATGCTGTAGATTTCTTGTCACTATGATGTGCATTATTGTGAATAAAAAATAATATAGATTTACTAATCTATTATTGACATAATAACTGAAACCTAGTGTAAATTGACAAAACATATCATATTGTATACTTTCATTTTAATGCTACAGTTGATCAATAGTCAGTTATCTACAAATTACATAGTGATTTCTGCACTAGTAAGGGCTAGTGAGCAGAAATTGGGAAGAACTTACACCCTTTAGCAACCAAGAATGACTTCCAATTTTAAGATGTTCTTCATTTTGTACCAAAGCTTTTATGCCAAAATTAGCAAGACTGCTTCCTGTCCCTTTTCCTACACTTGTACAATCACATTCACATCTGCTTCACAAATATACTAGCTTCTAAGGAGCACAGTTGAAGGAGTGACAAAGAGAAGAAATATGCTGATATGTACATCTAAAAAAGTTTTAAAAGATGTGCTATTGGATGCTCACATTTTCTGCAATTCACAGTATTTTTATTTGCTTCTCTCCCTGTAATAGCACATTTTTCTATATGCTGCTACATTATTTGAGCAAACAGGAAGTAGAATATATCTTATTCCTTACTTATAGGGAGAAGAGAGTTTTAAATTTCAGCGTACCTTTTTTACAAGAACAAACCTCCATGTAAAGTTTGTGTTTTGCCTGATCTGGTAGTCTGCTTCAACCTGCTTCTTCTGACTTATGGCCTGTTTCTCTGTTTGTATTTCTGTTAACAGAAAGCTGACCTTGCAGTTGCACCATTGGCAATAACCTATGTTCGAGAGAAGGTCATCGACTTTTCCAAGCCCTTTATGACTCTTGGAATAAGTATTTTGTACCGCAAGCCCAATGGTACAAACCCGGGCGTCTTCTCCTTCCTGAATCCTCTCTCCCCTGATATCTGGATGTATATTCTGCTGGCTTACTTGGGTGTCAGTTGTGTGCTCTTTGTCATAGCCAGGTAACATGTCAACTTTTGTGATTTTTTTGGCAATTGTTATAATCTTTTTCTTACTAATAATTGTCAAAAGTCACAAAAATTTTCTTACTTTCATACTCTTATATTTTACCTTCATGATGTACAGAAAAATATTTAATGATGAGGGTACGCTCTATTAATTTTCTCCAGTTAGCTATGTCACTAAGTCTTGAGTATGCTAGCTAGGTTTATCTATATAAAATTTCACTAGAAAGTTTATGAAATGTATTTTCCCAATTTTGCTGTGTTTAGAAAGACAAGGGTTGACATATTTTAATGTTAGCCTGATTTCACTCGATGCTATGGTGCATAATCTCAAACAGAGTACTTAGCTGCCCATGTTAACCCTAGATATGCAAATTGGGCCTCTACCAATTACAAAACAAGTTTATTTAGAGTAGTGTCTTAGAAGCAGGGAAAGAATATTTAGCTTTCAGTTGAGTGCTAGGTAAAGTCCCTGAGATACCTCACATAACTTAAAGTCACAGATTGGAATTGCAACGTATTTGGAAGCATGTTCAGTTGAGTTTTCAAAGTTAAGGAATTCAGTGCAATAACTATTAAATTATAAATTAATTTGATATATAGGCCTCAATTTTTATCTTTTTTATTCAACTTAGACAAGTAGGGAAATATAATCCATCAAAAACTCTGATTATACTTACCTTTTCCTTTCTATGCCATTAGGACTAGCTCCAGATGCTCACAGAAATATAGGCTTACATGTTGTAACTGACTTTTGCTGTGAGAGCAAAAAAGAATAAATTCAGAACTGTAAGTCAGAGATTCCCAGGCATGTAAGTTGTAACCTCTCTTGCAGATTCCTCCTAGCAGTCAGTGTTTAAACCAAATGCACAGAAACTAGATTGACTTGAATAACTTCACTTTTGTGCCTCTTTAAAAGACTTTAAAAGTCTGTTTTAAAAAGCCAGACTTAAGTTGAAAGTTTCTTGAAAAAAAATTAGATTTTAGTAAACTGTATAACCAGAAAGTAAAATAATTTCTGAGGTGTTCCTGGGATACAGGTATTTCTGAAATCACAGTTGAGCTTAAATCAGTAATGTTATCTCATGAAACACCTCATATAAAGTACTTTATGAGTATGTCCAGAACTTTTAAGATTATTGTTATCACTGAAGGGCATTTTCAGCATGATGCACATTGCTTTTGACAGGCAGGCCCCAGTAATGTTAGTAGGAGTTTTATGACTAACTTCTTACTTGGGCTTTGGAAATGTGTTTTTTTTTTTTTTTTTTAGCTGTTACAATCACTTGATCTTAACAGCAGAACTTGAAAAAACATTTATTTTGAAATGGAAGTGCCACAGAGCAGTACAACAGTGTTGCAGAACTTTTTTTCACTTGTCTGGTTTTGTGACCAGAACCATAAATTCCTTATTATCTTAATTTTAAAGCATTATGAAAAACATTTTATACTTAGCAGAGGAGTTTGATTTTTGTCAATTTGTATAAAATAGCTTTTTTATGCATTAATTTGTATCAGCCTTCAGATCTAGAGATTTTCAATCCCTCTTAACTTGTACAGTCAAATATTGATAAAGCATTTAGAAATGAAAGTTCTAGGATTATGTGAGACAATCTAGAGATTGTATTCATAACACAGAATGACCTTATAGTCTATGATAGCATTTTCTAACATAAGTTCCTATGGGGAAACAGGCCAAAGTTAAAAATGTAATTAGTAAATTAGTAAATTAGTAAAGAGAAAAAATAGTATTATTCAACAGTAAAAGAGCCTTTAGGAATATAATTCATCAAATGTGTGTGTAATGCAAAGGGCCATACTGCTGACAGAAGTGTGGTAGAGGAATGGACTTTCCAGCATAGTGCTATGTCTTGTCAGGAAAGATTCAGTTCAAAGTTAGGTATTGCACAGATTATGTGTTAATCAGTCCTGGTGTAGTAGAACTGTTAGACTGTGTGCCATTAAATTAATAGGTTCCACCTAGAGTTTTTTAGAAGAAGATTTCTATTTCGTAACCGTTCTTCCATAATGACTGTTTAACTACCAATGTTTCATAATAATTACTATGTGTTCCATAACTAGGTGTATCTATGTCTGGAGCAGTACTTAGTTATGTCTTATCTGCTATGATGTTTTGTAAATACAGTGCATCAGTCTTCAGTGTAGAATATTTATATTTAGATTTAAACCTCCCATTTTTCTGTTAAGTGTTTTGTGATTTTATTGTTTACGACATCTTACAAACAGTGTTGGTATGTAAGAGCTTGGTATATTGTGAATGGAAAGTACAGTTCTGCTGAGGTACTTGGGTTTCATCCATCATTTAGCATTATGGTCTTATTTAGGGAAAGATGAAGAAATTAGTAAAAGGTTCAAGAATCTTTAAGAGAAAATAGCTGAAAAAACTTTCACAGAGTAACATAGTAGTCATAAATGGGTAAAATGTAGTATAAATCTTTATTAGTTTTTTATTTTATTTGAAAGGGTATTGAATTTTCCTTTTCATTTGAGAACCAGATATAAAAAGCTCTAATCTTGGCATACTCAGAAAGACAAAAATCTAGGAGAGAGATTTGTTAGCTGAAGGACTTTTCTGCGTCATTTTCCTCTTGTAGTCCCGCTTCCAGAAATGATCTGTCATCTTTTTATGTGGTCTTTATGAATTGTGCATTGTGGATTGGATGAATATACATTGTGCACAAAATTTTCTTTAATTGTCATCTTTTGTGGAGAACTATGGTAGGCTGTGGTTTCTCCATGTACTCTTAATCTTCTTTGTTGTCATGTTGAATCCAGTTATGGTGGTTAGTCTCCGAAAGTTCCTTTCTTTGTCATACAGGCTGATGACTGATACATAGACCCTGTCTGCTTGATAATAAGCCTATTACTTTTCAGTGAACTGAGACAGTCATCTAGTATTTTTTTCTCTTGTGGAAACAATAAAGAACAAATCAGAAACAGATCTGTTTCTGATGCTAGCTAGCAAGGTCTTTGTGTCACTGTTAACAGTGTCTTGTGTCATCTAATGTCTTGTTGCATTCCAGTTCCAAAATCTTCCCATTTTGCCTCTGCCTTAAGTTGTTTCTTTGATTTAGAATCCTTGTTAAATCCACAATTCACATGTGGTTAGAAGGAAAACTGGAATAAAATGTGTCAACTCTTCTTCATAGGTCTGTCAAGTACACAGCATTTTCTGATCTGTATAATGAAAAGTTGTGATTAGTAGAATTTCTTTTCATTTCTGTCTCTTGGTGCAAACCATTGTTGCGGTTCTCAGAAACACTGATTTCTTCAGTGTTGTACAGCAACTTCATATACACATATTAATCCTTCTTTTCTATTGTTCTATATATGAAGTAAATGTTTCCAATGTTGGTATCTGCAAAATCTATTGTGTTGGTAACTGAAGGATGCTTCCCATTCCACATAGGCAATATAAAGAAAAACAGTTTCATACTTTAAAAATGATAAATAAATTTACATAGGTCTTCCAATAACTTTCGTAATTAATCTTCACCTGGCTTTTCCTATGATTATATTATGTTTTTTGGACTCTTTTATGTATGATTTTAAAAATCCACGTCTTCATGAGGTTTTCTAGGGATAAAGCCCTTAAATATTTTTATCCAATAATTTTCTGCCCAATTTCAAGTTACAGCCTGCACATTTAAGTATTTCTGTGTGTACTAGTATGTTTGCTGTGAAAGTTTCTGTCTGTCATAATGCAGTTTACTCTGAAATGACCTATCTTTATAACTGGAAGAGAGAAACCTGCCTTAGCATGATGCTTCCAGATCAATGGATCTTTCAGTTGTGAAGCACATAAGCTACCTTCTATAAAGTGGTCTGCTAATGAGGTCTTACTGTTTTTATACTAAGCTGTCTGGAGTATCAGTAACTATTGTTTAAATATGTATTAAACTGTGCTCACTGCCCTAATTACTAATACTGAATCACGGGTTATGATTTCAAAGGGCTTGAATCATCCTTACCTGTACCACATTCCGTACATTAAAATTTCTTGCTGTACTGTTTCTAATAAGTCAAGCCCTTGTGCTGATTTCAGCTGTCAAAGCACTTAGGATCAGCTATTTTTCCATTTCCTTGTAAGCAGTGATAAAAACACATAGAACATTGCCTTGCCAAATTATATTTTTCTCTTACCAGCTGGAATAAAACATAATATAAGAAGACAAGAGTTTTAAAAATGCCTCCACACATTTATCTTAATATTTTCTCTGTGAAGAATCTTAGGAATAGCCTGCTGCTTCAGAGCTGAACAGATGCCTGAGTATTATCTATCTCTGGAGTGCATGCATATCCTTTTATGTCTCATGAGTCTTTTTTTTTCTTTATTTTTTTTTTTCTTCCATATATCTTGATCAGATGATTTCTGTCCTTGAGCAGCTTGTCTGATTGATTTTCAAACTACCCCTTGAAAACTGTCTTGATGAAAGGAACTAACAGCAGAATGAGAGGCTCTGGTTACTAAATTGCTACACTGATATTTATCCAAATAGGAAGTTAGCATATTTGCCCTTTATCCTCAAACAGCATTATTCCTATGAGAATTTTACCTCCCAAGGCCTCTCTAGAGAACTATAACATATGTTATAAGAGGTTTTCAGGAATGGATTCATAATCCAATGGGGTAATCCAGATGGCAACCCTGAAATCTGCTTCTCTTATTATCTTACATTTTAAAATCGTTTTGCCTTAGTTATAATGCATGCGGGGATACTGCCACAGTCTACTGTGTAAACAGACAAGGATAAAAATGTACCAAAATAACACTTTCCAATAATGTTCCAGAACAATTATTTCAAAGTCTGAGATTTTTATTCCTGTTAAAACAATTGAATATTATGACCTTTAGTTTCCTATCTGTTTCCAAAAGATTCAGTATAGTCTGTTTCTTTGAATTTGTTTTTTTCCAGTTTAAAAGCAAATCCATGTTAACACTAGAGATCATCTTCACTGTGAGAAGAGAGAAACTGTGCCAGTCTCTGGAACACTGGGGTTTTTTGTCAAGTGAACCAAGCAGACTGCAGGACAGGAATTTTTCTCCCACTTTGGCTTTTCTAGCTTTCTATTAACTGACTTATTTGTGTAGCAAGACACAAGACTAAGAAATCTTAGTATTAGACCAGAAAGTTCTGAAAAGCTTACTTTCTGAACCAAATTTCTTCTTGTTACATCAGACCTGGAAAATTTAAATTTTAGATTTATATTATGTAAATAGAATTTCAGTAGCTGAGGCTATCTCAGGTACCAAAATCTTGTATAGTATTTAAGCTTAATTTTCTGTGGTCAGCACAGACATCTCATGTTCCATCATTTGTCAATATCAGAAGTTCAAAATATACTGGAATTAAGTTTTCTTATGATCCTATCTAAGTTACGTAATTAGATAACTTCATAAGTTATGACAGACTGCAATCAGTGCTATTAAGTCTAAATGTGGTGGATGAAGTTATATAACTAAAAGAAAGACATAGAATGGTTTTGGTTGGAAGGGACCTTCAAGATCATCTAGTTCCAATCTCCCTGTATGGGCAAGGACACCTCCCACTAGACCAGATTGTTCAAAGCCTCATCCAACCTGGCCTTGAACACTTCCAGGGATGGGGCAGCCACAATGTTCCTGGGCAGCCTGATTCAGTTTCTCACCCTCACAGTGAAGAATTTCTTCCCAGTGTCTAACCTAAATCTACCCTGTTCCAGCATAAGACCATTATCAGTTGTCCTACCACTACACACCCTTGTGAAAAGTCCTTCCCCAGCTTTCGTGTAGGCCTCCTTTAGGTACTGAAAAACCTCTATCAAGTCCCCACAGAACATTCTCCAGGCTGAACCACCTCTGTAAACCTGTCTTCATAGGAGAGGTGCTTCAGCCCTCTCATCATCTTCATGGCTTTCTTCTGGATTCCCTCCATCAGCAATGTGTAGGAATCTCTCCCTTTGAATCTTAACACTCAGAAAGACACTTTGATTCCTCTGCTCTCCTCAAAAATAGATTTATCTGGGTTCATTGTCAGTTTATAGTACCACTAATCTACAAATAAACAACTCACTATGGACTCCTAGTCCTAACTCCTCAGGATTCTCTTGAATCACTTCTGGATGGTCTCAATCTCCTTAAGCTGTTGAGACCCAAAACTATTAAGAGATCTTCAACTCTACATACAAGCACAACTTCTATTGGAACACTGTTAGAGTACAGTAAGAGAAAAATTCTTATGGTTTACTTTTTAACATAAATAATAACCTCCTTAGTCTTCAGGGGAAAAAGCAATAATCTAAAGCCTTGCTTTATTAATGGCAGATCAGTCTTACATCCTGGATACTACTTGCTGTGCCTATTTGAGCTTGGTGAGACGCTGGATCAGGTTGCCCAAGAAAGTTGTGTCTGTGCCCTCCCTGGAAGTGTTGAAGGTCAGGTTGGATGGGGCCTTGAGCAACCTTGGCTAGGGGAAGATGTTCCTGCCCAGGCAGGGGGGTTAGAACTAGGTCATTCTTTAAGGTCACTTCTGACCCAAATCATTCTATATTTCTATGCATCAAATCTAAGAAAAAACTAATGCCAGCATAATAGCTGAAAATATTTTAGCTGAAGATGGCTGAAGAGCTCACAACTCAACTGCCTTAAGAGTCCAGAGGAAGATGTATCAACCCCTCACTGGCTAAATCTCAAAATCACAATATTCACTTTGAAGAAGTAAAATATGCTTACTCAACACACCTGGTCAATTCACACCTTTCTGTCAAGAAATAGATTTTTTTTTGAGTATGGAGGTCTAGCCAAACTTTTTCTTCCTCTGAGTCAAGATGTCTGGTGGGCATTCTTAGGAAACAAAGTAGGAGGTCTGGTTACTTCTGCTGTAAGGAAAACATCTTCTAATATGCATCTGCTTGTAGCGCTTGCTCCATCAGTATGTTTTTTGTTAACTCTTTTTACCCTGTAGGTTGACCTAATCAGAAAATGATTTCTTACTTGGAAAATCTTCCATTCTTTCCTTTAATTTTTTTCCTCACATTATTCTGAAAGGCATCTTAAGTTTCTTCAATTAACCACTGATCATCCAAGAACCAAGTATATTAATGTCTGAACTGAATCATAACTCTGTTCATCCATTAGGAATTTGGTGTCTCTTACTACCAACAATTCATTCTCTCCATTCTCATGTTCTTAAGCACATGTGTCCAAAGACAGGAATTAAATTTTAGATAGTTATAAATAGATCATTTTCTCCAGTTAGGTGGATGACTCATTCTGTCTGCATTAATTTTGATTTTACTTCTTAAGCCTTGTTACTGTAGGTGTCATATATTTATAAACATGTATTTTCTGTACATTTTGATGGAACATTGTAACCTGTCGTAATGTCTGATGGGTATTTATGGAAGATTGTATCAAAACTCATATTGAGCTATTTTTTATACCGTGATTTGTCTTATTTTCAGTTTTTCATTGACATGTTACACTGAATAGGTGAGTTAATATTTGAAGCCTGTTCTGTCTACAAACTTGTCTTAAGATCACACAAAATAGTATTTCATATCTACCATGGGACAATAATTTGTTAGTTTCTGTGTGCTGTGTTACTGTCCTTTAGCATTAATCCCATATTCCCTGTTGAGAAAGGAGTAACAATATCATTTAGTTTTGAAAGATCTTCACACAGTTGTAACATACACAATGGTTCATCCTATGTTCAACAGCCCTTGCTAATTACCAGCACATACAGGATATGAGCAGGATATGAGAAGAATATTGGATTCACAAAAAGTTAGGGGTTGGAAGGGACCTCAAAAGATCATATATTTGCTTGTGTAAAGTAGTTTGTTTGAAAAAAACTTGAGAGTCTCCAGAAAAATGCTGAACTTTCTTTTCTGATATTGGAACATTTAATTCTGTTTTGTCAAAATATTTTTATTCCTTAATACATGACAAGAAAGGAAGACACAAGTCTAAACTTGGCACTTAGCATATTTATTTAGCAAATCATAACATGCCTAAAGAGAAGGGTACTTCTACAGGTGCATCTGTTTTCATGCTAAAAATAGTGCTTTTGAGAAAGACCGATGTCTCTTATGTTATTGGTATAGGAAGAAGGAGGTTTATTTGCTGTATTTTGTTTGGGTTTTTTAAAATTTATTATTTGTTTTATTCAGGTATGCATAGTATTGATGGTGAGAGTGACATTGTAGTTCTCACCATAATGCATAGCAGCAATTTTCTCATGAAAAATCATGTAGTCCTTCAACCTAAAGAACAAAACACAAGAATCTAGTGTAATGGAAATTGAGTCAATACGAATTTTATTAATAATTGGATACGAGCAGTAATTTGAAAGTGTGCAAGTTAGCACAGCATCTGAATTTATGACTGAATTTACAGATCACCTGAAATATCAGAAGATGAATTCAACTAACAGCTGAGCTGTTTTTTTGTTGTGGGTTTTTTGTTTGTTTGTTTGTCTGTTTTTCCAAAAATCAAAACAAGAAAAATGTCTCCTATGTAAGCATTTATTGAAGTCATTTCACACATGCATCCTGCTTGGAACACTTTGACTTAACAGTGAAAATCTTCCTCAAGGAAAATGTAGGAGATGTAGTGATAGGATGTAGGAGATACAATAAAATGGAATGTTAGCAGTCATGAATTCTATTTACCCTCTGGAGAGCCCAGAAACAAAATATGAGCAAAAATGGCTGTAACAGTTGAAAAGAAGTTTTTGCACTTAATGAGCTAAACATTGCTAAACATGTGGTTTCGTATACAATGAATTTCTTCATATCATCTAAATGAAAAGGGAGACATAAACCTTTGGAGGCAAAGCCAATATGATATGACAGATACTAACCTTGTAGAAAATTGTAGCTACAGATGTCTAGAGGAAGACCAGTTTCTGTAGAAAAGTATTTCAGAGTTCTCCATTGAGATCACTGGTTTCAGGGTTACTTAAAGGACAGAAAATCAGTCTGACAAAAAAGAAGCACTGTAATTGTTTTTGATGCTGAAACTAAATAAGTAACATGTCCTCCAAGAATTTGTTGTGCTGTCTATGAAAATCAATATTTGTTAATTTTAATGAAGGTGAAATTTTCATACTTACCAATCAAGGTGTGCACCTTTTTGGTTTTATATTAGTATTATACCAAGTTCTGTTTTTAGCAACAAAGGCATCATTTTTACAGGGAAATAATTATACAGTATTGAAAATTCTCAGCATCGTAGTTAAAAATCCCATATCAGCTAAAAGATATAATAGTTTTTATTAGAAAATAATAAACTTTTAAAATATCAAAGCACTAATCATAGCACATCAGAGAGAAGTTTAAATATAAGTAATTTTTATTAATTGACATGTTCTGGCATTTTGCTCTCATTATACTCTTTTGTTTTGTTCGGTGTTGCCATTAAATGTGTGTAGCACCTGCATTTACCAATTAGGACTTTCCTAAAGACTTTATAGGGTATAGCCTCTAGCTGTGAGAACAATGAGGGCAATGTTACTTCAGGTTGATGGGATGATTCATATAACCTCACAAACATAAAGATAGCAAACCATCCAGAGCTACTGCCTCGTTCCATTTCAATTTCCTTCCTCAACCATATGAAGCAGAATGCTACATGGAAAACTTCATGGAGTAAATAGTGAGGTGGTAGACAGCAGAAGGAGGTAATAGTTTGTTTTGATTCTCACAGATCTTAAAAAAGTTATTCTCCTTTCCCACGAGAAATAACTTTAACTTTGGACAGAATAGGATGCATATTTGCTATTGACTTATTTTGTAGAAGTAGATATCCAGTGTTTCTGTACTAGAGTACCATCAGCAGTTACAAGACAATTTTCAGCTAACAAGGTAGAACAGCAATTAGTTCACCTTCTGGAGCTATTTTCTTGGTAGCTATCTAGAGGTTAAAATGAGGAGGGTTTGTAGTGTGATGAAGTTCGGAGAAGTTTCTGTGAAATAATTCCACCTCCCAGAAAATTCTCTGGTTTTGTGGCTGACACGATGTAACCAACGAGCCCTGTCCAGAAGAAAAACAGAAGCAAGGACCAGATTTTTGTATATTGCACTGCTTTGCTGTTCTCACAGAGTTTGACAAGATAATACTGAGAAGAATAATATTGCAAGAATATCTTAAAAAGGCTCTTAATTAGTTGTATTTATTCTCCACACACTTCTCTCTTTTACTTTCTCTCTCTTGCTCTCCCCTTCTTTTAAATGGGCATGTCAGAGGAGCACAAGTAGTTAATCATGTGAAAATCCTGGTCAGTGTGCCCTTCATTTACTGGAATGAAAGGAATTTTCACCTTGCTTCAAATGTAACTGTAGTTAGATAAACTTGTAGATAACTTGTAGATATCTAACTTGTAGTTAGATAAACTTGTTAGATAAACTATGTAGATGGATACCAGAGGCTCCTCATAGCTTTTTATTCTACTAGAAGCCAAATTCTGTCTCCATCTTAAACATTAATGAGGATTATTAATGTTTGCAACACCTTCCTCCTCATTATCATTCTTGTATGATATAGTAATTTGTGCATGTGCAAAAGCAAATATCAAAACCTAGGAAGATAGATGGTAGTGTTGCACCTATATGCACAAATGTAACACAGGACAGATTTCAGAGAGCATCACAAGCAGGGTCATGTCTTGTTGTGACATTACAAAAATAAAATAATTACTTTGAAGAGTTCATAGTTCAGAAGGAATAATTAAATACTTTAAATGGTGTGATAAAAATTTCTATGAGATTTCAAGAAAATGAAGTGAAAAATAAATATATTTCTTATATACTATAGTCATAGTTTATTATACTTTATCAGCTACATAGACAGGACCACATTTCAGTTTACTGTCTACATGATAAAGCAAGTGAATTTTGGGGAGGATTTTAAAATACAATTATCAGTATCAACCTTGAAGCTTTTCTCACATGAAGTCTGGATGAGATTCAAATGGCACTGGTGGGATAATTGTACAGGTTAGTCTATGGTAATGACATCAAAATAACTTCCAAGTTTGTCTTTCACTTGAGGAAAAACAGTTGATTGTGAGGAACAAAGAAAGAAAATCTTAACAACTTCACTTCAGATTAATTTGTGTGGAAAGGGATGTAGTAGTGAGTTTTGAAATCTGATGGAAAGCTGTGCACAGCATGCATTAATTGCCTTTACAGAAACCTAGAAGTTGCCCATAGGTGCCCAAGGTGCCCATATACTGGTTCCCTAAAGATATCTTTACTATGTTTGGAAATCTGAAAATTCTGAGACATTGATGTTTGGGAAAATGAGTCTCTCTGATGTTGTTTAGGTCACAACAATTTGTTTTGGTAATTCTTGTCAGAGGGACTACAATAGACTAGCTCCAGGTAATCCACGTGGTACTAGAAGCAGTACATTCAAGTGAAATAATCAGGTTAAACATGGAATAATATCAAGTTGTGGTCCTTGGTAATTAAAGAGTTAGTGTAATTGTCCTTCCTCAGGAAAAGAAAAGAGAGAGGAAAATGTATCTATAGTGTATTTGTGTAGAAAAGAATGAGTTACTTCATATGTCCAGAAATACTTTGGATCTAGTCCCTAGATTGTTGAAATATAGAATGACAATTTCTTTGAAACATAGCCTGGAAGAAATCCTGAGTTGAGACAAGACCTAATATACTCAGTACCCAAACAAGTGTTATCAAACTGAGAAGGTGAGGGGGTGAATTGCAGTGAATTCTTCATTGATAGCAGTATGGAGGAGGCACATGGGTGGCAAGAATTTGAAGATGAGGGTGTCTGTCAGTGCCATCAACAGAAGAATAACTGTAATCTGTTTAGCAACCAGCTGATCACTAATAGGTAGTTTATGTCCAGGCTTCAGGGTGGTGTTTTTATTTTGGTTTGGTTTGGTTTGGTTTGTGTTTTTTTGAAGGGTGAGAGAAAGGTTTCTATATTACAAGTGGTGAAAAAAAAGCCTCAAGTATTTATCCTGCATCAGGATGTGGAACTGCAATTCAGCAGAGTCCTTTTGCTCACACAGACCTTGAGGTGCTCAAGTAGATCCTTGTAGTTTGGTTGAAGTTACTTGTAAACTCTAAATAAGCCATGAGTTTGAATTCCTTTAACCATGGTCTTTGCTGAACAAATCCTGTGTGTTCTATTAGAAATAGCTGAAATATTTGTACCATTATTGGTACAGTTAAGAATTTAATAAAATAATCAGAAAGGATGAAACATTTTGTAATCAAAAGTCAACTTGGCTAAGAAATGATTGTCCTATCATGTTTCTGTAGAAGTCAATTTGAAAGCACTCACTGATTTTGATAGTAGCATGGTGGATGCCAAAGACTATGTATATAATTGTCAAGCGGTGTAGGCCTTGCTTTCTGACCCAAGGAACACGTGAGATGGCAGGGGCTGTGTTTCATATTACTAAGTGTTCCATCAGCCCAGTTATCCCACCCACAGTGCTTACCAGAACTTCCTGTATCTCTGAACTCCATCCAGACATTATGTGAGAATAGCATAGGCATAGGCCAGAACTGTGAACAGGAATGTAATAACAAGTAAAATATATTAATGGTCCCATGCCGCTGCTGAAACCTGAGTTCTCTTTGTTTATTGATATGGGTGGTAAACACAGGAGCTCATAGAATTATTTGGATTTTTAATCATAGTAATGTTTTCACAAGACTTTACTCACATACGTTAGTTACAGAATTAATTTTTTTAAATGATAAAAACAAAATCATAAACAATTAATCTATAACTACTTCAAAAAGAACCAGCTTATTTTTGGGGTGAATTTTGGTAAACCTGTATTAACATCCCAAATCTGAAAGGTATTCATTCTATTCCTTCAAAAGGCCGTTGGGAGTCAGGTCAGCAAAAGAAAACCTTATATGCCTTATAAATCCAGCTATGGATTTTATTTTAATAAATTTCACAACAGACCAAAGATTTCTATTCATCAGGCTTTACCAAGCTCTTAAATTTTAAGGATGTGATTGCCCTGTTTAAATTGATGAGAGTACTACCATTCCCCAGCTAAAATATGTTTAAAAAACATGATGAATTGCACTGACGATGTCATTTAGTGTTCTTTTTACTCAGGGGAAGATTTACTTGGTGTAGAATAACATTTGACATCTCTGTAGATTTTGGTGATGTCCTTAATGTACAGATAGTTTAAAAAAAAAAAAATTCTCCAAGTCTTAATCTGTGATAATAAAACTTTTTATTTTTAGTGTCACATCCAATTGCACTCTGTTAGGTAGTGGTCTAGTGCAATAATTTATATATATATATATATACACACACACACACACACACACATATTTTTAATATATATATTATATATAAAAATTATATATATTTATAGATACATATTTATATATTTATTGTTATATTTTTAACTATATGTCATTTTTATGGATATCTTACTGTATCTTGAAGGGCAGCAATGAATTATTATGTACTTCAAACTAGATAACTTCTTTGCTGTGATGCTCAACTTTAAAATAATCTGCTTTCCAGAGGGCTGATACAATATTGAATAGAAATGCCAAATTTGTTGTAAAGCCTTACAATGAGCTCACCTTATCTTTTTTTTTAAGAAGTTCATATATTTTTACAATGCAAAATACGATTTTGCACTTTATTTGCCTTTAGGAGGTTCTCTGCAGAACTCAGCTTCTTCCCTCAAACTTGTGACAAACTCTTGAATGTACTGAGGAAGTCAAATAAGTTCTTCACTTTTAAAGGAGGGACCATTTGACCCCTTTTTATTCTATGTTCTATAATTTTAAGAGAAATACTTATTAACTTACTACACTCTGTTCCTAATATAGAATGGAGTATCACTGTTGTTTATTATTAATATCCTGTCTTATTTATAGATATGGAATAACCATTGCAAAGCATTTTTAGGGGGTCAAGATAATGAGATCTTCAGATCAGTAATGCATATGAGTCCCTTATGATTGCAAACATGCCAGTGATTCAGTTCTAAATCTTAACTGTGAACAATATGAGCAACTTAACAATCAGGACCAATATAGTGTTACACAGTGTTGTATTGAACTATGCCAAACACTTGCTGGGCACTTTGCCTAAACATATATTTGAGCATATAGACTAACAGAGGATGTGATATCATAATATTTAAGACTTTAAAATAATCTTTACTTGAAAAAAATATGTTTTCATTAAAAAAATTAATTATATTAACTCATTGTCTGTACAGCTACTAACTTCTATGTAGGATATTGAGATTCCTTCAGATAGGAAGATGAGTAAATGTAATCTTTGAAGATGTGTCTGAATCATAGAACGAACAGAATGTCAGGTTGTAAAGGACCACAAGGCTCATCTGGTCCAACCCTCTGCTTGATAAGTACTTTAGTACACAAGTTTCTGAGAACTCAGCCCACCCTTGCCAAAATTTATTTCAATTAAGGAACACTACAAAATCTGGTGAGGTTCATTACAGTAATAGTGCAGGCATTTTTAGCTTATAGACCATAAGAAAATACACAATAGCGTTTTTCAGACGTAATGAGCTAAATCATATTGCTCAGTACAGTTTACATCTTTTTGTTATGTCTTTTGTAAAATAGATGAATTTTATTTTCTGAAGCGTGAAAGTCTCCTATATTTTTATAATGTGGTAGAGCATAGGGTTATTTGTTGCCATGTGACAGAAAGATAGCTACTTCAGTTTAAATGTTTACAATTTTATTACAATAAAAAAATCCAAATAATTCTTATTTGGGGCTAAAATAATGCAAATTTAACTATATTTAAAATGTCCTTTTAAAAACAGTAAACCAGTTCAAATTATTGTGCAAGACTATAAAAATAGAAATGGTAAAATTATAGGGAAGAGAGAATTATGTGGAGAAGATAAATCAGCCTTTCTTATACACTTTTTTTTCAGCATGCAGAAAAGGAAGGAATATTAAATCAAATGTAAAGTAGCAAATTTAAAACAGGAAAGAGAAATTAAATAATTTTTAAAAGAAATTTATAATTAACCTCTGGAACTTGTCTCAGATTAAAATTGAAAATGAGTGCTTTGTAATAGAGCTATAATGACTAGAAATGCTATTGCATCTCAGGCAATGCTTCGTGTTTAAAACAACTGGTAGGTTATAAAGAAACTTTCCCTGTAGTATATGGACAACTTTCAATTTTTTTTGAGTTTTTCAACTTTCAGGTTTTTTTCATAGTTTTATATGAAATGTTAGTACTAGTCAGAAACAGAATATATTTTTTAAGAAACTTTCGTTATATTTCCCTAGTCTAGAGTAGAGAACAAAAATAAAGATTTATCAGTGTAGAAAATAGCAGACATTATGAATTTCTCATGTTAATATTTACTATACTTCATTAAAAGCAATATTTCTAGTAATGGCAAATTTAGTCAAATAATAAATCTACCTCATAGATGGTGCTGTGTAATGTCAATTTATTTCATGTTCTATGCATTTCATTAACCTGTTTACAATGTCTGTTGTGTAAATCCCTGTTGTGTAAATCCACAGTTTAGTTCATAGATTTGGGAAATATTACAGACTTTAGCTCTACAGGGTCACTGAAGATCATGGAAATAGTTCCATAAACTTCTGTTGACATTAGCCAAGGTCCATTTGAACATATAAAATAGCAAAGATAACATGGAATGCAGCTAAGTAGAAGAAACTGATAGCTCAGTGGCATGAACACATATGGGGTAAATGTTCTCCTGAGTTTATTGAGTTAGTATTTGAAGCAATGGTGAAAAATATGGCCTTGAATTTGGGCCTTTATGAATGTTACTGGCATAATGACCATTATGAAACAAAAGCTGCAACTGTCATCTAAGTTGGTTCAGAATATGCACCTGAATATTTATTTTATTGTAGTAAGTGACAATTAGGTAAGTTTTTTCCCTGCTTCCCTGTTAATATTTCCTGGCTTGCAAATTTATGTCTAGCAGCTCAATTAGGTTAAACGGCATGTGTTGAGACTGAAAACTGTTGTTGATTAAAATAATTTCTAAATCATGACAGACAGAGTGGTAAACAGGTAGGTTTTCACTCTGGTGAAAGAAATGTCATTAAAAAGTTTTATTAATGTATTTGTCAGTTGAAGACACCATTGTGAAAAAAAGAGAAAAAAATCCAAAACAAAACTAAAATTTGGTTCTTAATGAAGTACAGGTAACTTCAGTTTAGGAAAGGTTGTTTTTTTTTCCAAACGTGTTGAATTACTGCCGATGTTCAGGCAGTTTTATCTATAATAAGTGTCACCTTCCTTTTTTAAAGTCTAAAAATTGGAAAAACTATGTGCATAGGTATCCTTAAAAATGTCTACCTGTTTACTGTGCTGTCATTATTTAAAGAACACACAAACAAAAATTATTCTACTTTTATTTCTTGTATGTAATTTTGACATTAACTTTTAAAAAGGCATTAAAATGCACATAAAATAATTTGTGCACATAACTAATCATAAAAGTTAATGTGATAGTATATATTTTATATGATAACTAGTAATTTTGTGTAAATTAAGTATATATTTATCCATATATTATCTTTGACTGCATAGATTCATTAGATTTAGCACTTATAAATTTAAAACATTGATGGGGCAATCCAGATGTGAATCTGCTGTGTCTCATGCAGTCTTACATTATCCTACATGGTGACATAAAAGCAAATATGTTTAGTATAAATTGTTAGTGGCAACTTCCTTTGACTGAGAACACTTCATAAAGCAAAAATGTGGCTTAGTTCCTTGATGCTTAAAATAATAATGCTTGCATTTTCACCAAATCAATTAAAAAAAATCTATTGGGACACTCAGTTATTTGCATAATTTTAATTTTTTTTTCCCTTCAGTTGATTGAAATTCAAACATCTTTTTTCAGGTCAAAAAAGATCAGTGCTATAGTTTTACCTCTGCCTTTTGGTTTTGCTTTAAAGAACAGCAAGAAAAGAGAGTATGTGGCCAGGTGAAAATATTTTTGCTGAATTGCCTAATGTGTTATGACAGATTCATTTACAGAAAACTATACTGTTCTTTTGAATTAACTTTTTCCTGATTTATTCTCAAATTTAAAGCCACTCTGCCATCTACTATGTATGTACAAGATCTTGCTTTACAGCAAGGCAAAATTCATTCATAATATAAAACAATGTAAACTTGGATGAGTGAATAATAGTGTTATATCCAAGTGACCTACAATGAGATTTGGGTCCATTCTGTCAGTCCTTAATCAAAGAAGCATGGATAAATCAGTTTCTTCATAATTAATGATGATTTTGTTCTTTGTTGCTTAATGAAACCTTGGGCTGGTTTTTGCTTTGTTTGTTTTTGTTGGGTTTTTTTTCTTTTTCAATAATAAATCAAAATTAATGATATGTGTGTTTCTACAGGGAGAATATGACTTGAAGAGTAAGTTATTGCAATTGAACTTGGCTGAAATTGCAGTATGGTGGAAGTATATTACATAATGAGATTGTTCGGGAAGGTTTGCTCTTAAGTACTGTACCCAAACCAAAACAGTGTTGTTGTTAGGGGTTTTTTTTATGTTTGGTCTTTTTCTTTTAAATTTTAAAGCAGTATTTCTTGAGCTGCATGATTTTACTGATGTTATCAGCTATAGATAAAGGAAAAGAGAAATCTTGTACTGCCTTAGACTATGAGGAATTTTATAGCTGAGTGAGTGTTAAGTTGTGATTAAGTGGGATCCTTAAGAGCATGAACTGTAATTGATTGTTTTCTCAGTTTTCTCAAGGGATCTAGTGATCATGCATTACTGGTATTGATTGTTGCTTGACTTAATAGAATTAATTATTGCTCTTTTCACTTTCTTTCTGCTTCTCAGAACTGGAAAGAATCATTGCCATTCATAGTAACTTTAGATTAGATTAGCTCAGTAGAATAAACAGCTGGGCCAGAACAAAGCTACTGAATGTGTTCATATTTTAACTTCCAAAAGGTTTAAGCAAACAAACTGTACATGTCCAAACAGACTCCACTCTGAAAAAAACAAAAACAAAAAGTAAAGACCTGCACCCCAGTCCTTCCCCCCTACCAACCTCTTCCCCACTTATATACCAAGGAAACCAGTATATAAGATTTAAACAATTATCTAGCTCTGTGGAATATACAAACCGTAAATGCATTACTTTGCCTTAGGAGAATGGGTGAACTTAACATGACCATCATCCCAGAGGACTTAAAACTGAACCCTTCATTTTGTTAGAAATGTTCACTGAATAACAGACCACAGTTTTATGATTATACAGCTCTTATTTGCTTTTCTTCAGCAAGTGGACAAGTGGTGATTCTGAATGCCTCATTTCTATATAAAGCTGTGATAATTGCATCCATTTAGTCTACCATGTAAGGCATCCATGCATTTTAAATTTTTGTTTACATCTACCTAGCTCTTGTCATTCTTTCCTGTTAAATGCTTATGGAGAAATGAGGTCTTACCCTATTCAAAATAAAATAAGCAGTTAACTAAGAGCTTTGAAAATTATAGCCTCACTAAACTATTTAATAAATTGCTCAAGTGTCATTTTATATATAATTCTGAGAGCTTGCTTCCAAATAGTTAATTTCTCAGGAGAGGCATTTATTAGTATGCATTCATTATAGTGATAGACTATGGGTGCCTTTCTCCTCTTTTAGCATTGTTTTCAGTCTTCCGTTGCCATTAATTGAAAAGTATGTCAAACATGTATAGTGCAGTTCATCACAACCATCATCAGGATTCAGTATCTCCTAACTGATGTCAGTATAAGGAATAATCTGTCAAATATAAAACAGGTAACATTTTTGTTTTCTAATGTATTTCCAGAAAATATATAAAAAAGAAATGATGATTAGACTGATCTTCCAGAGGACATGAAAAAATCTGTAGGGAATCACAGAATTAAATTATTTCAAAAGATATACTGTGCAGGAGAATGCAAACACTTATTTATCTGAGTAGAAGTGAATACTATGATGTGCTCAGATTCATACCAGATGTGAAGCTATAATCTACACAGGTCTCAGAAATTTAAGATCCGGTTTTCCAAATGCACTGCACTGTTTTTCTCCATTCTTTCTCCAGGAATTTGGATTAAGAAATCACAGCCTAGTAATAGCTACACTAATAACAATAATTAAATTAAACAGTTTTTATAGGTAAAAAAAAATCTTGATAATAGTAATATTCCTTTTTTCATTAACAAATTACTCCTTTATAATTTTGTTTTGCAATAGGTTTATCTCAACTGATTCATTCCATTTATTGAGTGGGGTTGTATCATCTTCTGCCGTGTTAGAAATCTGCATGGAAGCACGACCAGACTCTATCTTACAAATAACCAAAATTACATAATGGACAAAACATATAAATGAAGCGTACCGTTCTCTGGAGTTGACATTCTTTTGATGTTCTTAGCATCAAGGATTGTTCAACTTTCATTTAGATAACAGTGCACACTTTTTGGCCAGTATTAGTTTCTTTTATTCATAACATGTAAAGATTAGACAAGGGAAAATAATTATTTAAAAAAAGTAAAAAATAAAGAAATAGATCTTAAACGAGTAGAGACATAACTTTTAAAAATTATTTACAGGAAGTACTACAGACTGAAGAAATGAAGGGAAATTCTGATTGGGTTGATAACAACAGGTTGAACATGACCTCCTGGGTTTACAACTAATTTTCCTATTTCTGAAAGTTATAGCATGGGTGCCCATGACCCACCTAACAACAACAAGGAGTCTTCGTCTTGCCCCTTTTCATGTGCCCTTCAGCCAAGGAATAAAGAGCAGAGAAGAAAACAATAAGAGATCAGATTCTTGGTTGTATGAGTTAATAGTGTGATATGACACAGAAATAAAAGGGATTAATTAATAACAGGGAGAATGGTATCTTGGAAGATTTTCACATTCAAGTATGTGAAACAATTTTAAATATAAACAAACCCTATTGTGGTCAGTTGTAGGCAAAAACTGGATATTTAGGCTTCCCAGAATTACAGAATGTCAGGAGTTGGAAGGGACCTCTGAAGATCATTGAGTTCAACCTCCATGTCACAGCAGGACCAAAACTAGGGCAGGTCACTCAGAAATGCATCCAGATGGGTCTTGAAAGCCTCCAGAGCAGGAGGCTCCACAAAATCTCTGGGGAGTCTTTCCCAGGGCTCTGTAACCCTCACAGTAAGGAAATTCTTCCTCACATTGAGGTGGAAGTTCCTGTGCTCCATCTCGAATCCATTGCCCCTCCTCCTATCACAGGGCACAAGTGAGAAGAGGTTGTCCCTTCCTTCTTGACACCCAGACCTCGTGTATTTATATACATTAATTAGATCCCCTCTCAGTCTTCTCCTCTCCAACTGAAAAGCCCCAGGTCTCTCAGCCTTTCCTCCAAAGGCAGGGGTTCCAGTCCCTTAACCATCCTCACAGCCCACCACTGTACCCTCTCATTGTACAATGTCCCTCTTGAACTGGGGAGCCCAGAACTGGATGCAATACTCCAGGTGAGGTCTCACTAGGGCAGAGTAGAGGGGAAGGAGAACCTCCCTCAATCTGCTGGACACTCCCTTCCCAATTGGCCTTCTTGGCCCCAAGGGCACATTGCTGCCCCATGGATAACTTGTTGTCCCCCAGGACTCCAAGGTCCTTCTCCGTGGGGCTGCTCTCTAGCAAATCACCTCCTAACCTGCAATGGTGCATTCTGTTATTCCTTCCCAGATGCAGGACTCTGCACTTTTTTTTCTAGAAAGGTAGTCTTTTACTCTGCTATAGTCCCCCTTCTAGAAAAAATAATGTTGATATTTTCTAGATATCCACAATTCTAGATATGTCTAGGACTTCTAATTTGTTTTTATAGTATAAATAGAACTGAAGCATAGAGTTTCATTTCATTTAAGAACTGTGTTTGCACCTATTTGGGTACAGAATATAAAAATCTTAGATAACTTCTCATGAAGCATCTCTCGGTCATTTCAAAAACTAATTCAAGTTCTCTTTCTCTTTACTTCAAATTAAATATTCTTAGCTATAATTAGAACTTGAATTTGTTTGTGCTAATTGTTTCTCCTACTTAATTTTGAATATGACTTTCACTGTTCATATCATTGTTAGAATTATAAACCGTCATGGAGTGCTTTGTCATTTTGTTGATAATTAAAAGGCTGGATAATATTCTGAAAATGAAATAGACTAGAGAATTTTAACAGCTAAAGTTCGTGAAAGAATGCTTTAAGTAGAATACTAGGGAGAAAATGTTAGGAAAACTGTTAGGGAAAGAGTCAAGCTTTTGACTTGGTAGAACTAGCTAATTTATCTCTAAATATGAGTGGAAAGCAACCAGTTGCTTAGATCCAGAGTAGCAAACTTGAATAATTTTATCCCCAAAGAATATAAATTTGTGAAAATGTTATTTGGTGCAAAATATTATGTCACCCTATAATCAAGCCCACTTTTTTTTTGGTAAAACATAATTCAAATTATAACAACTTTCATGGATTCAGCATCATCCATTAGTGTCCAAGTATTTGGTAAATCACCCTCAAAATCTATCCCTTTGTCTTTATGTAAAGTAGTGCTTCATGTATGTAAATGGTACCTTACTAAAGTCTGATAAAATACAAGTGTGAGTGATCACTACCATTCTGTTCAGCCATAGTGTTCAGGGTATAAAGTAGCCTCTGTATTAATTATGATTAATTATGATTCTTCATAATGGATTTTAAAACATTATTTTAAAATAATTTATTTATAATTATTTGTTTTAAAGAGGATTAGTTCTTTTGTAATCTAGAACTTCAACCTGGTATATGAAGGTATACAATAATCCGAGAATGGCTGACTTTGAATATTCATATTATAGCTAATTAATCTCCCAAAGCAAATCTATGTCCACTGTTACAATAAAATAACAGTCACTGCAGTCATGACATTTGTGTTTCAGCTGGACCTATGTTTCAATTATCGGAGTTTTTAAAAGCATTCTGGAAGCATTAGAAAGATAAAATAATACTTTTTTTGTTTTACTGGAGGAGCTCACTATGCTATCAAGCTTGTAATTACAGAAAAAACACTTGATTTGCAATCAGTTCTCAGTGGAAGGTTTAGTTTCAGTTTAGTTAGCACAGAAACTGACCATAATTATTGTAATTTTATATTATAACAGGATGGAAAGAATAGTCAGGCAGTGTTGGAGAGGCTGCTAATATGACAGTCATATAATTGTAAAATTATTTCTTCATGAGAATACTCCAAGTATTTTTTGTTTCTCAGGATTGCATGATACACATTATTTAAAAAATCCAACAAAACCAAAAAAAAAATCTTTTTTAAAACAAAGCTATATTACTAGCTCCTTCAGTAGATTACAGAACATTATATTGTTTTGAAGTAATAAAGTAGAATAGGCATCAACTGTACTCTTCTTTTTTTTCCACTCAGTAGAGTGGTGAATAATAATATACTTCCCTGCAGCTATATATGACAGACAAAATATCTTTGCATGTAGTAATTAGTTTACAGCACCCTATAGCCTGGAGCCCAGCAGGAATTATTTCTGAGCAAGTAAAATGTAAACAAAAAGGTAGTTCTTGTTGTAAAGAAGCTGACTTGCTTTTTTGGTCACCAACCAGTTCCTTCTTGTGAGAAAAACTTCTCTTGTTATAGGGAGAGATATAGATGGAAAGTTAAAACAGTAGAAGGTATAAGAAAGTTACCTTTGTTTCAGTTATTGTTGCTTGAAATAAGTGATAATTTTGGTTAATTTAGGTTATTCTAAATACAAAATGGAAATATTTCCTTTTTTTTTGTAATATAATAGGTTGCACAAAGCAAATAAAATTTATGGTTACAGAGACTTGTGAAAGAAAATACACGATATAAGGAAGGGTACCACTCTCTCAGAGTTCTCTCTTGCATATTTCTTGCTACACTTTGATTGAACCCAGATTCAGACAAAATATTTTTTTGGAATTTTTTTAATGATTTCTTTTCATGCATATAGGAGCTGTATTAGGAGCCTACCTGTTTTATACGTATAGACATGATCACTCTATGCACACAGCATGTAATGCTTACAGTGAGAAGAGTAATACTCCTGGACTATTAAAAGCAGACCATAAAAATATGAAAACTTATGCTGGTGAAAGCTAGAACTGATAATATTAATATTAATAGCAAAATTGATTTCGTGCACTTCAGTCTGTGGTAAGGATAGAGCCATCAAATTACATCTTTTGTACTGTGGGGTTTTTGTTTGTTTTCTTTTTTCTTACATTATCCTTTGCCAAGGATACTAATGTAATGATAATGATAGGTTATCCTTGTGGGAAGATAATATGTGATAGATTAAATTCTATGAAGATAGTTTAAACTGATGAATTTGACCACACAATCAATGAGAAAGACAAAAGGAGAATACGCAGATGTTGCTCGTCATCTGCATCAAATAAAGAAATGATCACTTACTTACAGTTGGTTGTGGGTCTGTATTCTCAAAAATCTCAGGCATAGCACTTTGGATTTACCTTTTTTTTTCTCTTCAAAAATATATATCACATCTTCAAGCAAAATCTCTATATAGTTGGATAAACAAAACCCAGCTCAGTTGAGGAGTATATTGTCCAAGTATTCTTATAGCTAGAATTACTGCTCAAAAATAGAAGGTCGGGGAACCTATCAGAACCCACAGAGATTTGTAGACTGCTTGCAATACATGCTTGAAACACACCTCATTTAGGCCAAGTAAAAGCTAATTTGGGCTGTGAAAGCTAACTTTAGCATCTGTGTCTTCTGGTGTAGATTTAGATACTGTACTTTATTGCTTGCTTACCTTCTACAAAATCACTACATTACTTAAAAATTCTTAGTATAAAACTAGTTGTGTGTTAGAGGAAAGTGATATTGACAGAGAAACAAAACGCAATGCTGGCTTGGTCATGTAGATTTGTTTGTACTATATTTTATGTATTTCATAATTTTCCTTCCTGGTTTTTTTTGTTTTTTTTTTTTTTTAATAATATAAATTTCAGAAAGGATGGTACTGAAAATAAAAACATAATTTTTTTCTTTGAGACCATGCAGGTAACAGACATTCAAGGTAGATTCTGGAAACGCTTTGAAATGGACCATGGAGAAAGAAAGGCCTTCTTTCATTGAACTTACCAAGAGTTATATTTAGCTTGTTGGACAGTCTGCAAATGGGCCTATTATGACTGTGACCATATTTATCAACTTTGCTAACACAGATGTTACAGACTAGGAGTGCTTCCATCATAAATATATTATATATCTCCCACGTGACATGTTTTGTTCAAAAGCAGAACAGTGCTCCTGAGAGATTATTTTCTACTTGGCTAAGTAGTAGTGGTAATTGTCTGACTGAATGAACAAGATGTATTGTTCCCTCTAATACTAAAAAATTAGTTTCACATGGATAAGCTTGCAAAAATATTTTTCTTCATGTACTTAACTTTAAATAATAATAATATTTTCCTACATTTTAAATAACATATTCCTATATTTTTATGTAGGCACTATATATTCCTATACAATATTTAATAATTTTGTATTTCTGATATGTTTACCTTAAGATGCATAAATATCCTGTACTAAAAATATCAGTATTATTGCCTGGTCCTTTCAAAACATCTCAACTCAAGCTCCTGGAAATTCTTGTAATACTTTATGGGTCATACACATCAGAGAGGCCAGGATCCTCTGGTCTCTTTAGCAATCTATTCCATTGCACAGCTCACAGTTGAACCTCATGCTTGAAGACAAACTTGCATATAATCTGTATTTCCTACGTCATTGTACAGAAGGGCAACATGCATACTAACTCCTTCAGGCAGGTTACATAGCAATTTTATACCCCACTTGAGCAGTGCTAACAAATGCTGTTCACCTCAGTGTTGTCCTCTCATGTAAATACATGTCTCCTAGAGAATATAACAGAATTACAGTATAAACTGTGTTGGAAGAGACTTCTGATTGTCATCTGCTCCAATTCCCAACACTGAAAGCAGGAGAACTTTGAAGGTTTGTCAGAACCATGCCCAATTTTTGGACATCTCCAATTACAGAGATGGCACAACTTCCCTGTAACGTGTTCCAATTCTTAAACACTCTCAATCTGAAAAACTCTTTATGTCCAGATACAATTTATTTGGTCCTTTCTCTGCTCATCTCCCGGAAGAATCTGAGCTTGTCTGCCTGCTAGGTAGCTGAAAACAGCAATTAAATCTTCCATACTTTGTATCTGTAGGCTGAAATCTAGCTGTTTCATTTTTGTCTTCTACACTATGTACTTTGGTTCTCTGACTGTCTTGATGATCTCTGTTTGACTGTGGTACACTTACGTCTGTCTTTACTGCATGACCCACAACTGGACACAACTGCTCCAGGTGTAGTCTCTTGATTACTCAGTAGGCAAGAACAGTTCTCTTGACCTTCTGGATGTACCTTTGCTAGTACAGACACATATGTGGTTATGGACCAGTACGGGCGAAAACAATCTTAATGGCTTTCATACACTTTTACTTAGCCTGTTTAACCTACCCACATGTACTGTGAATGGTGTCTCTGCTTCCAAATTGCAAGACTTTTTTCTCCACCTTGCACTGATATCCAGGTATTACCTTCCAATTTTGGCAGTTATGATTCTATAAACAACTCTGAGAGACAGTCACTAAAATTGACATAACATCTGCTGTTCTTTTCTCATCCGCAGAACTAGCCTTACTATCACTGAAAGTAAAATGGGATAGATATATTTTCTCCTTGGTAGGTCTCCTCTGGTTCTTCTGAAATTCTTTGTCCTGTTTCTATCTGGTGGTGGCTTCCAGTAGGATTTTCCCATAATCTTTCCAGAAAAGGAATTTACTAATCTTGTAATTCCCTGGATCTTCCTCCCTGACCTTTGTTGAAGATAGACGTGACATTGTCCTTTTCCTAGACATCAGGAATTTCTTTTAATGAATGTGCCCTGATGAAGATGTCAGTCTCTATGAACTTTCTCCATTTATTTATTAAAACTGACTTTATAAGTAGGCAGTGGAAAATACTCCCTTATTTGGAGGAATTCCTGAAAATTACGAGTCTATCTTTTGACTGTGCTGTAGTAGTCAGTTTGTAGAGGACTTAGGAGTGTCACCAGGAAAGGAGGAGTTTTGGTTGATAAAGATTTCAAAACTATCAGTAGCAGATGGGATTTCCATCATGGACCTGTCTATTATAAACCTCCTTGTTCATGTCAGATAAGGGTCACTGCAAAAAATTCTAATACTCGACAAAAAAGAGTAATCTCCAATGAGAGAGATGGTGTTCTTACATCAGTCACATTAAGACATGCCCTTTAATACTTTCAACACAATATTGTTTGTCTTTTCCTGTTTACAGAAAACTTCCAGGGCTGTCTAAGGATAAATTCTTATCAGATAACAGAAGATGGCTGATAACAGTACTTTCATTTCACTGATAGGTACCAGACAAGAGTGATTCTTTATATAGTGCATTAATAGAAAGGTAAGCCTTGATTCGATGAAAATCAGTGCTCACTTCAGGCCTCTGATGGGGATACAGAAAGAGTTCTGCAGGTGGGTATGGTACCATAAGAGAAAAAAGTTTATTAACCCATGCAGACAACTAAGACAAGAAGTGAGATTTGCATGTAGGGGAAATAGTAGGAATATACAGTGCTTGATGATACCTTTTTGGGGCTTCTGTAAGCATTTCTTAATTTATTATCACTCCATCAGACAGGTCTAATATTTTCTCTATTTGAATCTCAGTACTCCAATGGTACAGGAAGCATGTAGAGTTCAACTGTGCCCTTCAGATCTGTAGTGTACACCTTCTACACATACCCTAGTATATATCTGCCTGCTAAATGAACTATATTGTATGTAAACTTTTATATATAAACTGTATACAAATCTTTTGGTTTTCCAGCATAAATTACAAATAATCAGAAGATGTTCCTGAAACAAGCAGTTAATTCCTTCTAGTCTTTTAGCCTTCTCTTCCCTTGCCAGGTAAAGCTAGAAAATTAATTTTAAAAATCCAGTCTTAACTATTTCTGATTTTAGCATTTTTATATATATATATTCTGACAGAAAGGATACATTTATATGTAAATATGAATTTGTGCAGATATTGGAGTGGTCACCATTAGAAAGAGGTTGCTTTTTAAGAGAGAATGAAGATTGAATTCATTCAGATTATCCTCTTATCTCCGGTCATCAAATTTTGTGTCAGACAAGTTAGGGACACAGCACTGTATTTCTGACCCTCTGTGACCTTTTCCTTTGTAGTCTGCTGACAGCTATTGTCACAGTCTGCCCATTCTCTTTCTTTTTCAAATTAATTCTTTGTTCCACTCTATTTCTTTGGGGTTATTTTGTTTGTTTTTTGTGTTTTTGATGATGATGCAAAGTATCTATCATTGCATAAATATCTATAGACTGCAGCAAAACTGCATTCTGGATTAGCTGGTCTCATCTGGAATATGCTTATGATTTCTTTATGCATACAACAGCACACTTATAACTTCTTGACATTTGCTTTCTGTGTTTGTCTCTTCTGTTAATATTCTTTCCATGTTCAAATTGGCCTAAAACCTGCTAGTTACCTTATCAGCTAACATAACTAGTTGGAGTTCATTCAACTGTGGTCAGAACTGATCTTTAGTTGTACTCATGATTTCTGACTTCATATTGAATATCTCATTTATAAAAATGTTAACAGTTTCTTTAGTATTCCCATGATATTTAACACTGAGAATGCAAAGTACTTTCAATTGTTTTCTTGTTTTACAAGATGTTTTACGAGTATGTTTTACAATATACTAAAAACAATAAATAATATTAAAAACAGTTTTACAATATAATAAAAATCAGTATCTCTTTATAATCAAAGAATTGGTGCACCACAGCTCAGTAAATTATTTACTGAGTTTATTTGAGGAAACAATGATACTGTAAGCAGCAGCTATAAAAATATATGTAGGAAATGCAAGACCCTCTTTTTTTTGTAGTCTTTGATGTCACAGCTGAAGAAATCACACTTTGGCTTATCTTCTCTTTCTAATTCATGCAGGTTTCTCCATGAAAGTGTAAAGATTATTTTGGCAAAGATTTTTTTGTGTTTTCTAATGATCACTAGAGATGTATTACCTTTCCAAGATTCAATTTAGGATATTTGCCTGTATGAACTTTGGGTTTATCCACACTTGACAGGGTTGCTATTTTAATCACTGTGGGTTTATTACTCAGTCACATGCTGAGCATACTTGGAAAGGTATCAACTGGAGAATTTGAACTACAATTTTAAAAATGACCATACATTTAAGCATTACCCTTAGGACACCAGCACAGTGCAGTGTCTGAGAAACAAACAAACAAAAAAATCAATGAATGTTTCTTAGAGTTCCCCAGAAGTGTCTTGCACTGTATGAAAGAGATTAATAAAACCTCAGGGTTTTCACCCAGATCCACTTAGTTATTAGCTCTCAAGAGAACCAGTGGAAGAAGTCCATCAACTTTCAAATATTGTTTTAAAAATTAAGGTTTTTTTGAGAATGCAGTTTCTACTGCCAGATCATCTATTATAAGTTTAGCATTACTTAAAATAAATTAATTTTTAAAACATAAAATTAACTTATAAAGACAGGAGTGAAGTAATTAAATGTTGTAATATAGAAACAGCATTAGCAAACTGTGAGATTAGAGCAAAATCCTAGCATAGAAGATGAGGGTTTTCTGGCTGCTTCCTATTTAAATTAAAATAATTATAAGCATGAGATTTTATAACTCTTCATAACAGAAGGCAACATCCCTGGAATTTTCTCTCTGGTGCCAAAATACAGAGAATTAAAGGAGAAAACATTTTTTTAACGGTATTCTTCACTGATGAGTATCGATAGAACCTAAATTATAGCCTAATGTACTATATTATCCGTATATGTTAGCACAGATTAATTGCAGAAAGATGGCACATATTTTTGGACATATGATGCAGATCCATGTGCATAGCTTCACTGCCTTATGCCCTCACTCATCTTGAGATCAGGCTTGTAACTAAATCATTATGTTTAAAAGGTATTCAGGTCACATACAGAATAATACATGTTTTATATTTAACCATGCTGTTATATAAAAAAACAATTTAATTTTATTACAGTCCATATTTCACATGTAACGAAGTAGTTTCTTTTTCTTCTAAAATTACCAAAATAGCCAGTACTCCCTCTCACTCCCCAACAGATCAGGCCAAACTTTATTTCTTTGTGTCAAACGAACCTATTAATTCACTTTTTTTGGAATTCAGATTCCATATATTTGAGTCTGGTCTTTATAATTACATATGGAATGCTGTGTAATGTCCTCTTTTTCTCTGCAAAGAGAAAAGACCCATAAAGGTTTTCTTTCTGGAAAACACAGTTTTAAAATGTTTTGGCAATTACTTAATGTCCCAATAGCAATTGGTGCAATATAGTACTTTTGAGCCCAGGAAATGTGGACCCGGTAAAATGTAGAATATTCATTTATAGGCTCTGAAGATAAGCAAATCAGTCATCTGTCAAATATGAACCTTTAGGAAATAAGAAATAATTTGTGTAATATTACTTTGGGTCTGCAAATCTGTCAAAGATGATGTTCAATACTTGGAAGGTGGAGTTCTAAGGAAAATTCAAGTACTTCATGCATAGTTTAGGATGATAATTAATATTTTTTGTTAAGAGTTGTTATAGATCAATAAAGACACAGTGTGGTGCAGGAGCATATATCCTGTCTTTTAGGCAAAAGTTTAATGAGTTCTTTACAAACAATCATATTTTGTGCTTACTGTAATATAAGCCAAGAAAGGAACAGTGTTCTCTCTTGTTTATGTAGGGAGATAAGGCAGTTAACAACTATAATCTTACAGAGCCCTAACTAAACACGACATGAAGCTGAAGTTCCATTACAGGAGGTACGACACAGATACTGAAAGAGAAAGGAAATCCCAGGCATTCCAAGCAACTGTGAAACCTGAAGTCTTGAGTTAATCTCTGATACAAGTGTGTTTAGAGGAAACACAGAGACCATAATGTCTCATTCCAGGATCCTAACAACCACAAGTGTTAGAAGCAGCCTGACCACATAAAAAGGAAATAGAGGGTGCAAAGGTGTGACTGAATGCACCTTCCTGCTATGATTACCCTGCTCTTTGTGGACGTCTTCACATGGTAATCATAAATTGGTAAGGTCTGATTCAGATTTAGCAGAAGTACTTAGCAGCATTTTAATTCTCCTCAAGTACATTATTGTTCATGATGTAATTTTTAAAATTATCAACCCGACCTGTTGAGGAACCATCAGTGATGATTTTTTAAAGTAGGAAATCACAGAATTCTTCAGGTTGGAAAAGACCTTTAAGATCATCGAGCCCAACCATAACCTAACTCTACCAACCATTAACTTAACTCTCGTGAGCCCAGTGCTTAAATCATGTTCCTGAGCATCTGTATGGAAATGTGCCACAGCAAACATTTCTAGAAAATATGATATCTGTTTCTGCAGCTTTCACGTTCCTAAAATTTTTAGTCAAAGTAAGAGAAAACATCTGAAGCAGGTGCTTCTGTTTCTAGGATGCTCACTTTGTGTCAGTTACTGACTGAAGAAAATCAAGGACTTGAATTGGACTTCCTTCATTCCATGGTAAATAGCAAGGATAAAATGGAGATTTAATTTAGCTAAATACTTCATCTCTGACTATGGGTAGAAGTAGATGTCTGCAGAAAAAATTAAAAGCATAAGGAAGTCTATAATAGTACTTCTTTCAAGTACCGTCCCACAGACACAACAATTTGTCTCTTGACTTGAAAGGCTTTATTTCCTTATACAGATTAAGATTTCTTTGAAAAACTGAGAAGCATCATGGGCTGAAGATAATGTTTCTCACCCAGGACTAAATATGCTACAGACTTCTCAAAGCAAATAAGACAGTTTCTGCCTGGAGAAGCATGCAAGTCTAATTTTAGATATGACAGAACAAGTGAGCACAACAAATAGAAGGGGAGGGTGGGAGGTGAAGAGGGTCACGCTAAAAAGATTATATAGTTACTTAGGTTCATTTTATGCATATATTGATAGTATCACTGTTTCATTTTTAAATAACTTTAGTAAGCTTCTGTAAAGATTTTAGAAGTAGCTGGGGAGGCAGAGGAAAGAGTAGAGGGTGAAAGAATTGAAAGAGGTGACAAAGAGACTGAATTCTGTATAGAAAATAGTGGTCTGTATTTGTGTACAGATTCTTCTGTTTTTTTATGTGACCTGCAAGCCACCAAGAGGCATTTACATTTTAGACCTTCTCTTTTGCTGGGTAGGTCTGCCAAATAGCTCTAGAACAGCTGTGTTAGTAAGCATTTAAACCTTTTTGTAGTTTGCAGATGGAACATGTGAAGGTCCTTTGTGCTGTTAGAGGGCAGGTGCTCAAACTGTTGACCAGAACTCAGATCTCACATCCCAAAGAAGGATTCTTGTTAGAGGAAGTAAGCTAATTTTTGTTCTGGCATGTAGCCTTGGCTAAGGGCCAAATGCCTACCTAGCCACAAACTCTCCTCTCTGCAGCAGCACAAGGAGAGAAAATGGGATGAGAAAGCTCATGAGTCAAAGTAAAGGCAGGGAGATTGTTGTCAGTCACTGACATGGGCTAAAATAGAACCAGAAGGTGAGAAACAAAGATAAATACTGAGGCACTAACTTTCCTTCTTTTCCCAAGCTCGACTTGATTCCTTCACTCTGTTCTTTACCCACCCCTGAGAAGCGAAGGAAGGATCAGAGACAGCAGTCAGTACTTAGTGGTTTCTTTTTCAGTTCTTCCCCCTTACACTTTTCCTCATCTCCAGCATGGGCTTTTTCATGGGCTGCTGTTCTTTAAGAAAAAAGTCTGCTCTACTGTGATTATCTCCATTGGCTGCAACAATATCTCTGATCCTCTGCTCTGATGCCTGGAGCACAAGAGGTTGGGGAGTTGAACAGTTCGGAGGGGTTTGACTGTTAGGAAGTAATATGGATTTTGGATCGTCTTTTGCTGTTTTTCTTTGACTCCACTGCAGTGTTGTAGATGCTGAAATTGAGGGGGAAGATCATATAGATACGTCAATTGGCTTGTGTCAGCAAAAAGGGGGCAAAGCTTTTTCTAACACATCTCTGTTTCTCAGAGTTGTGCTTTAGTTGCAGAAGTCAGGACAGATTGTGATTCCTTAAGGATAAAGCCAGTTACAAACAACCTATGTTGAATGTCTTGCCTTGGCAGGGTTTTCAGCAGCCTAGAGGAGGTTACTAGCTGCTTAATATTTCTGAGGGATTCTCCACTGCTTAAGGATTGTCAGAGAACCACATGTATGCATTGGGACCTTGCTAATGTTTCTCCCCATATGCAGGCTGCTCTAGAAATGAGCTACTCTGGCTCATTGTTCATTCAGATTCCTTTTCCATTCAGGAAATATTTAGTGGGGCAGTCTTACCTTTCTTCTGTTTCTCGTGGAATATCTGGGGCTGACTTGAAGGCAAACTGTAGAAAACATCTGAGATAGTTCTACCCCTAGGCTTCTTTTGCCTGTCAATTTAACTTTTTGCCTGCTCTGCTATGAGAAGCACTGTCTTCTGTGTTCATCTGCTAGAAAAATACCGTCTTTATTCTTTATTGCTGGGTAACATTGTGCAGTTCAGATCAACCTCACTTTCCTTTCTCATTAACTATTCATCTAACATTTGTAAGCTCTTCATATTCTTTTGACCTCCCTTAGTCTTTATAATATATTCCAAAGTACTTTAATTAGTGCTGCTTACATCTTCTTCCAGATTTTTTATTAAATTTTTTCATTAAAATTGGCTTAAAACTAACCATGTAGCAACTCTTTGGACATCTCCCCAGCTATACCTTACTTGAGGTATATACCTTCTTAGTCCCAGAAGTTTTGGGTTTTTGTTTTTAAAGACTTCAATGTGTTTAGCAGAAGTCAGGATACATTGATTATGGAGAAAGTCTACAATCAATGTGAAGTTGACATACATTAAAATATAGTAATTTTAAATAAGGATTTTTAAGAGCCTTGACTGTAATTTTGGCACTTAACTCTGTCCACATCTGTTCTGTTCAAGAAATGGATGGTCTGGTGTTCTGCAAGTTCAAAAATTATTATACTGAAATCAGTATAATTAATGAAAGAAATAAGAACTTGACTAGGGCTGCAAAAATGAGATTGCATGTATATCTTTTACTTTTACATCTAGCATATAATAAACTTTAATTAAAATTGTAATATAAATTTCTCTAATGCAGAATACAAGGAATTTTAATAAACCCTTGATTCATATCTGTAGAAAAAAATGTGTCAGTTATTATATACTTATTATCACATAGAAGTCTAAAAAATTTTTAAGTTGCAATATTTTCAAGTTATTTTTCTTCACTTTATATTATTGAGTAGAATGGCTCTTTGTCTATGCTTTACAGTATTTCTTTTAAACAAACAAACCAGCCTGCCTTAGTTTTGGTTCGAATTTGAGTTATGACCTTCCTACACATTCCTGTAGCCCTCAAGGGTGTATTTATTTGGATTTAACTGCAGGACTACTAGCTACTGAAGCAGTAAAAGTAGGCACCTCCCATAAATCATCATATACTCACTTTTGCTGGATGATTTTATTCCTGTTTGCTTCATGCTCCTTAGAGCAGAAGTTTACTGTGTAGTTTTTATGTTGTTTATAAGCTAGTTGAACATTTAGGGTTTTTAATATTAACCAGGAATCAAGAATTGTAGGAAAAATGGGACAGGATGTTTACATTGTTATAGTGAAGATTTGGGTTCTGATCATGCAATAACAAATCTATTTTTATGTAATACCTGACTCAATTTAATTTAATTTAATAGAATACCACTCACGTTTAAAGTTAATAGTGTCTATAAACCACTCACTGCTACTATTTTGGGTGAGGGTTTTTTGTCTATAAAAAGAAGTGTTGGATAACTAGTTCTTGTCAGAGAAGCTGAGCAAGTGAAGATGATGTGGAAGACGACCATGGTACTGTCGGGACACTGACAAGGTTATTTGAGCAAGGAAGGGGTGTTGGCAATAACAGTCTCTGTTTACAGACCAGCAGTCATCAGATAAGGTGAGGTAATGAGTTAGGACTGACTTCCAGAGAAAAAAAAAAACAACAACAAACCCATGATTTTTCTAAATCCATAATTTAGGAAAAAGAAATGCAGGCTTTAGTAAAGGGAAGAAAGAATGAGCTTTATCATTTAGTAGTGCAATATGTTATAATAAGGCATCCTTATCATATCCTGGATATTCTTCAAAAAATTAAATATTATAATTTATTTGATTGTCAGGTCTGATTAAAGAATATGTGAATTGAGGGTGTAATCCTGTACAGAAGCCCTGAAAAACACTACCTAGAAGAATCATTCTTGTGCTTTGCTCTGATGAACAGATGAATGTGTAATTTGCCTGAGCTAAGTGTATCTCACCTGAATGCTTTAATATTTTGTTATGGTCAGCACTATCCACTACTGAATCAGTATGCTCAGCAGTTCATGAAGACAATGTGGTTAGATTCTTTTAATTTCTCAAATTGTGCTCATTAGAAGAAGGCTTACAGATTGAGTAAGGGTTTTGCAGTGAAATCTGTTGTCTGCCCACCTCTTGGCCTGATTGTGCAAGAGTGTAAGTGTGCATATAAGTGGGTGATCATTTTTCCTTTTCATTTCTTCATAGCTCTTTCCCAAATGAAAATGAGGGAATGAAATAAAAGTATCCGAGTTAATTTGGCAGGTTTGAAATGATGCTAAAATAATATGCACACTGTAACTGTGTGCTGTCTGTGGCATATACTGCTGAGCTATGCGTGGTATGTTGGTTTATATGTCATGCTGTAGATAATATTTCTGTAGCATCATTTTCTCCCAATTGATTTACATATTAATTTTCAAAAATATGGTAGAAGCATCATCCAGTTGTAATATCACTGAAAAAATTGCAATTTAACTACTTTAAACAGAGCTACTACTAAGAATCTCATTAGTCCTTTAAGTCACACTTGCTCCTACAAGTAATTATTGCACCATACTTCTTTACAATCACTATGCTGCTCCCTCATAAAAATTACTCATAATTCCATGAATTTAAGAAAATATTCTACCTGATTGCATCAGGCTGATTATAAAATTTATTCAATGTGATTTTTGTCCTGGAATTTTTAACTGTTCTGTAGCATATATTTTTCTTATCCTTTCCATAGTCATTGTGTGACTCCTATTTGGGACAGAATGGAAGACAATATAATGTCTGAGCTAAGGACAGAGAGTTATAGGTCAGTATGGATTTTTAAACTAGAATTAAATTAAAAAATCAAGTACCAACCTGAGATTTAAAGATCCCACGTGTTTTGCTTTTTAAATCCTCAAGAAAACAAAGCAAAACAAAAAAATCCCTGTACCTCTCCTCATTCTCGTAAGACTTTCAGATTTTTGGTCACATTTCTCTGTGGGAATTTAACAGGTAACATCCTGAATATGATTTAATGGCAGTACACACCTGGTTTGCAACTATCTGAAAATTACACAGTAAATGAAAATGGTGTATAAATGGTGTGTGAATATTAATTATGAAGATAATTAGCCTTTATTCCACACGGACTAACTGTATGTTGCCAACAGGTATAAATTGAGTTCCGTGTAGTATTCCTAGACAGGCATGTGTTGGTATAACGAAAAAACAGTTGCAAATATTACTCCATTGATCCATTTTCTCTTCTCTTTAAATTGCAGGTTTTTTCTGTTTTCTTTTTTTTTTTTTTTTTTTTTAAATACAGAGCTTAAATTAAAAATTTTTTAACTCTAATTCTTTAACTCTTTAATTAAAACTCCTTTAACTTTATTAAAGTCTGTATAATAATGTCTATTAATTTGGTTTAAAACAAGATACTATCAGAGGAAAAGATAGGTGTTTTAGTTGAGAACTACTTAAATTGGTGGGGTGTCTACATTATACATAAGTTATCAGCAGCTTTGAATTGGATTGATTTGTATAGAACATGCTAGACCACATCTTTTATGAAAGCAACCGAAAGCATCAGTCAATGTGTGACAGAATGGAGTGCACTGAGCACAGTTTGCAAACACCAAATCTGGTATCTACAGTCTTGTTTAAGGTCATCTAGGCTGAATGTTGTAGCTCTTTGTAAAAGACAGTATCTTTATTTACTGACCAAAACTGTAGAAGCTACTCTAATTTATCCAGAATTAGTCATAGGGCTATTCCTGAGTGTGTTTCAAACCATGGACATTGGAGAGCAGTGGGTGCCTGCAGGCCAAGAATTAAGGAACAGAATCTTGTATTATCATGGCAAGAAGACTTCCTGTGCCCAGAGCATGCAAAACCATGCTCCTTGATAAAAAGGGTGGCTGAGATGTTAGCAATAGATTACAACTGATAGCATAGCTGGTCCTTAAAGACAAACAGGCTCAAGATGGACTGCTACTGATATTGAAAGCAGGCATTCTCAGCGCAGACAGCTGGAAAATTTATGCTTGAGAAGAGCCCCTTTGTTGATGATGTCAGTATAGACTTTGACTTGGGGGACTAGGAGAATGTTGTATTGAACTGACCTTGCAAGAATCTCAAAGGCTAGAATCGAGATACTTCCCACCTCCTGCCCCTGCATACCATCTTTGATAGGATACAGAAAAGCAGATCTGCTAAAGCTGCTCTCCTTTATGTGCATCGTAACATGAAGAGGACTGAGAGGTTCCACAACCAGAGAACATAGTATGAAATATAGTCAATTTTCATTTGCATTGTTCATTCATGACTAAACAATATGGTATTCCCTCTCATGAAACATTGTATATAGAATTATAGAATGGCTAGAGTTGGAAGGGACCTTAAAGATCATCTAATTCCAACTCCTCTGCCATGAGCAGGACACCTACCATGAGATAAGATTGCTCAAAGTGCCATCTAACCCAGCCTTGAACACTTCCAGGGAGGGGGCATCCGCAGATTCCCTGGGCAACCTGTGCCACTGTCTCACCACTCTCAGTGTAAAAAATTTCCTCCTAATATTTCATCTAAATCTCCCCTCTCCAAGTTTTAAACCATTATATGATATAAGATATATGACAATTTCTATATACTAGCACAGTTTTCTATATTAGATACAGTTAAATATATACTATATAGTTCTCTATGTGATGCTAATTTCTATTCTTCCTATAAATGCAGAAATTGCACTGAAAAATTCAGTGTTTGATTAGAGAATAATCTGAGCAGCTTTTAAAAAACCTGCGTTCTTCTTTGTTAAATATTCATTCTAATTTTCACTAAGTAAGCCTGTCAATTAAACACTTTTCCAAACTGTGTATGGTTACAGAGTTTAAATCAACTGTAGTATGTATCGAAAAATCTGCAAATGAAATGATGCAGTTCTGAGGTAGGTCTTCTTTTTGCTCACTGGGCATAATAAGTTTTAATTTTTGTTATAATGAAATGTCCCTAAAGTTGGATCATGTTTGATGCAAACCCTTTCCTGAAGACTGCTAGAATAGCTAACTTCTAAGTCTACTTGTGCTATCCAATAATTTTGGAAGAATAATTCTAAACTTGCCACGGGCAACAGCAAAGAGGAAAAGCACAACACAGGTATTTTAAAGGGCACTTGAAGTCTAGTTTTTCAGGCATTTCAAACAACTGAAAATGTTAGAGAAGAAATAGAGAGACTGTATCTGGAATTTTTGAATAAGCACTAATAGAGATGAGTAAATGGGAGGAGTACTTGTTATCAGTGATCAGGGAGATCAATTTGCAAAATTACACCAGCTCACTTGAGTACCAAAGTTTCCTTCTTGTTTTATGCTTGTCTTGATTGAACTGGAATGTTCTGTATTTACATTAGAAATCACATAGAGGGTTAGTCAAGAAAAGTGCTTATTCCCATAGTAACATTTATTAGACCAAATTTAAATAGTATGAGCAGTTCTGGGCCCCCCTAATAGTTGAATAAACTTGAGCAAGTGTCACCAAGCTTGGAATTTGGAGCACTAGACTTGTGAGGAGAAGCTGGGGAAGCTGGGATTTTATAACATCAGGCAGAAGGAGTTTCCCTAGCAGTCACTTTCTAATAAGAGGAGCTGATTAAAAAAGATGGAGTCTTTTCGAAGCTGCCTAGTGCTTTCTATGTCGAAACAAGGAAGGTTCCAACATGACCTAAAGAAAGGTCATTAGGCCCAGAGAAGTTTTATATTTGGAGGTTTTGAGTCCAGACTGGAAAACCTCCAGTTCTGAATTATTGGTTGACATTATCCTGACCAGGATGCTGGATTATATGACCTATCGAGTGATCCTGAATTTATTCTTTGACTCTATGATGTGCAGATAGTTATTACAGTAGCTTAAACACCATAACACTTATACACATATATAGTACAGTAAAATAAAGTATTGCTTACCTTCTTTTATCTTATATATATCCTCTTATATATATACTTTTGAGTATCCTTTAAAAAAAAAGACATTTTATATCATATGTTGTGAACTGAAGAATTCTAAATTTATGGCATATAACTCAGTCCTAGAGTGAGTCTCTGACTCAGATTACAGTGTTTCTTTTTCCCAAAGCCATCTGTGTCAGGTTGTTACTTCCTTTCTTCACAAAAATGGACAATTTTTCTGCTCTTCATGACACTATAAAAATAATTAAAGAAGATAATATATCAGAACGAAAAGGAAAATTTTCAATTTATGTTTTAGGTGGTTCAGTAAAATTTCAGCCACTAAAAATAATATTTGTAGGTTGATATAATTTTTAGGTCTCCAAAAATATTTTTGTTTTATCTAGCAAACATAGTCCTCACCAGAACAAGATATTTTCCACTTTTATTTTCAAATATCTCTCAGCAAAAGAATACAAATATCTGCTTCAGTTGCAATGAGAGCTTGGTTTACAAGTTTTGTTTGGACTGATGACAAAGTGACATGAAAGTTCTTTTTAATTATTATAAACTTCTGATCTAGTTTTACCACAAAGTAGTAGAATAAATCAGGTC
>JAAWXA010000001.1:57378982-57551482 GCA_038090715.1 Florisuga fusca | reverse complement strand
AGAGTTTCAGTCCAGCTAGGACTTTTTTCTGGAAAGCTAGTTCTAGTAACTGCTTTTTTCACATTGGTGTATGTCTATATATAATTAGAAATTTAAAAAGACACTATTCACTGAATCTCCCATTACTATCTTTTGATTCCCACAGCTCTAAAAAGGTGTGTCTTTATAAGTGTAATCAGTTCTTATTTTTCATTTCAGTTGTGTGTGTTTGTACAAGCAGTACATGTAAGCCTGTAGCTTAAAGATTTTTTTGCACAGTGATTCCACCTCCCCACTGTGGCAAAAAGTGATAAACTCTTATTATTTTCTGTGCATTGGTTTCACCTTTCTCCCCTGGTTTTCGTTAGGTTCTGAGCTCATGCCCAAAGCCCTCTCCACCAGGATAGTGGGAGGCATTTGGTGGTTTTTCACACTTATCATCATTTCCTCGTACACTGCTAACCTAGCCGCCTTTCTGACAGTGGAACGTATGGAATCCCCTATTGATTCTGCTGATGATTTGGCCAAGCAGACAAAGATAGAGTATGGGGCAGTTGAAGATGGAGCAACCATGACTTTCTTCAAGGTAAGGTTTATATTCCGTTTGAGAAGAACCTTTATCCCAATTGTGTCTGGGGGGTGAAAGTGGTCGGGCACCTTTCTGGGGTTCAGGGGATATGGTTCCCACTGCTTTCAAAAGTAACGGAAAATCACTTTTTTGAGGATTTGCAAGAGAGCAAAGGAAGCAAATCTCTCATGGGAAACAAAATTTATTTCATTATTTCTACTTAAAGAATTTAATTTATAGCAGTGAAATAGGTGTAGAAAGCTGAACATTTTGTTCAGACAGATCCATATTTGGATATAAGAATGAACTTTGTTGGATTAGGAGTTAGAGTCAGTTCAATAGCATTATACTTAATCATAGTCTTTGTTCATGCAACTGAACTGCACTAAAGATATTAGTGGCTAGACTGAGAAGAATATTTTGGATTTCATATACCTGAGAAACATTTGAGTGAAATTTGGGATCCATGTAAAAAGCTCAGATTCTTTCAGTTTTTGTATTTATTTTAGCCTTTTACTAAGATCATTCAGTTTGACATACAGTGAAATATACTGCTGGAATGGAGAGAGATCCTTCTTTTCTAGCTTCATCAAGAATCTAAATGAGTTTAAATTAGTGAGAAGTATCCATGAAGGGAGAGGGGATGGTTTGTTCTGTAAGTCCTTGAGTTTGAGAGCACAGAGTTGTCCCGGGTCTTCTAAAGAAAATGGTGTCTAACAATATTTGTCTGATCTTCGGTATGTTTTGAAGACTTGTAGATAGTATATTCTAGTTTTATGAGTTACTATATTGTCACTTAAAGATTTTCAATGACTGTTACATTGCAATTTGACAAAGTGAAGTGCTTTGTAACTTACAAAGTGGTGCAGGAGTTGAAGGATGTATGTTTAGTTCCTTTCATTAGGTGCAGAGAGTACAAAATGTGTTTAGTTACCAAGGATAAATAGGTACTACTTGATCTTACGACCTTAAGGACAATGGATGTGCACAGATGTGTTTATATTTTAAAAATATTTATGGGGCTTTCAACTTCTACTTGGAAATAAAAATCAATTCAACTTCACTATGTTATAATGTTTCAGGTTGCTTAATTTAAAATGTACCCTGGGAAGGTTCTGAGTATTTTCCATAGTATGCTTGCTAGAAACAGAGCTGAAATTAATAGAAGTAACGGATCCATTAGAGCTCTCTTGATGTCAGGAAATATATGAGGCAGTTTAAATAACAATGTTGAAAGTTTAAAGAGTGAGGTTCTTCAAACTGTCAAAATTATTTAAATCTTGAGACATAAAGAAATTACACAATGTATCCATTGATTTACCGTAAAAGCACTACAGGGTTTAAATTTCATTTTTGTCTGACAGAAAACTTTCTAATTCAGATATAAACTTTGGATTCTAAAATATTAGGAAGCAAATTTAAATTAGTACTGTTTTTCCTTATGGTTTCCAGAAACACTTTTCTCTGCATCTCAGCTTAGTTTTCCTTCTCCTCACTCTTAATTTTCTCTTCTGTGTACTCTATTAGCTTTTTCTGTATGCATTTAATCTGTGGGATTTTCAAGTTCACAGAGACTATTTGTCTTTCTCTGAATGTCTTCTCTCTCTGCATATTAGTATACTCCCTTTTCTTTCCACTTCTTAATTTCTACTCTTCTACTGTTTTTATCTATCCAGATAGATTTTGTGTTTATGTACATGGTATCCAAGAAGGACTTTCATCTAATTAATTAGCAATTATAGTTTAAATAACCTAGACTTACATACAACAGAATTATGGAGTCAGATTACATATATCATTGCTCCTAGTACATTAATGAATTCTCCATCACTATAAATGAAAAAGAGAAATCAGAAAAAACCATGGGATTTCTTTATGTCACTGACACATTTTAGGCAAAATTAAGGTTTATTCTCAAACATATTTCTGGACTTTACATGTGAACAGATCATTGTTAGTGTTTTGTGACATGAAAATGCATTGATGGTTAAGAACTTTTGTTCAGCTTTTAACCAAATCATTACAAACATTTTTCTGGTTTTTTCAGAATCTTATCTAGTATTATCTAAATTAATTGGTTTCATTTATGTAATGAAATGGATCCAATTTTAAGCATTAGAAGTCACAACAACTGTTCTTGTAGTTTGGTCAGTAAGTTAAAATCATGGTCAAAAAGAAAAGTAAATAGAAACTGTATAATATTTTATTCATTCAGTGTCTAAAGCAACTTCCATGTGAAAAATACAGTTTGTTTGATGTAAATGCTGTTCACTAGAACTACCCATGTAAGGTTTATAATTAATTAATTATATATTCCATGAAAAATAAACCAAAATGTTTGCATACAGTCTATCTGTCAGAGTAAACTTTCTGGTAAAATTAGATATTTTTACCAAATGACTTTGAGTTATCAGAAAACAGAATACTATATGTCTGCTCAACATAGTATTTGTATGCTTTCATACTTCTCTTTTGTAAAAGCAAATTAATTCAGGACTGAACTTTACTCATGTGAAGAAAATGAAAATGTGAAAATATTTTCAAGTAAGACTGCAAGTGAAATTGACTTCAGAGGTATTACTAGACTTAAAAGGCTCATATATACTACTACTAAATAGTAATATTAAAAATACTTAAGAACAGTAAACTGAAAAAGGAACACAAACTATCAGTAAAACATTTTAAGCAACAGAAGTGACATTGGATGTAGGTAGTACAGAAAAATATAGATAGTATAGAAAAGGCAGAGGAGTTGCATATGTTTTCTGCACTGTGTGTAAAAAGGATTAAGTATTCACATTTTAAATTCCTTTCAGAATAATTTCTATTTTGTCAGTAAACTATAGAATGGTTTTAAATTGTACATCTTCTATTCTCTGATAGAATAACAAGTGAATATCAAGTTGGAGGTAGCACTGCCTTTTTATAGAGTATTAGGGAAACTGTAAAAACTATTGTGTCTTGTCATGCTGACCACACTCTGAAAGTATGTTTAAAATTGGAAAGAGTTCATTACTGGGGAAAAAATGAATGTAGGTGTGGAAATAAGCATTGTAGTTAGAGGCAAAAGAAGATTGGTCTGTTTAATCTGCTGAAGAGAAGGTTAAGAGGTGACTTGATCACAGTCTGTAAATGCCTTAATGGGAATGAGATTTTTGACAGCAGATGACTGTTTAATCTAGCAGAAAAAGACATAATGAGATCCAACATTTCAAAGCTGAATTTTGGCAAATTCATTCTAGAAACAAGGTGCAATTTTTAAGAGTGAGAGTAAATGACCACCGGTGAAACTTATCTGGGAGGGGGCTGGATTCATCTATCACATGCAGCCATTGTGAGGAAAATAGATACAGCACAGCCCAAACATTTTGTGCTTTTGATTTACAGTCTGCTCAAATTAATAGTTTTAATTATACAGGAACTCAGATTAGATTTTTAGTAGTCCTTTCCTCCTTCATAAATATATTAGAGTATGATTTCTGCAGGAGTTGTACAAAGATGATAGAGAGTATAAATTTTTCCTTAGTTGTTTTGTCTTGCTTTAACGGGAGCATATTGAGTAAAACAGTGACATTGTGTTAAAACAAGAAATGAAGGCACCAGATGGTTCCCTAATGTTAAATGAAATTATCGTATCTTGGTAATAGTTACTGGTTCAAATCACACTGAATCTTGGTACCTGCCCATGAGACTGGCAGTAATTTGTGCATAAATAGTCCATATAGCAGTCCACCGAATTATGTATTAAAAAAAAAAAAACAAGCAAAAAACTTTGGAACTTGGCCAAAGCTGTGTGGGGTCAATACAAAAGAAGAGTGTTTTTCCTGGGAGGACTTAAACGAGAAGCAGGCTAACTGCTAGACTGAAACCTATTAAAGTTAATATCTCGTAGGGCACTATGGATATACACTGAAAATGCCCCTAGCCTTGTCTTCAGTGTTTTATTAGGTCCTCCAGATCAGTACCTGACTACTCATGGTCTGAGAAACATGACATTACAGTTCCTTTTAGAAGCCAGAAACTGGAGAAAATCTTTAATTAAAGCCTTTTCAAGATCTACTTATCTAGTCTGAGTGCATAAAGGAAGTAGTTTTGCAAACCTGTTATATGCCTGGTGGGTCTGATGGGACAGTTCATTGGGAACAACAAAGAAAACCTTAGTATTATCAAAGAATTAGAAGGAAAGAAATGTGAAAGTAAATTCTAAGCCATATCTGCTGCTATTCTTTTAGTTTCCACTCCTTATACAAGATTTAGTATTTCTCAAATTGTGGAGTTTTTCTTAGGTATGAACTTCTTCCTTTCTCTTGGCTGCTTTTGTCACTATTGGCCACATTCAAGTTTCAGAAACCTGCCTTCCTTCCTCTTTGGAATAAAATAAAAAGCTTTTGATATTTTCATGAAAGGTACTTATCCTACACTACCTGTTCTTGGATAAAAACCTCAAATTTTTCATTGCCTGATTTCTATGATCTCTCAGACTATTTTTCTCAAAATCCCAGTGTCTGTTTTTGTGCTGAACATCAGTTCTGAAAATTGAGAAGAGCAATGTTAATTCCATCCTGCTTTTATTTGTACTGAAGTTCTTTATCCTCACACACAAAGAAACTACTACTGCACATATGCTTATATGTGGTCTGTGCTTTTAGGGTTGAGTGTTTTTTCTTCTATTGCTGTGTACCTTTGTTTTTCTCATAATTTTTCATATCTGTACAATGACAGAGTTCTTTTCTTTCTACATTCTTGCACAGTGATGAGTGCAATGGAACTGTTCTCAGTTATGAATACTATATATTTGCATATCAAATAGTAAAAAATAAAGTAATTTTTCATTCTTTAATAGCATTAGATTAGTGTCATTACATCTGGGTCACAAATTAAAGGTCTTCTCAGCTCACCACGAGAGTTTTATATTTTATATCCTTATTTTTTCTAAGGAAGCTGAAGCACAAAAACAGAATTTCCTTTTTGCAAGTTCACTTGATGAAGGGTAGATAGGGGACTAATTTAGCAAAGCTGACTCATACACCTTAGAATTATCTTATAGATTATTCTATTTCTTATTTACATTTACCAGTTTCTTTCCTTTTCTTCTTCAGGATCCATTTTTGTACTCCAGCTCTACTTTGCTACAATAACCTCAGTTTCTGCCTGCATTGCTTTTTCTCCACAAAGATCCATGCTGATGACCCTTTTCGAGTTCCTGTTGCCATGCTCACAGTTTACCCTTGCCATTAGAAATGTTGGGAGCAGCAATTCAGCACTTAGTGTCCATCTCTCTTTTTCAAATTCCTAGCCTATTGTCAAAGGAAATAGCATGTAGCCCTACCTATACATTGCAAAATCTCTTAAAAACAGTTTCTTAAGGCTGAAAGGAGTTGTAGGGGAATTTTCTCACTACTCACATTTAGATCCCCTGATAGAAATGAAAGAATTAGCAGCAGGAATAAAGTATGAATGCCATTAGTTTGTCATGAGTGATGTTGGTTTTGGCATTGGCACGCATAAGGCCCATGTAACTTCAGTGACTTTTTCAAACCTGAGTTTGAACATCAGAATAGGCATATGATGTCGAACTGTTTAAAAAATATGTAGCATGTACAAGTGCAATGGGCATATACACACATAGAACCTTTATTTGAATGCTGCAAGTAAAGCATTATGAAATTTAGCAAGGCATAGTAATTACTTAGTGGAAATGTTGCAAGACAAAGATGAAGGAAACACTACCCTTGAACTTCTCAAATATCCACTGACTGACAGGAGCTAATGGAAAGAAACTTTATGAGTCCCAGCCTCCATGTGTTGATCAGGATAATGCGGACCAAATAACTGGTAGCGGATGCCACAGATACGTGTTCAGTTTACTTTTAAATAATTTCACCTTATGGATAAGTTTTAATTTTTTTATTGTTATACAAATATAGATTTGTTCTTATGCATCATAAAAACACATTGCACTGCTGACTAAATAGGGAATTGAATGTAAATGCCATGAAAATTTTTTTCCCATTTTGGTCATCATGGTTTGGGCCTATCTTCTAGAACCACATAGAGTTGAAATGCCTTATTACCCCTTTTCCATGATTATTTCCTCTTTGCAGGAACACCTACTCAGTTAACCACAATGTCTTTGAATGTACAAAAAAAGCAGGCACGGTTGCAAATCTGTAAAGCAAGGTGTGTGATAGCTCCATAAGCTTATAAGAACTGTGTCTGCAATGACAGCCTGTGAGAGTAAGACTCAAGCTAAAGATGTCAAAACACCTCTGCCTCACTGAGTTCTACTTATTTCTTTAAAAGATCAAGGTGGCTAGGTGGAGGAAGCTAGAGAAGTAGGTAGGTAAGATGACTCCTTAACACAGACTATAACAAGACTAGTGGTGCATTTGAATTCTAAATAGAAGAAATTGAGATGAATTTGGTACCATTACATTCTTTGAGGTGAATTGTCTGTCTTTTGACACTGCAAACAGAAAGCAGAACTTATTCACAGAAAAGGCCTCATTCCAACCAACTCGAGGTGACAGGACAGAGCAAAATTGTTTTCTGATGTCTTGACCCTTAACCTTTCTCTGGGGTTGTCTGAGCCATTCCTGTTCCTTCAGGTAAGTAAGAGTGTATGATATGCCTGTTGCATCTCAGTGGTGGACGTGCAACTAAAAATAGATTTAATGTGGTAACTCCACTGCCTTTCCACCCTTCCCTTTGTCCATGTCTATGCCTTTTCCCTTCCTTCTCCTGATTCCCCTCATTCTTCATTCCTTATACTCTTTTCCTCTGTTCCTACACTAAGGGCTGTAAGAGGTGAACAGAAGGACCACTTAACTTTTCATTTCTGCAAAGATTTGTACCACATTATGGCATGTATCCAGACAGCATGCACTCATAATAAGCTGCTAGATCACATGCAGTATCATGACTAATTTTAACTCAAAATCACAACATTCTTATTTATCATTTACACCTGTCTTCAGCTACAGCTCTTAAAACTTGATAAAACTAACATATGAATTGGGTCCCAACTAGTTATTTTTGAAAGGAAGTTGAACACAGATATATAAAAGAAATAGTCTTATTTGTCTTCGGATCAACTAATATTTTCCACAGCTCAGCATCTGTTTTGCATGACACCAGATATCCATAGGGGAAAGGTTTTGTGCTGATCTCCCCACAGAGCTCTTAGGTGTGTTGAACTATGTAACCTATGGTCCCATTTGGCTTTATTGTTCCATAAGTATTTCTCAGTGTGAATATCATGTAGACCCAAAACAAACATATGAAGAAGAAGCTGACATTTGTATTATTTTTTAAACCTACATCCAACAATATACATTAATTAGTGCATGTGCATTACCAGTCNCCTCTTTGCAGGAACACCTACTCAGTTAACCACAATGTCTTTGAATGTACAAAAAAAGCAGGCACGGTTGCAAATCTGTAAAGCAAGGTGTGTGATAGCTCCATAAGCTTATAAGAACTGTGTCTGCAATGACAGCCTGTGAGAGTAAGACTCAAGCTAAAGATGTCAAAACACCTCTGCCTCACTGAGTTCTACTTATTTCTTTAAAAGATCAAGGTGGCTAGGTGGAGGAAGCTAGAGAAGTAGGTAGGTAAGATGACTCCTTAACACAGACTATAACAAGACTAGTGGTGCATTTGAATTCTAAATAGAAGAAATTGAGATGAATTTGGTACCATTACATTCTTTGAGGTGAATTGTCTGTCTTTTGACACTGCAAACAGAAAGCAGAACTTATTCACAGAAAAGGCCTCATTCCAACCAACTCGAGGTGACAGGACAGAGCAAAATTGTTTTCTGATGTCTTGACCCTTAACCTTTCTCTGGGGTTGTCTGAGCCATTCCTGTTCCTTCAGGTAAGTAAGAGTGTATGATATGCCTGTTGCATCTCAGTGGTGGACGTGCAACTAAAAATAGATTTAATGTGGTAACTCCACTGCCTTTCCACCCTTCCCTTTGTCCATGTCTATGCCTTTTCCCTTCCTTCTCCTGATTCCCCTCATTCTTCATTCCTTATACTCTTTTCCTCTGTTCCTACACTAAGGGCTGTAAGAGGTGAACAGAAGGACCACTTAACTTTTCATTTCTGCAAAGATTTGTACCACATTATGGCATGTATCCAGACAGCATGCACTCATAATAAGCTGCTAGATCACATGCAGTATCATGACTAATTTTAACTCAAAATCACAACATTCTTATTTATCATTTACACCTGTCTTCAGCTACAGCTCTTAAAACTGATGAAACACATACAAATGTGTGGTTTTGGGATCCTCTCAAAGAAATATATATAACTTTCCAGTACAAACAAGATTAGTCATTCACAATATGTAAAATATTGAATTAAATAGCTAACATATGAATTGGGTCCCAACTAGTTATTTTTGAAAGGAAGATGAACACAGATATATAAAAGAAATAGTCTTATTTGTCTTCAGATCAACTAATATTTTCCACAGCTCAGCATCTGTTTTGCATGACACCAGATATCCATAGGGGAAAGGTTTTGTGCTGATCCAACAATATACATTAATTAGTGCATGTGCATTACCAGTCCATACTACAAGTATGTGATAAAGTTTGAATAAAGTTGGTCTTTTTCAGTGTACAGGTACAGTAAAATATGGCATGATTTAATTTCCATGTGGATAGAAATACAGGATGCAAGAAATCAGATGGGGGGAAAATAAAAATGCAAATTGACTGCATATTTGTCCATAGAAAGTCAAGTCTGAAGATATAAAAATATTTTTCAGATTATACTTAGAGTATTAAATTTTGTCAAGATTTTTTATCAGCAAAAGACAAGAATTTCTACCAAATGTAGCTGAATCAGAGTAATGTTATTATCTAGTCATTTGAAAAAATCATTTTGTAGTTAAGAGAAACTGGGTTGTTTGGGGTTTTTTTGAGAATATATAGTGATGCCATTGACGACAGGAAAAATAGGGGCTTTTTTCTTTGAAGTCAAATGGAGTTTAATCACTGTTGGTGACTATGAAGTGCTTGTGGTCATATCTTTCAAGAGCCTTCTTGCTATGTTTTGGAATCAACTTAAACCAGTCTACCTGTGAGTACTCCAATCTCTTCTGCTTTCAACCTCAAGCTCTGTTGGCTCTGCGTATGGTGTGCTGTGGCAAGAGTTAGTCCAGTTTTCTACTCCAAGTGAAAATGAATCTTTTTATTATTGTTTCATGCTTACTTTTCAGTTGTAAAAAGGCTTCTCTGGCTACTAGAATGCTAGAACTGCTGCAAGGGAAGCAGGTGGTGTCCCTTTCTATGACAGGGTGATCTTAGTACACCCTTCTAATTGTGAAAGCTACCGGGAATCCACACCTTTTGAGAAGTGAGTTCTGTTGCCTAAGGATATGGATGTGTGAGGTTGAGAAAATCAACAGCAAGGTAATTGCTGATATTTCCAGAATATATTTTGTCTTTATGTATTATTGTAGGTTTTGCCTTAACTGGTAAGCTATTTTGGTTCCTTTCTCTCACCTGATGTGATTCACTTTCTGGCCTGTTCTGGGTCTTTAGTGGCACTGCTGACAGGAACAGTCATAAAGGAATGACTGAACTCAGGGTTCTGATCTCAGGTTTGGTTACAACACTTTTTCCATATAAATATATATATATTCCATTTATATGTATATATTGTCCAGGATATGTGGCAAGAACAGTTTCCTTTTTTTCATTTCAGCTTTTTCTCTCTGTGTCTGTTTTCAGATCATGAGCAAGGTGAGAAAGGGAACTGAACTAGAACATAGAGAACCCTTCAGCTGCAACCAGCACTCTGTATGAATGATAGATTTTACAGTTAGGCTTTGTCTGGAAAATTGAGAGTACATCTGAGAATGTTTTTAGCTATCAGAATCTGAAAGTGTCTTGCTTTTCAATGCAAATAGACCTCTCAGCAAGTAGCCACATAAAGTCTGATCTGTGACTCATCATAGGAATGTGAATTGTCTCGGTTTAGCCAGGTTTGTGTAAGATCCTGTCATATGAGCAAACTTCAGTGTTGAGTTCCTGCCCACTGAAGCATTCTGAAGGGCTCCATTCATTAGTAGAGAAGAACACTTGGTTCTTCCTTGCCAGTTGATAACATATACTATTGAGATGTGGTCGAACTGCATTAGCACTACTTTGTGTAAAGGAACATTTCCAGTGCCAGAATTTCCCTGGACACCATCTGCATTTTTTTTATACTGATGAATTTTCTTCTCTGGAGTTATTAATTTCTTCAAACAGAATGCTCGTTGAGATTGTCTAAACCACCCTTTTTGCAATACACCTCTGGTAATAATTACATAAACTTTATTGGGTATGGATGCTTTTTAAACACTTTTCAGTACACACATTAATTGAACTTTTAAATGTAGTCACATTTTGTTAATGTGCAGTTATTATTTGTTGTGCAGTTAATCTGCACAATATAGATGACATATATATATATATATATATATATATATAAAAAATACTAAAACATGCTTTAGACTTAGAACATTATAAAATATAGGTTGGAAAAAGCCCTTAAGACCACTTAGTAAAGTTGTTACTCTTACACTACAAAGTCTGTTGCAAAACCATGACCCAAAGAACCATATCTACATGTCTGCCTTCAGAGATGGTGGGCTCTTCCCTGGGCAGCCTGCTTCAATACCTTAAATACCTTTCGGCGAAGAACTTTCCTAATATCACATCTAAACCTGCTCTGGCACAACCTGAGGCTGCTTCCTCTTGTAATATCACTTTCTACTTGAGAGAGGAGACTGATGCCTAATTTGCCACAACCTCCTTTTAGGTAACTAAAGAGCATGCTAAGGTCTCCCTTGAGCCTCATTTTCTCCAGTCTGAACCACCCCAGTTCCATCAGACATGCCTCATAAGACTTGTGCTCTAGACCCTTCATCAGCTTGGTTGCCCTTCTTTGGATGTGCTCCACCAAGTCAATGTCTTTCTTGTAGTGAGGGGCCCAAAACTGAGCACAGTGTTTAAGATGCAGCTCAGGGGGACAAGGTCTTCCCTAATCCTGCCAGACACATTATTCATGGTAAAAAGCAGGATGCCACTGACCTTCTTGGCCACCTGGGCACACTGCTGGCTCATATTCAGCTGGCTGTTGACCAACACCCCCAGGGCTTTTTCCTCTGGGCACCTTTCCAGTCACTCCTCCCTAAGTCTGTAGCATTGGTTGTTGTGCCCCAAGTGCAGGACACCCAACATTAGGCCTTGATGAGCCTCATACCACTGGACTTGGACCATTGATCCAGCCTGTCCAGATCCTACCATAAGGTAAATCAACACTCCTGTCCAAGTTGATGTAATTGGCAAACTTACTGAGGGTACACTTGATCACCTTTTCAACATCACTGATAAAGATAGGAAAGAGAACTGGCCCCAGTACTGAGGCCTGGGAAACATCACTTGTGATTGGCCACCATCTGAATTTAACTCATTTCATCGTAACTCTTTTCCCCTGGGTATCCAGATGTTTTTTTTAACCTAGCAAAGAGTACAACCTGTACAGTTTTGGTCTCAAAGCCAGAAAACAGTCACCACTTTCCAAACTCACTCCCTCCCCTGATGATTTGTTTCACTAGATAAGACATATTTTTCGAAATACGTGGGGCAGGTTTCTCCTCACACCAAAACTTAGATATCTTCTCTGCTCTCAAGTACTCATCTACATACTTTTTTCTGAGACTGGAAAGGCAGTTCTTCCATACTACCTTAAAGAACTGGCCTAGGACAGTGTTCTCCAGAGTTACTGAACTTTTCCTGTTGAGTATAGAGAAGCTTAGAGTAGTACCTTGGTCTGTATGCTTAATGTATAAGTGGCTGGCTACAAGTAATTAAGATGAATCTTACAAAAATTCTGGTCACTGTTTAAGCACTAGGCAGCTTTCACAAATGTAAACTGCAGTATAAGTATAAGGAGAGTGTGATTAAAAAATATCTATGTATGCAAAATAATTGATTTTACAAGGAATAGTACAAATAATTATAATGCCATAATAAACTGACTGACTTAACTAGCACTGTGGGGATTTTTCTCTTATTTTAGATTATTATTATTTTAAAGGCTGTGAAGAGTTTTCTTACATGTTGGCACTGAAATGAACACCAAAAAAAAAGGCTTACAGTTGGACTATGGCCAAAATTCTGGTCTGTGTTTGTAAATGTCATGTTTGGAAAGATTGATCTGAACACAATGATTGTTCCTTAAATTAAACCAGTGACTGCAAAAGCCTGCCTTTTAAAAACAGATATACAAATAGCAAACAATAAACACAGTCATAGAATGGTTTAGGTTGGAAGGGACCTTAAAGATCATCAGTCCACTATTTTGCTTTGCTCATGTGACTCCATATGCTTCATCATATTAGAGATGGAGAACATTTATCATCCACCAGCAGAGCAGATGTTGCCATGTCATCTGCTGTATAGCTTGTCGTATTTTTTATATTAATGAGTCAAATTGGTTTTTTTTTTAAATTAAATTAGGGTGACAGGTGCAGGTTTTTGATGTGTACACTAGTAATGTGGTTGCATTGTTTGCATTATCTTGCTGGAAGTGTGTGGTTATCTTGACAAATTCTATGCCAGAATTTTCATGGAAACTTTTAATTGAAGGGTACAGCTCATCAAATTGGGTCAACTAAATTATTAAAGCTGAGTAGGTGTTAATCAAGATACGATGAAATATCTGAGGGTATATACAGATTACTATTTTTAAAACCATGTCAAGCTTCAAACATTCTGATGTTGTCATCCTCTAAGATAGCATTTTGGTTTTCAAAATTGTAATAAGGTTTTATTTACAGCTCCTAGATCAACTCTAGAGGAGCTGCATTTACAGCAAAGAGATTTTCACCTAAAATTATTTATGTTTTTACTGAATTAAAAAAATGAATAGCAGGAGTAAAAAGTAAAAGAATTGGCATAGTAAATTTTGAGAACATGGAATCACCGTAAAGCCTGAAGATGTCAACACTGCATATGTATGAAAGATTAGTAAGCTGACAAAGTAAAACTAAAATCCTTGTTTACAGAAAAAAAATAATATTTGCCAACATCCAGAACAAACTTGGTCTTCCTGGTTAGAAGGTGAAATATGAGGGAAAATTATTAAAGTTAGAATAGAATTGAAAAGTATATTTCAGTTGGAAGGGATGTACAATTATCATTTAGACCATCTGTCTGACCACTTCAGAGCTGACAAAAAGTTAAAGCAAATTATTAAAGGTGCTGTTTAGATGCCTCTTAAACACTGAGGCATCAAACACCTCTTCAGGAAGCCTGATCTAGTGTTTGAAATCTCTCTGGAATATTATTGCTAAAAATCATGACTTCTGACTGAATATTTTGAAGTAAGAATTTTGAAATGTTTTTTTTTAGAATCTAATGTATAAAGAAATCTTTATTAGAGAGGACAGGAATTTTTATATAGTGTTTCAAGTGTATTGTTCCAAATGTATTACGTGTTATCTGTCTTGTGCATTTTCAGGCTATATTTTTAGCAGTAAATAAAACAGTCCAGCAACATTTTGAAAGTCAAGCTCACTGGCCTAAACTCATTTTTTGGAAACAGCCTTCCAGTAGCTGAAGGAGGCCTACAAGAGAGCTGGGAAGGACCTTTTAACAAGGGTGTGTGGCAATAGGATATGGGGTAATGGCTTTAAACTGGAAGACAGTAGATTTATATTAGGCAGTAGGAAGAAGTTCTTTCCTGTGAGGGTGGTGAAACACTGGAACAAGTTGCTCAGAGAAGCTGTGGATGCCCCAACCCTGGAAGTGTTTAATGACAGGTTGGATGGGACATTGAGCAACTTGGTGTAGTGGAAGGTGTCCTTGACCACATGGAGGCGTTGGAACTAGATGATCTTTAAGGTCCCTTCTACACTGAACTGTTCTTGTGTTGGTGCACAAACACCCTGTTAGGAACAGTCTTTCTTAGGTACTTGAAATCTTCTGAGCTATTATCTTGGGGTTGAGCCCAGGTATAATTAGGAAGCTTATTCCATAGGGCAGGTTTTTCTCCTCCAGTCCCTACCTTGCAGTCCATGCACTCAAGAGGTTTGAGAAAAAGAGGTTTCCAGTGAAGGCTGAGGCAAAACTGTTGTTGAATACCTGAACCTGTTAAAATAGTTGCACAGTCTGAAAACCCTAAGATAGATCTACATACTTGTTTTAAATTCTTTTTATGCTCCTTTCATAAATAGTTTCCCATTGATTTCAGCAGGTATTAGGTGTTTCAATATCTTAATAAATCAGGCTTAAAGACATAAAAAGAAAAAAACAAAACAAAGAGGACATTCCAAGTAAGACTATATATAGAACAAATAGCAGCCATTAAACTTTAAATAATTTGAAGTTTCACACAGAAAAAAAAAACCCAACAAATAACCAACCACAAAGAAAATTGGTTAAATGTTACACATCCAGAGGCTTGGACTAGAGGAAAGCCAAAGCAAAATGCAAATACAGTATCAATGGTTTAATAGTTTCAGGGTGTTTGAAACCAAAATGCTATATTTGATATTTATTTTAAACATGTGATGTTTTCTTTTTGCTTGTGTTTCCCATAACATTATAAATGAGGACTATTAGATCGTTTATATTATTTACTATTTTAATTTCAAATTAAGTATTTCATTATTATGTTTCAATTTTTTATTTTACTTGAAAAAAAAATCTTTGATGTCTTTGTATTCAAGGACAGCAAAACAAACATATTCTTTGTTCTCTAATGGGCATTGCTGATCTGTAAATATAGGTCTGAATCATATTATAAGTGATGACTACTTTCAAGCTCATTTCCATGGTGAACACTATGTATTGGGAGATGGATATTTTAAGTGGTACTCAGAATGACTCCTCATTTGCTTAAAAAATTCAAAACCAGACCTATTTTGCATAATTTTACATAGGCAGTGCTTCAGTATAGAAAGAACAAATGATTTTCTTCTCCACATACAGACATATGAATGATGACTACACGTTTGTTTGCGTAATTTGCACACAACATTTTCCCTCAAGGTATAGGAAACACACTGCTATTTTACTGCACTCCTTTTGTTGAAGCGAAAGTGGTATCATTGAATAGAGTTGCCTCATCAGACACTCTGCAAAAGTGCCAAGTTGTGGCAATCAATAGGGGAATAACAGATGTGAAGGTTAGTTGGCATCAAATAATATGTGTGGAAAAGAAAGTGCTTCATTTCATTTAATGTATACTAAGAATATTGGTTCCATCAAGCTTTCAGAAAATTAGAATGTAATGGCTTTCATGATTCCAGGTCTGAAAGAGTCACTTTAAAACTGTTAAAAAGTTAGATAGATATCCATCTGAGGAACTGCACTAAATGATCAGGATATTATTAAACTGGAATGCTGCAATTTCTTCTCTGAGGGAGAAAGCAGATCTGGTGCAATGACCCTGGGACAAGAATTGGCTCCCTGGATAATCCCTATATTGTAGTAGAGTGTAAATGTCGGAGCACATTCAGAGGAAATTAACAACATGTTATCATTTCTCTAGGGCATAAATATTTAAAGAATTTTGTTCAGAAAATTCCTTGTTTGGTAGCTACCTTGGATATTTGTCTTTTTTTCTTTTTCTGAACAATATAAGCAACTTTTCAGTGTTTATCCACACATGAACTGCTGCAGAAAAACTGAGTTTCAATACATCAGTCAAGTGAATTCTCTTTAGAGAGGCTGTCCTACAAGGAATGGGAAAACTTCAGTCAGTAAACACTGATGTTGAGCTGGCAAGTCAGTGGATCCTAGATAGTATTTGTCAGCATGAGAGGATGCAGTTTCTGATAGCAGTTGAATGCTTTTATAAACAAGCTGTAAAAAGGAGCAGGTGTTAGTGAGAAGAGTTGGAGGTATTCACTGATGAAAGATTTCATTCACTCTCTTTGCAGACTTCTGAAATATTTCATTTTCAAGTAGGTGATTTAGAGATTTTGAGTACTTTAGAGCAATCATACCATTTTTTGCCTTAAAAAAAAAAATAGCCTATCCCCTTAAAAGATCTCTCATTACAGGGATGGATGCGTATTTATTATAAAATATTGAATCAGTTTTCTCACCTCACTGATCTTTAAATTAAAATACCAGTTATTGGAAGTTCTGCCCCTAATCTGCTCAATTAATACTTGGAGCAAATGACATGTATTGACAATGTGGTGGAAGAGTCAGAATTTGCTATCTAAAAGAACCTTTCTCACTGAAATCAAGCATGATGGAAAATGGATGGTCCCTGGTCCTTGAGCTCTGTTCACACTAATAGCGAAATGAATGCACAAGAGAACACACTGAAGCAAAGCCTGCACAGAGAGTTTAGATAGTTAGTGCCAGAATGAAATCAGATTTTCTGAGTACTCTGCAGTGTTACAGATTCCTGTGCCTCCATAGTTCACAAGGAGCAGGACTGAGGGATTTGACATTAAGAGTTTAAATGAATATTGCATCGTATCTTCCAAGATTGGTCTTTTGTCTTAGAATGTTTTGCAATGATGTTCAAAGACAAGTTGCTTCTGTCTTCAGTGTTTATGGATAGGCTCAGCTACAAGAAAAAAAAAAAGTAGTTTGCTTTTGGCTTTAAAATGAAGGTGACATATTCCTGTCATGCAGTAGCCCAAGGCCAAGTGTTTTGTACCTCAATAAATGTAGACAAAAGCATCATTAAAAAACTAATGAATCTCTAATTTATTTGCATTTTTGCTGCTTTTGAAAAGACATTTATCAAAGAAAGCAAAACAGAGTTAGCAATGGAATTTACAGCTGTAACTAACAGGCAAACTCATTTACAACCTTCCTTTTATTAGGCTCTTATTTTAGGTAGTAAATCCATATTAATGATGGAGAAAATAACATTATTTAATTATACTGAAAAAGGTAAATGTCAGCTTCTTGAAGTTATGAAAAATTTAAAGCACTGGAGGCTGAAATGTTCATCCTTCTAAGGCTAACATGAGCTGATGCAGACAAATATTTTTTTTTCTATTGTTGTATTGCAATGCTTCTGTACTTTTTTCTGTACTTGCTCAGAAGCAATGACATACCTTTCATCCAACCATATCTCCTGTGTGCACTGAGACTCAAGTTAAAGTTTACCCATAAGTGAGATGACCCGTAAGTGACCTGCCTCTTGACAGCTCTTCAGCTGGTCTGAAATCTCTTCCTTTAATCAAGAGTGCTTTGTTCCTTTAAACAAGACCCCCTTGTATATTTTTTTCATTCATTTATTATGTCTCCTTTATAAAAAGCAGAGTATTTTTTTCAGTCAGAAAATACGGTATGAATATGTGTAATACAAAGCACACTCTGTGTCTGCATAAATAACTTTAAAATCAGCATTTTGCAAGCTATCATAAAGAGAAAGAAAAGAAAATCCCTATAGACAAAATTAGTGACAATATTTGTTAGTACAGCTAGCTGTCTTGTTTATTAAATATTTCAATTCAGCAAATTATAGTTTACAAACTATCTCATTTTTCACTGCAGTTCTCCAGACATTTGTTTTGGTTTTGTGGTTTTTTTTTTTAAAAAAAACAATGACTAATTATCAAAACAATAAGTTTTGAATTAAGTTATACTTCTTTTGTTAAGGAACTACATTGTAGCAATTCAGTAAAAGATTAGGAATAGAGTTCAGCTGCAGGAAACTTAACAGACAGAGCCAGGTACCATGAATAAAAATGTTTTTCAGAACAATCTGATAACTTTTCATCATCATTCTAAATCTAATAATTTTTTTTCATTGTCCCATAAATAATCAGAACAAGTGTATGAGGTGAAATTTTGTATGCTTTTCTAAAGGCAGTGGTTTTATTGCTGTCTTTTGGGTTTTTTTTTTTTGTTGTTGTTAAGCCCTTAACTTTGTATCCCTATAAAACCACACCCCAGTGAACTATGCTGATAGTTTCCAGCTAACTTGATGGATTTTAGATCAGATCATTGATTTTCAATTGTAAGCTTCAATATAGAGTTACCAAATGTTCTAAATTTTTAATTGAAATAATTCATTCAGAGATCCACTTCACCAGAATATTTTCTGCTAAATTGGTTAACAGAATATACATGGAAATTTACTGCAGGGTGTTCACAGTTTATTGGTGCAGAAAAATACAGTGAACATAGTAGGGCTGTTGCTGATGCCATCAAATGCATGACTTTAATAATCTTGGGGTACTATTAGATTAATTGTGTTTTATTTTATCATGAAACTAACAGCAACTAGGATTTGAAATATGTCAAGAAACATACAGATTCTTTTATACATGAATTTGTACTTGGGAGGCATAGAATAATGCAAGAATATCTGATGAGCTTGTTTTTTTCCCCTAGCTCCTTTGTGGCAACTACTGAACCATACCTCTCTCTTTTGATTGGTAACATTCAGCTCTGTCCTCTGGTTGTCTTTATAGTTTTGATTGCTCCAGGTCAGTTTGATCTCTTGAGATATTCTGAAAAATGAATTCTTAGATTAGAGCTAATGCTTGTTAGTAATTGTCCTTTGGATTCTACCTATTCAGAAAATTATTTTAGTTATACTCTACACTCAGAAATAAAATACCATGCACCAATGCACTTTCTCATGAAAATGGTATCTTGTTCTCTTGTTTGTTTACAAGACAATTATACCATGGTCATTCCTATGTTACTTTCAAAGACTTGCAACTCAATTACCAGCTCTTGTATTAGTGAGAATGGCTTGTGTTGTGTTTGGGGTATTTTTTGTTTGTTTAATTGGTTTTTACTGTCTTACATTTTTTTGTCTCTTATGTCCTAGGCATTGTATTACTGTGAATGTACATAAAAACTGTAGTTCAATTCAGATACTTGAAACCTGAGTGAAATTAGCTATGTGCTGTTATTCATAAAAGGCAAAAATTCCTGGAGTCCTGCCATTCACGTAATAACATGATAAAATAAGAGTTAAGTTTTCCTGCTCTGAAGCATGGTCATAACAAGAATTTGCCTTTGTAGTAGAACCTCACATATTAATGTGATGGTCTGGTTACCATTTTCTGCATAATGCAAAGTTATTAAGCTTCATATGTCCAAACATCCCCCTGTCACAGAGAGCTTTCTCTCTGCATGGGCCATCTGATGTTTCAACCGCTTGCTTGCAACCAGCTCTTTGGGTTACTTTCTCAGCTTTGCGTTAATATAGTGAAGTTTGTAAATGTTCAGTATGCACACGTTATAGAGGTGTTTTATTTAAACTTTTTATTTATTTAAACTTTTATTTATAGATGTTCTAGTGTGAAGGAATGGCCTGTGCCCACTGAAGTTTAATGGGTTTCAGATTAAGGGTGGTATTTCCCTGCATTTACAAGGTTACAGAGCTGACTTAAAAAAATTTCTCTAGAGGGGAAGATAAGCTTAGCGAAAAAAGTTATTTTTACTAATATATTTTTTGAGGCAAGACTTACCTATTGTGCATTATAGTAAAAATAAGCATTTTCCAGTAAAGAGAGAACTATCTCACCTCTTTAGTTGCAGTTGTTAGCATTATCCTCATCACTGATTATGCATCACTTTTCTGGCTGTTTTTTTTTCCTGTTGAAACAAACTTTATTAAATTTGTTTGAAAAGATATTTTTTACTTCACTGTCTCCTGCTTTCTTTGCTTTTTATTCCTAAAAATGTAATTAGCCTATACTAGAGCTTGATTTCTTGAAAAAAATTCTTCAGAGTAGGAAGACTGAGTTGCAGAAGCACACACGAGCTATATATAGTACAATATGTTTTATGCGTGTCTTATTTTGTTGTGCTTCTTAAAAAAATTTTTTTTAGGCTCAGTCATTTTCAGACAATAAAAAAATAAATTTTTCAGATTCTGGTATGCATCATTTAAGTTTATTTTTTTTCTGATTACAAAACAGTTTTGTGGAGTAACTTGTACCAGAAATTTAAAATAAGATATGTGAATATCAATTATAGTGCTTTGTGGGGTTTTTTTGTTTGTTTTTTTTTTTACATACTCTCAGATAATTTGACAAACATAATCATTATTTACTTTCTTAACATTTTTAGAATTTCATATTTCTTCAGGTGTTTTCAGGGCATGTTTACAGCTGAAGATACAAGCTTGCAAAATAATAAACTTACCACTGAAATCACAGCTGGTGGAACTGCTACGACAGGTCTTTAATGCTGGTTCCACCCCAACAGCAGGACTCCTCTTTTGTTGGACATTATTGTAAAGATGTAACACCTATGTTACACCTTTCCATCTGCCAATCATTGATATTTATCACAGACAGCACAGAAGTAAGTGCTTATTAGTGGCCCTACCTCAGGACATCCCTTTTAAAGAGAGAAGTCATCTCTGTGATAATCACGTTTCAGCCCTTAAGTGTAGGAGTGTTATGATTTTTTTATTATTATTCTTCAGAAAGTTTCACTTTATACTAAGGACATTGAAACTACATGAATTTTTTTTTCCTTGTTTATATTTCTAATTTCTGTGTTCCCTTTGTGTCATTTCTGCACAAAAATGAGGTTGTTAAATACAGCTAGAAGTAGCCTCGAGCCCTTTAGTTGGTTGTGCTGAGAACTCTGTCATTAGTCTTATGGTTCTTTTGTTTTAAGTTCCTTGTGATTTAAAAGTATTAAAGTCATAGTTTAAAGAAATTATTTGAATTATTTTTGTGACAAATTTTATGAGATATTTTTGCTTAGCTTGACATGTACTCTGGCTTCCCAGCAACTCATAGCCTGATCTGGTCCTTTCTTTACTTCCAGACAACAGAGTGGCTAGTTACTGTCCTCATGATGATCATGATTTAGTAGGAATTGTTCAAGACTAATAACATGTGTCTAGTGCAATCATAAAGCATTCTTTATTTCTCAAGTGACTTCATTTCATTCCAGGCCTTGGGAATTGATGAGAATTAAAATTCATATTTACGCAAGCAAGAAAAAAATTACCACCTTGAATTAAAAGTAAAATAAATTTTTTATTCTCTCCTTTCTCATTGGCGAGGATGCAGGGAAGAGGTAGCAGAGGGTCCCATATAAAATCTTTTCAGGCCCAATGACACATTTTACCAGGTGAAGTAGAAGTGGGAAGTGAAAGTCTTTCCTCACTTTATTTCCTGAATCTATCTGAAGTTTTTGCAAGGTGGGAGGTTTATGGACGGTGAGAGTGCTCAGGGTCTCAAATTTCCTCATCCTCATCCAGTCTTGCTGTCTAGTGAAATTATCTTGTCCTTCCAATTGAAAATTCTCAGAAATTCTTTTTTATGTATGCAAAAAAGAAGTTTCCAACTAGAAAAAAATATTGCCATCTTTAGCCATGTCATTCATCTTGCCTAGCTTCAGAGGACAGAAGCTACTCATCCAACCTGACCAAATCTTTTAATTCACCTCTGTAGTTAGTGTAGCATAGCTGGCAGAACTGCTCTTCAGAGAGAACCTCTTTTTCCTTTGCTGTTGAATATAAAGTGGGTTTCTTTAAATATCTTAGTTTAGAATAGGAGATTAGCTTTAAAATGTATAAAGGAAGCAGAATTATTTTCTCTCTAACTGTATTTTTTATTTCATTGCCAGTGTTATTTTCATTTTAGCATTGTGTACATATTTTTTTAAGTTTGGGAAGTTTATAATTTCTCTTCCACCCCTTTGAGGTATATGTCAGTTAGATACTTTATCCATGAACTTAAAGAATTCTTATCTTCCATGGCTTCCTACTTTTACTGACTTCTGAGTTACCAAAACTGTATCTTTAGTTTTGCAAGTTACCAACTCATTCTACTAGAACAATTGAAACAATACCATATTAATCTCTGGTTTTAAATATACTGTCCAATTACTAAACAGAACCAAATTTTGTTTATTTACAATAAAAAGTGCCGATGGAAGTAATTATATATTACACAGTATTCTTATTTTAAGGTAAAATCTCGGGTTGATGTATTGGTTGCAGAGTATTAGTATTGCATTAAATTTTTATAGTACTCCTCCCAATTCTGTCTGTCTAAAATTGCTCAAATGAAATTATGTACCCATCATTTCTCCTCCTAAAATGCCATCTGTTCCACAGAAAGCTTGGGTAAATAATTGTTGTTTTACTCAAAGTACAACATTTAAATCCTCAATTGCCACCTGTCCCTGCAGTCAGCAATTTCCTTAGTTTCCGAAGAAAGCTGGCTTCTGATGTTACAGAGAAATTACTAAATCTGGCTGTTCTGAACAGCTAAGTGCCTACCTCTAGGTCCCTTACAGGGCCTTACATTACTCCAGAGACCGGTGTGGAAACAAGATGAATGAAGTGACAGCCAGTAGTGTTATAGCTTGGTTTTCACTAGTGTGTCAGTTTGAAGAAAATACTTTTGAAGGAATATCTGAAATCTGTATTGTTAAGATATTCAGACAGGATAACTTTTTTGATCCTACCAATCAAAATCTCTCCTTTTTGAGGGTTATTATGAATGGAAGAGCAAGAAGACATGTAGATCAAGATTCTAAGATAAGAACAGGTAAAGAAACTCACCTGAAATTTCAGTATTTACTCCACTAGAATGAATATGTGTTTCATCCCAATCAACCCATTCTTAATCGGTTTAGTCAGGTGGGGTGTAAGTTTTGTGTCATTTTGTCCATGGGATACAGTCAAAATGGGAAAAAACATTCTGTGCCACTTATTTCTGGCTCTTATTCATACTATGTTAAACATAAAATTTATTTTTAGTTGGTCTATTTTAATTTATTTTGTTTGTTTCTGTGTAGTAACTTGAGTACTCTCCTTTCTGCTATGATGTCAAAGATACAAAGAGGAAGAAAACTGAGGCCATCCTATTTAGAAGAATGAACATGAATGGTTTTTGTTAAAAAAGAAAGCAAAAACAAAAAGAAAAAATGTAAAAAGATAAAATTGCCACTTCAGAGCAGATTTCAGGCAAACTGCAGTTGCTTTAATTTGCAGTCTGCCTGTTTGAATAAGGTATTTAATGTTGTAATTACTTGAGTATTCATGTTCAATAATTGCTATAGCACATCTGCAACGAATTTAATTTCACTGGCTTCACATCTGTAAAATATACTTTATATATTCTGCTCATCATTTTCAATCTCTTATTTAGTAAAGTACACATGAAAAACAAAAAACAAAGGTCCGACAAAATGTGATTAAAAATGTATATATTAAAATTAAAAAAACCTAGTAATTATGCTTATTGCTTTGACTAACTACATTTTACATATTACTGTGATGATGCTGAAGTGTTAATGTCATGATATAGTATAAGTACCCAATTAGTTAAAACAAACAAATAGAAAAATTAAGAAGCCTTCCAGTTGGAGATGATTATTGATTCCATTAAGTGTATCCCTAAAGAGAAGTGCAGTGAGGAAAAATATTCTGTTGGTATAAATGAATATGACATGCCAGAGAGATTGTTTCTGGATTTTTGCTTTCTCAGGGAGCATTTTTTCTGATCAATCCAATCAATTAATAGCCTAAGTTAAAATCTTAACCTCATTCTGAAGTCCTAACATTTAATTTTCCAATGTGGCTAAAATACTTTTGCTTAACATTTCTAATGAATTAATTCTAGTCTAGTAGTTGTTGCTTTCATGGTGAAAGGCTCGTGAACACAATTTAATGCCAGTAACAAGCCTTGTACATAACTTTTGTCTCTTTCTACAATATAGCAGATAGACCTTTCAGATAGACCTTTCATTTTTGGTTGCATCTTTCTTGGCTTGTCATTTATATTTCAGAGATGAAGAATTGCTTTTGCATCCCAAAACTTCACATAATTGATATTAGAAGACATCAACAATCCTTATGATTACATCTGACTTTTTACCTGTCTGTTGACATTCCGTTGGTTCAGACATCCAAGATGCTAAAGCATGATTTTAATCAGTAAAGTTTTTTCTGAGCCCTAGATTGTTAGTTGACTCTTCCCTATGGTTGCAGTATTTATCTATACTCACTAGCTTTCTCATGAGTATGATCCTAGAAAAATGGGCTGAGTAATCCCCTCAGTGACATTTAATGACAAAATGAAAATGCCAATAAAATTGTAGTAATGGCTTATTATAAAACCAGAAAAAGGAATCATTAGAATTACAGGCTGTACTACTTCCTATTCATTGTTATAAAATAAATTATTCTCAAGAAGCTGCCTGTGCTGTCATTAGTGTTAAATTTCTGTTTTTAAAGCTGTTTCCTGTACCATAGTATGGTCTGTCCATAAAGAATATTCTGAAGATTAAAGTCATTCACTAAAGAAATCAAACTGTCAGATGAGATAATAATAAATATATATTTAAAAGACCATAAATGAAGATCAATTATATAATTAAAAGCTAATTATAAGGGGAATGCTTTAAGGGAAAAGAACTTATCTTTCTGCAGATCTTACTGTAGAGAAACGTAATATTTAGTGCACTCTCTTTCCTTGCCTGAGGTTATCATCATGACATATGGCAGATTATTGCTAGTTACATGCCTTTTCAGATACACTGTTAGATTTCTATGCATTCATTGGGATGTCTCCCAAGTCTGTAACTGAGCAGGCATAGCAACCTTGTTCAGATTGTTTTCCTTGTGCAGAATAAACTAATGAAATGGCGGAGCCTTTTCTCTCTCTGTGAAAAGCACATATTGCAAGTGTTTGCAACGGCCACAGGTAAACAGAGTACAACAGATTCTTAATCTGCACATGTCTGGCAATGTAGCTGAGTTATAGCCATGCAAAATTACATGTAGAAATTAGTGTACTCTTAAACAGAAATGTATATTTAGTGAAAAAAAGGGAAGGGAAGGGAAGGAAAGAATCAAAAAAAGCCATACAATCAAACAAACAAACAAAAAAGTCCACTTGCTTCCCTAGGCCTAATTTCTACCTGCAGTATTTTAAACTTCTGATGCATTGGTGCTCACCTGGTACCCTTGTGATTTTTTGAGAAGACTGATTTTCAATAACTATAATGTGTCTCTGGATAGATCAGTTGAACTACTCTTTAAAGGAAAAAATATGCAAAAGCTGACAGGTACATTGAAGTATATTTTTCATGTATGTTTCATAACTACTTCCAAAGAGCATGTGAGGCACTTGTTTGAATGTGTATATGAGGTTTTCTTTGGTTGTTGTTATGGCCACAGGTGAGTTGTGTGGACCCACAACAAGGTTACACAAAGTGTAACAGGGGTTTTCTGTCTATTGGTCTGATCCCATGCCAAACACAGTCTAAATTATGACAGCTGCTTGGTTATGGCTCCCAACAGTGCTTTGTGAGCAAGAATTTGCCTGAGCACTCCAGTAATCCAGCCATGCCGAGTGACCATATGGAAGTTAAGAATTTGGCTTGTGGTTGCTACTGTCCTCATGGTATGCCATTTGGGTAGTCATTCTCTAACATTGTAGATGCACACTAATGACTTCCCATTTTTTGGAGTTTATAAGTTTCTTTTTGTTTATGGTGATTTTTCTCATTACTTAGGAGAATATATAATGAAGTTAGTTTAGGATTATTTCTAGCTAAATTAAATATTAGGAGACTAATAGACTTGGGTTTTAAACATACAAGCCTTGCAAGTTTGTCCTAAAAAAGAAATTAAAATATCCCCGCTGAAATGAAAGAATGTAAACTTGGGAAGATCCTTTAAGGTTTTATAATTGTGACATTAGAACAAGTAAAATGTCTCCCATATGGATACCTCTAATTTAAATAAATCACACCAAGTGGCTAAAATATGAGAATATGAGCATGGGCACTACCGAATCATTTAGCTCTGCATCTTGTTATGATGTTCAGACTAGGATAAAATATGAGAACATTGTATGCTCATAGAAAGTAATACTTTTCTGAACTGGCACTGATTTGTAACTCATATCCTTCTTGAGATAAATGTAGCATCATTATGGTTAGTAACTACATGGGCAAAATGAGAGGAATCAGAAAGCAGGGAAAGGAAAAAATGATAAAGGGAGTGATTAATATGAGATCAGGTCTGATTAAGTCTCCAAATTCAGTTGGATTAACAAAGTCTTTTGTATTACATTCAGAGATATTTTTGCTGGTTGGAAGACTGCTGCTTTATAGAGACATAGTTGTCCTCCAAACTGCAGATCACCTGAGTTCACTTTTTGTTTTGTAGTAGAAACACAAGTGTAGTCACTGTTTTTCCAGTGTTTCAGGGATAACAGAGACTGGCCTATGAAAGACTTGATAGGTTTGCATGTATCCATTTTCAAATGCAAAAAAATAACAAAACAAGAAAATTTTAGAGTAGAGTAAAAGCTGAGAGGCTAACTGTCAGTGAAGGTACGGTCTGGAAGAATTATGAAGGGTCAGACAGATTGTGCCTCCAGTGAGGGCTTGGCAAAGGGAATAGGATCATTCCTGACATGGAAGGGAGCTGGACAGTTTGGCAGCTAAGGTCAAGCTTTGTACATTGCTCTCCTGCTGTCTTTATTCTGAATGCAGCACACAGATTCTCTCCCAGTCATTATTCTCCTGCCAGCCCTAACTGTGGCCTTGCAAAGGACTACAGGGATGTAGTCTTGTCTCATCCCTGCTGTCAACTTGCTCCAACTGTTCACAAACCTAATAAAATAGACTCTATCAAGCTAAGTTCATAATATTAGACGTTAGACTTGCCTGTTCCCCTAGTATTGTTCTTGGAGTGCTGTGGTTCTATCAGGAGGATTTTTCTCAATGATTTACTGAGTTGAAAAAGCATGTTGAGTAAAGGAGCAATGTACGTTGCAGCAAAAGTACATATGAAGTGTAATCTTTAAATGAAAAGCACCACCATATACAGTATGTTTAACTATAAGTTTACCTTATAGTCTGCAATCACAGCCTCCTGATACTTAGACTTTGAAGTCCTGTAGTTTTTATACAAAAGCAGCTGGTGGTATGCTGATTTTTGGACTTAATTTATGGTAGAAGAATATAATAAGCTTAGGCTCCCTTGGTTTCAGTGCACACTTTCTGCCTTCCTGAGAAATGAGAGGGGAGCAGCGAATGGCAGTCACATTGTAGGTGACAGTCATTATTGCCTGCTTCCCAGGATAGGTCTTTAATAACAGGCTATGAAAAGGGTTGTTCAGAAGATGGTTTTATTCTGAAAGGAAAGACCCATGACTGATTTAGCATGTATATAATCACTTTAGTATCAGCAGTCAGTTATTTGGTTTTGGCTATCTGGACGGGTTCTACTAATGATGTGAAAACTGCATTAGCCATTACAGTAACTTGCCCTCTGTTTATCAAGTGATTTTATTACAGATTCAGGCCACATAATGCATCCTTTTACTTCAATGTCTGTATTCAAAGAAAGGAGATGCTATTTACATAGTTCAATGGGTGACCTTAGGGAGGGTTTGTATTGGTTTAGTGCTTTAGAAATGGAAGCTTTGTTTTTGCATTTTCTTTGAGGATGCTCCTTAGCAAAGACTGCAATGATTTTAGTGTGTGTGTTTGGGGGGGGGTTGCATTATCTTCTCTGGCCTCCCTTTCGCACCTTTTTCCATCTGAAGGAAGGATTACTATCTTTCATCCTGAATTATCTGTGAGGGCTACCCTGTAAGGAAACAATGTCATGCTCAGAGAGGAGCTGAATTCGTACTCTTTTTCCTACATGGAAAAAGTCCTACAGAGGCTTTCACTGGAGAATTCTAGATCAGGAATTTTCTTCAATTCTTACAGCTGCTATGAAATGAAAATATTCATCTGCCCCTGAGGCTGAATAGCTAGTACTCTCTGCTCTGTTATACCTAGAAGGTCAGCTAATATTTTATAGAAATCCCAGGAACAAAATATGTCATTTCTTCCCCCAGCTACTCTCAGTGAACTGGGGGGAGTTTATAGTTTTTCCCCTGTACTGTGATGGGTCACTTAATTTTCTGGGTTACAAGCAGGTGGAATAATTTTATTTAAAGAGTTAAGATTAACTAATAGCAACATATTTAAAAGTAAGCACCATAGACATGATATGATGTTTCATACTTAATTGGTGTTGATGGGAGAACAGCTCATAATACCTTTGTTTTCTCCATCACTTTCATAAAAATCACATGAGTCCACATTACAGGAAAAAGGACAAGGGAAAAAAAAGACATGAGTGTACTTATGGAAACATGTTATTTCAGACTACCGAAAAATTAAACTAGGCACTTAAAATGGAATACTCCCACAGTAGAATCTTAACAAATCCTAGATGTGTTAACATAAAGATATTGCAATACCAATACCAAGCTTGTTCTCTCAGCTGTTTCCACAAAATTTCATTATTCTTTAGTACAGTGTAAGGCCTTTCACATTAAAATCCATTGCCTTCTCACTGTAGGTTAACTTTGAAGATTGCCACGAACAGCATTCCATGACAGAGAAGAAAAGTCATAGGATAGATTGCCATCAGAAATTACTCTAATTCTAGACGAGATGGAAAAGTTGTTTCAGGATGGATCATGAAAGCAGCCAAGGTTCTGGAATTTACCTGACTCATGAGTTAATAGTGACCTTTATTTTTCCCTCCAAAAAAATCAAAATCCAACTAAGAACCAAGCCTAACTAAAAATATTTGACGCTCTTTAGGAACATAAAAAATTGAAGTAGTAAGTTTAGCAGGAATGAGAGTGTGAAAATCTTGTCAAATAATTCTTTTAAAATAATTATTTAAAATAATACTGGTGGTTAGAGGAAATAGAGTCTTCAGTAAGGGATATGAATAACTGTGGACTTCATTACCCTTTTTCATTTGTTATGAGAGGGAATTTGAACATGGCAGCTATAAATTTTCCAATTTTTATGTTTTGGAACCCCCCTTTTTTTACAAAATAAAAAAGACATTTATATTCAAAAGTGCAGATTGAAGAGTTGCACAGACCTGTCAGACTGCCATTCATCAAATGTCAGCTAAGTATCCTCGTAGTATCATTTAATTCTGATTGGCAGCTGTTAGGTGCTCACCCTCATCTCATTTTTTCCCTTAGAAAATTGCTCACTTTCTGCTTATTATCTCTCTACATTCATCTCATACCTTTAAAGCAGCCTGGCAGTGGCTGACAGAGGCAAGCTGGAAAATGGGTAGCCTGCAGAGCATGTCTTCACTCTGAAGCTTTCTAAATCTCTCGCTCCTCCTGCCACCAGAGCTGCTATCCTCAATATTGGATGAAGCCTTGATCACAAAGCCTTCTGTTAGCAGTGTTTGACCTATCATTAGCTAACTGATGTATGATTAGATAAAGTTTCTCTCTCCCTAAATGCATGGTGAACAGTTTTTAATATGTGAGCTTTTTCATCTTAGTCTAGTGGGGTTCACTTACTTTGATTACATATGTTACTGTGTTTGCCACTGTATTGCAGAAAAATTACAAGAGCTTTAAGAGGCTTTTTGAAAGCTGCCTGTATTTAGCATTTCAGGCATATTTCTTATTTCTCTTCCTGCACACACACATTCCCCCCAATTCCCAGTCACCTTCTAATAAATAATAAATCAGGAAAAACAGGGGGGTTATTGTCTGATACCTATAGAGAGAATTAAGCAGAAAAATCCCCAAGATGCCCTGCACAATGGCCCTGGTTTCACCATGCAAGAACTGAGACACCAGTCAGGACTGTGACAGTCTCGTAGCAGTCTTTAAAAAAGAGGAGCTAGTATCAAAGTGAGCTGAAAACTGTTGGTTTCAGAATAAAAAGAATGGGTGGTGAAGTCCTCAGAAGTTTGAAATTATGTCATACATAGTTTTTCTGAAAAACGGAATGATCATCTGTCCCCTTTAAATATTTAAACAACTATTTATTTTAACGATAAAAAAGGGGTTTCTTTTCTGTGCTAGATTCCTTGTCATAGAATGAAATTGATCCAGCCTAAATTCTTATTTCCTGTTTGTTTTAACCCAGTACATGATAAGACTTGCTGATCTTTTGACTGGATTTAACATAACACAATATCTTTCTTCACACAGATCCCTGCTACCTTGATTTCAGTAGGCAGCCATTTATAATGAGATAAATTCAACTTTATGTTGCAGTATATGCCTAAGATTCTCTTATTTACATAAGAGGAAGATCTATATACATACATGGAGTATCTACCTAGGAAAATACCTAAACATTTGAATGTTTCTATATGTATTGAAATCGCAGGAAACAAAATTTTGCACTTTCTGCAAACTGTTACTTCTATGCTCAAACCATCTTGAGTTGACAAAATTCTTGCCTACAATTCTTTAATATTTTTTAACATAAAAAGATGTGAAAGAAATTTCCATAGAAGTATATTTTTAAACAGTCAGAGTTGCTTATTTGATTCTCCCTTTGTCTTCTTCTCTTTTGTGCTCTGTGTTTACTGCTAAAATAGGAAGTTCCATTTCTTCACCTTAATTTTGAACTGGTAGACCCTGTTCTTAGCTTAACATGCATCTTAACAATAATAACAATGCAAACTTCTGTTTACCCAAAACAGACAGAAGAGAGATATAAGACCTATGTAGTAAAAGTTAATGTAATAAAACCTTGTTAAAATTGTTCTTTAACCAAAACATTGAATACTTATAGGTGATATTGGCTCTGAAAATATAAGTTTCAGATCTTTGAGGTAAGAAAAGTCTCTCTTGGCTTACTTGAGTAATTTAATGATACACTTAAATATACAACCTTAATTTTTGCTTGTGAGTATGGAATAAAGACACATTTCCAGGAGAATTTTCAAAGTCAACTATTCAACTTTTATTTCTCAATAGATCTTCGGGCTTATTATTGTCTAACAATCTTTTATTGACCTTCACCACTGCAGTACCTCAAACTCTAGCAGGACTTCAGGCATCTAGATTCCAGCAGTTTTTGAAGCAATTTTATGCTACAGTCAGTCTTGTGCTGTGTCTCTTTAAAGAATCAAATTTGGTTTTATGGATCAAAGTTTATCATGTTCTTTGGAACAAATACCCTGGGTTCCTCTAAGACGTCTTTGGCCTGAGCTGCCAAAACTGCCTCCGAGGCTGAATTTTTTCAGGACAGAGGCAAGAGAATCAATTTTATTATCTGGGTATGAGATCTAAGCACAGTTTTTACCTGCTTTTCTTGCACAACCTTCCGTTTCCTAATAATTTATTAATCATAGAGCTTATCTAAGATGATTTGTGCCATTGTGTACAACTGTGGCTAGCAAGAGCATTTGGTGTAAAATCAGAAGTCTCCAGAAGGAGATTCAGATTTCAGAGCTGATTTCTCCTTTTCCTTTCTTTCTATTCTTTCCTATAAATTTTGCTAAATGCAGCAGAAAAATATAGATAACTGTCACTGTTGAAAATTCAGATCTTTATATGAACAACAAACAAACATATTTCAAGTTGCTTTTAGCTTTGTGAACATGGGTGCACTCATTATGTGTGTGTTCGTGACATACTCCCTTCTTAGTTTTCTGTCTTTTGAATCTGTCCTACATCCCTTGTTTTGAGAAGTTTGTCAAATCTGTTTGGCTCAAAGTTCCTTGTATTTGTATAACTATTTACTGATTCAGCTTGCATTATAACTGTTTATAGTTTTTATCTTTCTTTTTACTACTAGGTTCTTTCTGTGTCAAAGTTTTTCAGGTCATTGCAAATACAATAATACTTTCAAACCAAAATGTTCTGGTAAACAATAAGCCTCTGAGTATACAGAATCTCTGCACAGTCACATTTTTATTACATTTTATCCAGTTTTGAAATCCATTCTCTGTTACACTAGAGACTTTTTCCAAGATCTGTTGTCACCCAATTTGACATCTACAGATTCCTTTTGGTTAGAGATAAGAAATACTATAGTAGTAATAATGACAGCACATAAATAATTGGGAAGCATATGCAGACTGATAGTTTCTTATATGTGGACTGTATAGAAATTAAAATATATTCTTAAAAGATAATATTTTAGAAATCCTAATAATATATATATGTTTGTGCACCTAGTTTATCTTCCAGTCTCAGTCCCAGAGACTGGGGAACAGTTTTCTTGCAGTCTCTCACACTCTCACACCACACTGTCAGAGTGGTTCCAAAGAATGTTTATCAATATGGTAATAGGTGCTTTATATATATAAATAAATATAAATAATATGAATAATATGAATAATATAAATAATATACATAAATAAAATATAAATAAATATAAATAAATATATATGTATGTCTCCCTCTTTCAGAATAATTCAAATGTTTTTTGTGGTACCTTGTGGAATTAACTTCACGTGTTCATCTATACATGGGTACCCTACTGATGTATATAATCCAAATTAATAGGCAATTAGCACATTTTATTACCTTTAACATGGACATAACCTCATATAGGAGTTTCAAAGAATTGTAGAATAGTTTGGGTTGGAAGAAACCTTCTCAGAACATCTAGTCTGGCCTCCCTGCTGTGAGCGGGAATGTTTTTCACTAGATCAGGCTGCTCAGAGCACCATCCAACCTTTCAATCATGAACACTTTAAATGATGGGATATTCACAACTTCTCTGGGAAATCTGTTCCACTGACACATCACCCTCATCATAAAAATTTTCTTCATTAAGTCCCATGTAAATCTAACCTCTTTCAGTTTTAACAGTTATGTCTTTTCCCATTCATGTTGGCCCTACTAAAAACCCATTTTCCTTATAAGGTCCTTTAAATATTGAGAGGCTGCACGAAGTTATTCCCAGAGCCTTCTCTTCTGCAGACTGAATAATCCCAACTCTCTCAGCCTGTTTCCATGGGAGAAGTGCTTCAGCCCTCTGCTCACTTTTGTGGTCCTCCTCTTGACCTGCTCCAACAGATCCACGTCTTTCTTGCGATGAGGGCTTCAGAACTTGGCACAGTACTCCAAACAGGGTCTCATCAGAGTGGAAATGAAAAGCAGAATCACTTCCCTCAACCTGATTACCACATTTCTTTTGAAGCAGACCAAGATATTTCTTGGTTTTCTGGGATGCACATGTAAATTGCCAGCTCGTGTCCAACTTTTCATCAACTGACAACCCCAGGTGCTGCATGGGTGATCTCAATCCATTCATTCCCCATCCTGTACTGTTGCAGAACCTTGAACTTGGCCTTGTTGAACCTCATGATGATCAAACAGACTCAACTCTTGATTTTATCCAAGTTCCTCTGTTTGGCATCCCATACCTCAGCTTGGTGTCATCTGCAACTTAATGTATCTCCATACTGCATCTCACTAGCTAGTATCAGATGTTAATCCGTATGCTGCAGAGGATAAACTCCATGCATATGAGGCAGTTGCTTAATTATCTTCATTCAGGCTTAGAGGACAGGATCTGATGCATTTTGCATCTTCAGAGCTTGGTGTGTTGGCTTCTGAGTAAATTAGCTGTTCATCTTTGAAGGTACATGCCTACTTGTGTCATTCAGGCTAGGAACACCCAGATAGGGTACAAATCTGTGTGAGAATTTTTTTCTACATCTTCCTGTGTGACTACTATATATTAAAGTTGCAGTTCAATATTAGGGTTCTTGAATAATTAAAGCAGTGGGAAAGAATTAAGGCTTTAAAGGAGACAGATCTGTATTGCAAATACAGATGGCTCTATAATATGATCATATATATGACATATACATTAATTCTTTAGAATGACCTATTATCCTCTTAATATAAATTACTAGAAACACCACTCTTCTGAAATCAATTATTGTAATTTTAAAATGTTAAAAAGCAACATTAGTTTTTAAACAAAGCACAGCATCAATGTTATTTAGGTGCTGGACATTTGAGAGAAGCATCACTATTTGTGTTTGATAGCAATTGCTACGTTAAATATTCAAATGTACTTCATATTGAATCCTACAATGGTATCCAATCATCTTGTCATCTAAATCAATTATGTACTAATTATGACTGTTTCAAAGAAAATCTGAAATTCTGAAGAAATATTTCACAGAATCACAGAATGTCTTTGGTTGGGTAAGACCTTCAAGACCATCCAGTCCAACCATCCAGTCCAACACTGTAAGCTCACCACTAAACCATGTCCTTAAGGACCAGGTCCACATGCCAGTTGAATACCTCCAGGGATGGTGACTCCACCACTGCCCTGGGCAGACTATTATAATGTTTGACAACCCTTTCAGTGAAAAATGTTTCCTAATATCCAGCCTAAACCTCCCCTGGAATGGCATGCATCCATCTCTTCTGAGTTATATTATTAGTGCTATATTAATAATTAACATATTTATTTGTGAAAAAGTGGATTTTACTATGAAACCATGAACGTCCTTTACCCTGATGCTTACAATGAAAGTGAAAGCCTTTTTACCTCTAAACACACTAGTATGAAATAACTTTTCTGAACACAATTCTTCTTCTAATATTTTTCATTAAGCGTTCTGTTTCATTGTCTTTTGTTCAACTATCCTCATTTTGGACATCTTCCTGTTTGGTCTCAGAGTTGGAAGACTGTTTGTACATATATTTATAGATTACAGCCTCAGAGCAAGTTACCTTGGAAACTGTTTAAAGCATTATCTTCTTGACTATTTGTTCTATCAAATCACTGAACTGCCTTCTTTTTTCTTTCATCTAAAGCTTAGTACTAGGAAACAGACATGTCCAGCTTATTTCTTGCTATAATTCCTTCTTGACTACTCAAAGTGGCACTCTACAGTAGTTGTCTGCTCATTTTCAGGTAATCGTTAAATGTCTACCATAAATACTTTTTTCTTAGGGATAAAGACTATCTAGATACTCTTTTTCTCCTAAGAGCTACTGTTGCAAGCAGCAGTGTTGCACAGTAGTAATAGGTATAATAAGAGAGTCTCCCTCTTCAGAGACCAGCAAAAGTTACTTTTTTCTTTCCAATGCACTTCCCTCTATTGTGATGGGGAAACCATCAAAGTCAGTATGCTGAACAAAATTATTTACTTAATTACAATAATTATTTTGAGAATGGCAGTATGAGAATTGTGTAGATAAAGTAATTTGACATTTCTCTTGAATCAGAATTCTAATGATACAGGTACTAAGTTGTAAGTTTGTATCCTCATCTGATCTTAAATGGGATAGTTCTATGGAAATTCTTAGAATCTCAAGCTTAGTGTTTTGGTTCTGTCTCTCTGCTTTTCTATTATATTAAACCTGTCTCAAAAATGCTGATTAAAATACCAATGCTGATATTTTACATTGAGAGTAGTAGGCAACTGAAAAAATGTTTATGAACAACAGTCAAGTAAGGAAGGATAATTTCTTATATGTAAGATTGAGGCTCAAATTGAACATGCAAGTGAGAGCTTCACCTGTGTACCCTTAGTTTTATAACTAAATTAATTTTATTACGTTCTCTGAATATTTATATGTTGTTTATAATTATTGACACAGGCACTTAAGCTTCACAGACGTCAAAGTTAGAGCCCTAGGAGCTGTTGCACCTTTCTGAGTTTCAAAATTCCACAAAGCTTAGAGTTTATGATATTACAGGATGATGTGAATCCCATCTCATCTTAGTGTAGCAATCCAAAATGTCTGCATCTGATTGAAACCAGGTATTCATGGTCCTTTTAGTCAATGGAGCCAAATCCAGTTGGCAGCCAGTCACTAGCAGGGTCCACCAGGGAAAAGTTACGAGTCTAGTCTTGTTCAATAACTATCAGTGATCTAGATGAGGGAACTGAGTGTTTCCTCAGAAGAAATCAGAAGGTTTGCAGATGACACCAAATTGGGTTAGATTTGTTTGTCTGCTTGAGGATAGGAAGCTCTGCAGAGGGATATGAACAGGTTGAACTGCTGGGCTGAGGGCAGCTGGGAGAGGCTTAGCAGCACCAAGTGCCGAGTCCTGCATTTTGGTCTCCACAACCCCAGATAATGCTACAGGCTTGGGGAGGAGCTTCTAGAAATCTGCCTGGATATAAAGGACCTTGGGGTCTTGGTCAACAAGCAGGTGAATATTAGCCAGCAGTGTGCCCAGATGGCCAAGAAGGCAAAAAGCATCCTGGCTTCTGTCAGGAATAATGAGGCCAGCAGGAGAAGGGAAGTTATCCTACCCCTATAGCAGCACTGGTGAGGCCACACCTTGAGTACTGTGTTCAGTTCTGGGCTGCTCACTACAAGAAAGACATTGAGTTGCTGGAGCAAGTTCAGAGAAGGGCAACAAAGCTGTTGATGGGTCTGGAGAACAAGTCCTGTGAGGAGAATCTGAGGGAATTGGGAATGTTTAGTTTGGAGAAGAGGAAAATCTAATCGCTCTTTAAAACTACCGTAAAAGAGGTTGTGGTGAGGTGGGTGTTGGCCTCTCAAGTAAATAGTGATAGGAAATGGCCTGAATTTTCACAAAGGAAGGTTTAGACTAGGTATTAGGAAGAATTTCTTTACTGACAGAGTAAAGCAGTTAGGAATTGGAATGGGCTGCCCAGAGAGATGGTGGATTCACCATCCCAGGAGGTCTTTAATAAACATGTAGATAAGGTACTTCAGGACATGCTCTAGTGGACATAGTGTTTTGGTTTTTTGTTTTAGGTTTGTTTTCTTTGGTTGGGTTTTCTTTTTGGGGGGTGATGGTTGGACAAGTGATCTCAGAGGTCATTTTCCACAGTGACAATTCTGTGATTCTGTGTAATAGAGAGACAGAGGAACATTAGAAGGCACTAAAGACTCAAAAATTCAATGCTAAAGACAGGGATAATAAATTACCTTCATGGATGTCATTCCTGTTTCTGTCCATTGACAAGATAAGGAACCACAATACCAGTTTTAATTTAAATACCTGACTTTTAAATGCCTAACATGAGGTGAGATGAGATTAGATGAAGCTAGTTCTTTGGTCCAAAAACTAGAAGTTTTGAAATGAGAAATGAGGCTTGGCATTGCAGATAATTTTGTGAAATAATGCAAATTTTTCAAAATCAAAAGCCTTTCTGGAAAGATTTTTTTCAGCCACCTTTTGTCAGAAGGAGTAGTCATGTCCAGGAATGTCTTTGTAATAAGTAGTTTGTTTGGCTTTTTATTTCAAAATATCACTAAAGATATATGTAAATACACACACACACACACACAGAGTGGTCAGTTCACATTTAGTCAATTTCCTTCCATCAGGTGTGGAGAGCACCATATTTCCTCCTGGTTCTCCCTTTCCATCACTTATATCATCATCTTAAGTTAGAACAAAGTTCTCTTACCTGAGAAAGAAATTGTGCTATGAGAGTATTTTTTCTCAGGACAGATTGTGTCTTGATCAGTTCAGATGACCTCTATCTTTCTAGCCACTGGTCACATATTTGAAAGGATAATGAGTTCTTTACTTATGAAGAGTTTTCAAAGGAGATAGTTTCAACCCTCCCAGATGACTTCACTCTTGCAGATTTCTGGATATCCTCAGGAAGCAGGCAGAAATGTAAGCAGACATGGAGAAGGTAATATGACCATTTGAATATAGCAGACACTGCATATTTCTGAGAATCATTGCATATAAATCCCATGATTGTACAGATTCACTCGAATAACTATTCAACAAATCTGAAGAATTGTATTGCAAAGCTGCAGTGTCTTCTACTGCAGGTTTTATGATGCTCTTCTAGACCCAAAATACTAAACTTATTCCTTATCTCTTCCCGCAATTATGCGATGTACTCTAGGGGGCCCTGCTCTGGCAGGGGGGGTTGGACTAGATGATCTTTCGAGGTCCCTTCCAACCCCTAGGATTCTATGATTCTATGATTCTATGATTCTAGAAGGCTCAAGAGAAGCTGTTAGATACAAAGGGTTACATTTGTTAAACCTAATTATTTAGTCTACCTAAACGAAGCTCTCGATCCAGAATCTACTAGGATTATAATTATGTTTATATAATATATATAATTATATTTATAATTATTATAAATATAAAACCACACACAAATACGTACATATATGTGCATGCATATACAAAACCAAACAGAGGTGTATCCGTATGTAAAGATTTTTTGAGAGATATACTGTTCCTAAGGACTAAGAATTAGCTGATTTGGGAATGGGAACAATTAGTAGTATTGCAATGAAGCAAAGAATGCAGCCATAAAGAAAAATGGTTTAAAGATAAACTCCATACTCAACAAGTTTGCGTATGGTTTTCTGCTCTATTTAAAACTGCCTTTGGAGTTTACCTCATTTAATGAGAAGAAGCAGTGGTTCTGAATGCCAAGGACTGCTTTGCATGTATGCCACTAGTGGCTTTAAAGTGGAGGTGTTGGCAGTGAGATAGAAAAAACTGGAAAATGAAAATTTTAATTTCATTGCAATTGATTTCTGAAAATAATTAATGTTTAAGAGAAAATAAAAAGTCTTTGTCCTGGATCATTAGAAAGGACTTTAGGAGCTGTATGACAACAGCATATTGATTGGCCTTTTGCTTTGATTTTCTTGGCCTGAAGAAATATTTTAGATACCAAAACACTTTCACCACCTTCTATTTCTGACAGAGATAAAATCGTAATTGTCATGGATAGATTATTTGGCAGAAAATTCAAACTAAACAAAATACTCCACTCACATTAACTGGAACATTTCACAGACACAGTTTAACAGTATCAATTTTTAATTTTTTATTTCATTTTTAGCCTTGGCTTAAATAATTAGGCTTAAATTTATTTAAAACAAATATTCTTGATCTAAGCTTCACCTTTTTTTTTCTTAGAACACCTGATAATTAAAAAAATTTTTCAGGAGAAAAAATAAAAAAATATTCTCTGGAGTGCTGTTGAGGATAAAGTCTTCAACTTGATCATTTAGACCATATTCTTCATTTTGGGTCATGAACACTAAGGATATACCAAAGAAAATTTTGCTTCTGATCATTTAAGAAAAAATACCTTTTTAAAAATGTTGATGTACCTAAGCAGATAGATACTATTACTTTGGTGTAATGTATCTTCTGATTGTCAAGATAATATAATTTCTTATATTGCTTAGAAGAGGGTATCAGTGACAAAAGACTGTTCACAGTCTTGTGTTTATATAAACACAACTATTTTCTAGCAGTTCTAAGCCTTCTTTAAACTTGCAGTTTCTGAGTGCATGATGCTATGTCTTGTTCCTGGTGACTTTTTTTTTCTGGTCATCTTTTCAGTTCCAGTTTACAGTGGGTTCATGGGAGTGTCACATAAAAGATCAGAGGTCTGAAACTCCTCTCCTTTGAAGAAAGGCTGAGGGAGTTGGGACTGTTCAGCCTACAGAAGAGAAGGCCCCAGGGAGACCTTATTGTGGCCTTTTAGTACTTAAAGAGGGCTTACAAGAAAAACATAAACAGACTTTTTACTAGGACCTGCAGTGGCAGGACAAGAGACAATGGCTTTAAACTAAAAGGGTGTAGGTTTAGGCTGGACTTAAGGAAGAAATTTTTTACAAAAGTGGTGAAACACTGGAACAGGTTGCCCAGGGAGGTGGTAGAGGCCCCATCCCTGGAAACATTGGAGTTCAGGTTGGATGAGGCTCTGAGCAACCTGACCTAGTTGAAGATGTCCCGGCTCACTGCAGGGGTGGTTGGATTAATGACCTTTAAAGGTCCCTTTGCAACCTAAATCATTCTATGATTCTATGAGTGAATGAGAGCTTTTTTTCCCCAATACACTATAATGTTGAGTCAAGAACTGAAGGCATGGACTGCTGGTCGTATGGGCATGATTTGCTAATACAAATTATTTTCTTTATTGAAGTGTTTTAATCATTTACTGAAATAATACCTTGATATCTTTCTGATATTCTGCAGCTGGAAAACAATGTTGTCCCATATACAGCTTTTCACAGATATAGAATACCTATAGAAATTTCCTTTTTGAACCATCAGTATCTGTATCAATTTTTTATAGTCAGTGCAATATATTCACATATATAAATAATGTTTGAAATACATACCGTATAGGTCTTCCATTTGGTTTAAATAATAATTTTAAAGGGACAACACTTCCTGCAAGTATGTGAATTTTATTTTTTTTTAATATTTTCTTTCAGAAAATAAACATCCTGAGACTTCAAAACCAAATTAAAATTTGGTTTTATTTAAAACCAAGTAAAAAAAAAGATACTATAGCTTCAGTGTCAGTTTGTGAATGATTATTAGGTTTGGCAGAACTGAACTAAAATGGACATTTAAGCAAAATTTTAAAAAATTAAGTAAAATGGCTCAGGGAGCTGCTGTATTTTATATATATTGAAAAGTATGATTTGCTAGCTTTCTTACATCTTTCTCAGCACTACATATGTGTATTAAGGGATCATAAAAACAAGGCAGCAGACTAACTTACAGCCTGCCAGTTGGTCTATGACAGTTGTGTAGACAGTAAAAATAGCTTAATCATTGTCTTTAAGGAGATCAAAATGTTGATCTCAAAGACAAATTTATGCATGAGCTTGTATTAGTCCCTTCTCCAAGGGACTTCAAGTAAATGGGTTGCCCTGCAGTGCAGAAGAAAAGGTACTGCACTGCGGCTGTGGCATTTCTTATTGCTTAGATAAAACTTGTTTAAAGGGGGAGAAAATAAGATTGCCATAAACCTCTTGTCAGCATCCAGTCTAAAGTAAATTCATACATATGGAAAAAGTCTCAGAAAAAACAAACAAAAAAACCCCCACCAGTAAACCAAAGTTGAAAACCAATAAGGTGGTCAAAGCAAATGCTTAACACGTCTCCACACCTCTCTCTATTTTAGGCATTAATCATATTATAGGTGTGAGGTGAACAAGGAATATTTTAGTGCAGATAAATTGAAAAAAATATCCAAATAAGCTAGTCTTTTCAAACACATTGAAATTTTGAGGCAAATGAGATTCAGATTGCTAAGGCGCATTTGGGCAAGTTTTAATAAATTCTTAGTAAAGTGTTTAAGATAAGCGTTCAAATCTGGAATATCAAAATAAAGTGAAAAAAAAAAATAAAAATTCCCCTAATCAATAGGAAGAGAGGTAGGGAAAATCTAGAGAAAGATAAAACTGAATTATGAAAACATGGTTTTAAACAAAGAAACTGAGCTTCCTAGGACTAATTTTAATAAATTTTCTACAGCAAGAAAGAAAGTTTATATGATTGAATTTTACTTATAGATTGGAGGCAGCTCTCTACTAGAGTTTGCCTGAAGTAAACTTTTGGTCTAGGTGATCTCCAAGGTTCCTCCCAACCTCAAAAATGCTGTGATTCTGTGATGGATGTGGTCACCTGGGACAATGGCATATGCACTGTCCACTCATAGAAAATGAGCTATATTTCTTGCATGTTCTGTGTGCAGTTGAATTAATACATTCTAAATGGGCACTGCTTGAAAGAAATTTGTGGAAGAGCATTTGGGAAGGGGACAGTAATTGCATTAACAACACCTGCTAAGCTGCTTCTTCCATCCCTTATAAGCTTATGTCAGCACCATTCCTCCTGGAATGGAAGATGAAACGTTTAGAATTTTTAGGTCTCTTTAACTCAAGCTTGTTTTAAGGGTCAGGCTTATACACTGATAATTTTTTCTGAGCCTAATTGTGAGGAAAATACAAGTAATTTTAGGATACTATTTAACTGCAGACAAACGTAGAATAGTCATGCTTTATGATTATGCAGTCCTGGAGTAAAACAATTAACAAATTACTGTGATTTTCTTTTGTTGCATTTTATCAAAATTTAAAAATCAATGGCAAATAATTACAGTGCAAAGACAATTTTATGACTATGACTGAGGCTTCTATATATTTTTTTTATTTGCTGTTTCTTCAGACTTAATTTCAGAGTTATTTCTTTGTGCTAAAAGACAAAAAACCCTGCCAGTACTACCATAATATCTGGTTATTATACTTTCTTATAGGATAAAATTATCTATAGAGTAAAAAACCCAAAACATTCTTAGAATTATGGCAAATACTGCCAGAATCTGAATGGACAGAGTGTGTTAATCGACAGATGCTATCACATCTGTCATGATGAACATGAATATGCTCTTCCCAGAGATGTTCAGTAAACTGGCACCTTCCTGGAAGGTTCAGTGTATCTTTCTCAGACAAACAGAAACCAGAATCAAATTATAAGAATATAAATGCAGACTAAAAATATTGTAGTACTTGTGCCCATTTGAGAAATGACATTGAATGTAGGAAATCTAGATTTCCACCAGAGCGTATCAGTATACAATGTCAAATATTTGTTCCTCCTCTTCTGTGCCATATTTCAGTATATGAGTACTATATTTCAGTACTCACGTGTCACATTGCCACAGAGTAATTATTTCAAGTCATGTTTGAAGCAATAGATTGTTGGCATAAAATTTTGTGTAGCCCCTCAAATTTATAGATAATAAAGTGAAATTGCATTTGCCACATGTAACTAGAAATAGACAAATTAAAATTAATATTTTAGTCAATATTTTTTACTGAGAAAAATTTTCTACTGTGGAAAAAACATCATAGTAAGGTACTTAGCTTTGTCATGGACGTTTGTCATACAGAAATTTTATTTGTGTACTTCTGAGAGGCTTAAATGACTAGTGTCAAATGTATCCAAATTAAAATACCTTTTGCAATTCAAAGGAGATATAATAGCCAAGGTACTACTGAAACTGCAAACTGTATGTTTTGTAGGTAGATTTTGAACAGCACAAATTTCTGCATTTAATACAGAAGTTAGTGGGGTATTTTGCTTTTTTTCTTAAGAATGGTTCTGCACAGTTCAGTTATCCATTAAGGCCTTTCTAATAAGCAGTGTTAAAACAAGTAGTCAGCACAGAATTCATACAATCATAGAACTCTTCAGATTGGAAGGGTCCAATAAAGATCACCAAGTCCAACTCCGCTGCAGTTAGCAGTGAAATCTTTAACTGGATCAGGTTTCTCAGATCTGATCAAGCCTGACCTTGAATGTCTACAGGGATGGGGCCTCCTCCAGTTCTCTGGACAACCTGTTCTAGTGTTTCACCACCCTCATAGTAAAGAACTTCTTCATATCTACTCTAAATCTACCCTGCTCTGGTTGAAGACCATTGCCCCTCATCTTATCACTTCAAGCCCTTGTAAATATTCCCTCCCCAATTAGCCTGAGAATTAACTTGAGCAATCCTAGAATTGTCTTTGGCTGAGTTTTGGTGTATTTATTAACAGAAAACACCAGTATGACTGATTTAAGTCACTGGATGGACAAACCAAAACTGATTGCGATCTTTATCTTCCTTTTTATTTCCTTGAAAACTCCCAATTACTTTATTCCTTCTAATTTTCAGTACTTCCCTCTGACAAAGGAAGTAGTATTTAATCTGAGAATTGTTTTTTGTTTTATTTTTTTTTTTTAATCTTTTCATTGCTGAGAAAAGCAGCTCCTGAAGCGTTAAGTTGCTTATTTTCTTAAGTATGTTGTTTAGGAAACTACAGTTGTTGCAAGATAAAGCTGCCAGAATTGTTCCAAAAGTTGACAGATCTGCTATCAAACAGTTCTGATCAGTACCCTACCACTCCTCTATACCTTTGATATGAACCACATATGGCATCAATCCTGCTTGCCCCAATTAACGACAATTTTCTAGTGACCAAGGTCAGACTGGTACTGAGAAAGACTCAGCTGTTCTTAGCTAGCACATATGGTCCAGTGTTGTTGGTAATTTACTAACTTTAATAAAAAAGTACTGAATGCTAAATCAAGGTCCTGCTGCAGAATGTTTCATCTTATGCTAACCTGTACCTAGCAAACATTTTATGTGAGCTATTTTTTTAAAGAAATACTTGAAATTATTGACTGCTTTGAATATTCAGATTTTTGTTAGCTCTGGCAACAGAACTGCTGCAGAGAATTTATTTGGGGGGAAAAAAAACACCAATCTGTCCATGCCACTAGATTGAAAACTATTCTTACAAGCAATAACTAACGCTTATGTTGCTACTTGACCGGTGCCAAAAGGAATCAGTGAAGATAATGAAACAATATTTATTCCAAACTGTTTTAAGCAACAAATTAGTAAATAACAATTGGTGGGTTTTCTATCCATTCTCATTCAAACTGATCTGTAATGCTATGTGTTTTATTTCTAATGCTGCCTGGTGAGTTTCTTTCAGATAACATCAGCACCAGACTTGTTTGGGCTTAGTGCATATTAATTCTGTTTTAAAGACTGCACAAACATCTTCCCTGCCAATGTGTACGCTTTGAGAATACAATTGTTAAAATCATGGCATCGTGACAAATTCTTACTCTATTAGAAGTAAATATTTAAAGTAGTATTTGTGAATGTCATTCTTAGTTCAGTGATTTATCTATGCACTGCCTGCTTTTGGAAAAGATTGCTTGAAGATACAGTGCAGATAAATTGTGGAATTTTGTACTGCAGTTTGGATCTGAGAATAAGGAGAGTGAGCAAAAGCAGATTTCTCCTTACAGAACATGCAGAATATAGGATCTGCCTTAGAAACAGATTAAATTTGCTTAATGTTTTATTCTTACTTATAAGACAAGAAACATACAGAAGTGTGAGAAATATCACACTTGTCATCTTCCACAGTATTTTACAAAAAGAACTGTTGTGATGTTAACTGTATTTCAGTAGAGTACTACAAATCATTCTTATATAACAGGCAAGGAAGTTTTCTGAAATCCATTAGTGAATTTTGAGATATAAAATCCTTACTTATTTCCAGGTCAAAGCTGATAGTGAAGACTTATTTCAACAGCATTAGTGTTTGGAATTTTTAATGATAAATTACTTAAATATTTAACGTTTGTTCAAAATATTTGGTTTTTAAAACAGAGTCAGCACAATCAGGGCAAGAGTAAAAATGTCTTTCTCTGAGCATTGCATTTTTCATTCTTTGTAGTTCTATTCTTGGTAGAAACACCTTTCCTACCTTTTTTCATTTGTGCTCTATGAACCATGAAAACTGCCGTTATAGAGGAGAGAATGCTCTTTGCATTGGTTTTATTGGTTTTATGCTGACACAACAAAATCTAAATTAGCTGATTCACTTAGGACTTTTCAGGCCTCAGCAATTCTGAAAAATTAGGGGAAAAAAGGAAGAGGTCAGAGGGTGAGAGTGAATGAGACCGGTCTGCTAAAAGGGAGAGTGTCTTTTTCACTTATCTTTGATGACTGAGATCAACTCATTCTGATAGTTCTAGGAGACAATAAAGAAAATACTAGAAAGGTCATAATTATGACTAGTTGCTAATCTGTCCAGAAAATCAGATTATACTCAGAAGTTCACTTGAATTAACACAATCAGTCTGGTGATAGAGGACATTTAAGCTGATTTAATCCTGGTCTGCTGTCCAGCACAAGTAGAGGAAAATTTCCAGTATACTTAAAACGCTAGTGATTAGCATGGTGCTTTGTACAAGCTATTCTTTAGCCTATAGCAATGATTCAAAACTGTGCAGTGCACATATGTGAATGCAGAGTTTGAAATGTCTATGGGATCATATTATATTATGGAGGCATCAGGTGCAGATATGCAATTAAGACCAAATTGCATTTTATACATTATGTGCTCAACTGTGTCAAGATCTGTAAATATACTGCTTCTGCTGTTTCAAGAAACAGCACATACTTTTGGAGTGTAGTATTATCTAAGGCTTACTGTAAACGAGAAATTATTTTGGTTATTAAAATGAACTTAAATGGGTTATTTAAAACAAAATATCTGGAAACAAGACATGTAGTGATGTTGTGTAAAGCCAAAAGCTAATAAGATCTGGTATCTTCCATTCTGATTTCTGTAGCTGATTCTGATAATTATTCCCAGACATTGCTGTTTAGTTAAGGAGTCCCAGTATGGCTCAGGATTCCATTGCTGTCCACTCCAGAAGCACTGTGCAGACTGGAGAAAATAAGTACCTTGGAGAAAGAAGTACCTATTCCAAAGAATGGAGATTCATATTAAGAACTGAGGGAAGTTCATCAGTGTACACATGCAGAATACATTACAGAAAGAAGTACAAAAATGTACAATGGAACATATCTGAACAGTAGCAATCAGCCTTCACAGATTTCTATTTAGTGACAGTTCAGGAAACTAAGCAGGTCAGTTATTTCCAAATAGCTTTGAATTTCTCTGTATTTATAACAGAAGAGGACAATTCCAGAATTCCTAAAACATTCTTTATCTAAGACTGTTGGTTTTTTTCTCTCAACTTTAGCTTGTCAGACTATGATTTGAAATGTATTCAACTAATTAATTTTGTTTATCTCTCTGTTAATGGTGATAATCCTCTGTGGCCTTTTAAAATACTGGAGACAACTCAAATGTGTTAGAACAGCTATGAACCATAAGAGAGTAATTTCTAATGTTTGCTTCACCTAAATTTGACATCTACCATTCTTATATTTAGAAAAAATCTTGAGATACTTTAGTGCTTTTGCCATTGTTAAAAACATCAGAAACTAATGTTCTAGCTTATTTCACAGCTATGCAGATTTATGTCAAAACAAAATGTCAAACCCATGAAAATGAATAAGGAACTAATAAAATGAATATATTATATGAAGAGTTCAGCTTTGATTTTCAAGGGGCCATGTATGAAACAACTGGGATGAGTCTACTTGACTTTCAAAGGAAGAAAGGGTGAAAAAGACAGGAAAAAACATTTCCTTGGCTCATAATGGGTTTGCCTTTGGTTTCATGTATAAGAGAAAATTACATGTTTTGTTCTGTTTTCTTGAAATTGCTCAATATCAAATTTTGAAGAATTTCCAGGATCACCTATTACTACATGTAACTTCAAACTGGTAAAGAATCATAATGATCAATGAAAAGACAAAGCTGGAAGGGACCTCTGGATTTCCTTTTGTTTGTTGGAACTACTGTTTTCATTGGGTTTCCTAATGTAAAGTAAGGCCTTAGATAAATTAATTCAAGACCATGATAAGCCAGTTCCAGTGAGTTGGTTCCATTGCTTGTCTGTCTGGGCTACCTGTTCCAATGCTGAGTTATTCGGATAGTGAAGAATTTTGTTCTTATATGCACACAGAATTTCTCTTAGGCAGCTTGGAACACTGCCTCTTATTCTATCACCATACATTCTAATGAAGAGTGCCTTCAACTTCTCTCTAACATTCTCTTTAGGTAATGGAAGAATGTGATTACATTTTGTGTAAGCTTTCCATTGTAGGTGTAACAACACCATTCCATCAATCATCTTTTGTAAGTTAAGATTTCCAACCTTCAGATCACCTTGGTAGACACTCTCCAATTTTAACACCTCTTTTAAACTTGGAGGACCAAAACTGGACACAGTGTTCCTGATGTGGCTTGACAAGTGCCAAGTATTGTGGATTAATCACATCCCCTGTTCTGCTGGTTATAGTCTTGCTGATACATCCTGCAGTTTGCTTTCTTACTGCAAGGATAGGCTGCTTACTTATGTTCAGCTTGCTGCACTCTTGGTTCCCTAAGTTCTTTTCAGCCAGGATACACTCTTGCCAGTCAATTCTCATCCAGTATGGATGCTTGGAAACACTTTCTCCCAGGGTAGATTTTTCATTTATCTTTGCTAAACCTCATGCTATCCCTGTTTGTACTCATTTTCTCTCTGCATGGTAGTTCTTTCTTGCAATGTATTTACCTCTCCTCCCTATTTGGTGTAATCCACAAACTTGAAAGGTTCTTTCAACATAATATTCCAAACTGTTTATAAAGATATTGAATAGTACCAGGTTTAGGACTAAGCCCTGAGGCACTCCACTCTTGACAAGATGCCAATCTGGCCTTGAGCTATTAACTACCACCTTTCAAGATCAATATCTCAGCCAGTTATCCACCTGTAGGTGCTCCATCTGTCCAGTTCATATCCTACCAGCTCATCATCAAGGATGTTGTGAGAGATCATATTGGGCACTTGCTAAAGCTCATATGGATGGGTCTTTACAAATGCATTTTTCATATGTCATTCTTTTTGTTAGTGAAAACACGTCAGTGATAAATTAGTGAGATAATTGACAAGGGTAATTTCAGAGCCTGTGTATTATAGAAGGTTGGAACAAATGTGCATAGCTGTTCTTTGACCTTAAAAAATTCTGTGAATGAAGCAACTTTAAGCAAAGTGGTCTGCATCCATTAAGAATGCAATGCTCAGGAAAACAAAAGCTGCATAGCTGTTAGAGGGAGTGTCATAAATGGAAAATAGTGTAGCAGGATTGAGAAGCTGTGAGGCTTTTTTAACATAAAGATTGTCATGGCTTATTTCTTATGTGTAGGGAGTGCTTTCATGAAATACATAAGAATTGGGCTTCTGACTTTTTTTTACATACTGTTTTCTCAAAATTTAGTCTTAATTACCATTAATCTTTCCTTTGTTAATAAAGCTTCTTTTGAGTTTAAACATCACATGGATCAAAGCAAAGCTGAAGCATTTTCTGTCACACCCAAATGCTTTAGAAGCCAGCAAAGAAGTTGGAAGCTATCATTAAAATAAAAATCTTGGTTAATGAATCTGTACGTTTTCCTTGTAGAAAAATATCAGATTTTTCCCAGTATAAGGTTGTGCATTTATCCAGTTTTGTCTTGTGTCATGAGGTCTGCTTTCCTCTCCTTTGATCCTTGATTATTATGGTGTTCATAGAATGTCCTGATATTTTTCTACCTTTGTGGCTCAAATTCTCACTACTCAGATATGTCTTTCCTAGGCAAGTCCTTCAAGAGAGGGCAGTGAGTAACAAATATTAACAATAATTCCTTTGTACATAGCATTAGATCAACTTAGAGCCTTTGTCATGTTTCCTGATGTGGTTCTTGACAAGTAGAGTTATCTTCTAATGATTTTTAATTTATGAACGCTGAGTTTGTCACTGAGAGCATCCTCTGAATGTCATTGTGAGGGCTACAATTTTATGCATAGGGGAGATGAGTTTCTTGATTTGCTTAATTTTTTTATTTCCAACTTTCCTGCTAGCCAGTTCACTGTTTTTTTATTCCAGTGAAATTCAAGTGTTTCAAAACAGAGGCAGCTTTCTTACCACTCTGTTGTCTTCCACATTACTGAGGCAACACAGGCATGATAAATCATGTCACCCCAAGTTATCTTATCCAGACATCATGTCCGGTTGATTTCAAGTTAGGTTGCATTTCCAGACAGTGATTTCCAGTTAGATGAAACATTATGGTGAAATAAACCAGATAAAATAGTACACTTCATTGATGTAGTATATAACTTGGTTAACCAGAGTGATTTGCACACAGTGAAAGAAAATGGAAACATAATGTAAATTTCAGCATCTGCTTCTCTCAGTATGAATGACACAATCATAACCACAAGAAGCAAAATTTACATATTTGAGTGTCATGCTCTTCAGTTCAATGTCAAATGGGCTCCTGATGCTTTTGGTTCTGGCTTCTTGATTTTAGTCACATAAGTATGCTGAGTATTTTCATAAGTATGCAGAGTATTTTGCCAAACACAGAGGAAAACCATTTGTGGTTGTGTTTTCCTGCGTCAAATGCTGATTTCCTTTTTTTTCTTTCTTCTTTTTTTTTTCTTTTTTGGTAAAAATATCACCTGTTACGTGTAAAATAAATCCTGTAGCAAGAACTATACACTTTTTTTGGTAAGAATTTCTGAGCACTAGTTAGAATCTAGGGATCACAAGTAGATGAGCTCTTTTCCTTTGTGTCATTTCAGTTGTGACTTTTGGTTTTAGGGGTGTAATAAAGTGCAATGACTAGTTGACTAGTGTTCTGCCTATATGAGAAAACTGTGAGATCACTGTGCTTACTGTCACCGATGTTATCTTCACATTGGTGAGCCATGTGCACTGACATTCTAGGGTTCTGTTATAGTCGAGTCTCAATATTAATTTTTAAGCTTTTTTTTGGTTTCAGTATTCCAGTAAATGAAGTATCCTTCGCAGAAACTTCCTCTGTTTCTTTTTTTTTCTTTCCCATCTGCCATGTGTAGCTAACAGTTTGCTAGAATTGCTTTTTCTGCCAAATTTTCATATTGCTCAAATTATTTCTAGAGGTAAAAATGTTTGGTTTGTGTATTAAGGTAAAGAATATACATCAAAATAACCAAATATAGGTTCTTGGTAAAATTTTACGAAGAGTTGTATTTGCCATCCTTTCTGTATTACAATGTAAATTTAGGCTTCTACAGAGCTGATGCACATTTCTTGAAGAATGTTATGCTACAGTTCAGTGTTAAATGTTTGCAGTAATTAATTGATTTGAAAAATAAACCCTATGAAGAGAGACCATATCTTTATGGTCTTCTCTATTCTATGCATTCACTGTATATTGTAAAGAAAAATTATTTCCCTTTACAGTTACTAAAATCTCTTGCAATTAGCCACAGAGTATGCTCAGTATAGTAACAGAGTGTTCATAGAGAGCCCCAGAATTCTTCAGTTTTGTTAGCACTGACACTAGAGTTAGTTCAAGTGCTTGATTTGCGAAGACCCCAGGCAGGGTGAAATAACTCTTGGGTTGTATCTCATCAGGGGGACAAAGTCATATTTTTTTCTAAGTAAAAGTTCTTTTTATTCTACATACATTGCTAATTCTCCTCTGGGGCAGAATTTATGGCTGTCAATCAGCTGAACTTCAGAAAGGTTTGCAGTGTCAATCTTTGTTTAGTATCTCAACCAAGCTGACAGCAGTGTTATGTTTAAGGCTGACATTAAAAGATGAAAGACTCCTTAAAAGTCTGATTACCGATTCTCATGGTCCATGTCTACATTTTATTTATTAGAGAAGACTTAACATTAATGAATATTTTCTGATACATCTGGAGTTTGAAACATTTTTAACAGATAAGGCAAACATAATATAAAGTGCTCAGTACTTCAGAAAAAAAAGAAAAGTAAAGGAAGTCAAAACAAAAGTAAGCAACTCCTCTGCAGCTACACAGCATCACTTTGTCCCAAACTACTGTCTCTTTCTTCCTATCGCAACAGCTCTTTGCACTATTGGAATAATAAAGCAGAAAACATATATTAATTTTTTAGGACTTTTAGTACTCAATTTCAAAATAGCAAGCTAGGAATAGTGTGACCAGTGTGTGATAATATCTCTTATATAAAACCTTAAAAAAATATTTTACAATGCACTTTAATTAAAATATTTGCTGCCCTCTCCCTCAGAACTGTTTTCTCCATATACTCCCATCCATATTCTACATCCATATACTCCATCTTCAAGTGCTTTCAGTACTTGAGGGTGCCACGCTGTGCATTAGGTTTTCAGAATTACTTAGGAGTATCTGAGTGACTGAAATACAAGTGAAAATTTCAATAGTGAAATTTCAATTCCAGAGATTCGCCTTTTACACTCACCAGCATTGTTGATAAAGTTGGCTACAGTTTTTCAGTGACTTCAAATACATGTAGGCTTTCCTCCTACAAGAAAACCTAAACCAAAACCAAAACTTACAAACAATGAAACACAGATAAACAGATAAACAACATACACTGTGCATTTTCTTCAGAACTTGTCCAGTTGTTTTGCTTTACCCAGTTAAGATGTAAGGTACACATGAAATAAAAGGTACAGGCAGCCTTAGAAGAATACCTTGGTAAAAACTAACACATAGTAAATTAAAATAAGAGAGCAATGTGCAAACTGAGAATTTGCTTTCACTCTTCTAAATGTATTATTGTTATTAATGTTTCATCTAATATTTGTCTTTCAGAAATCCAAAATCTCCACTTATGACAAGATGTGGGCCTTCATGAGTAGCAGGAGGCAGTCAGTACTTGTCAAAAGCAATGAAGAAGGTATCCAGCGTGTTCTTACCTCTGATTATGCATTTTTAATGGAGTCGACAACCATTGAGTTTGTCACACAGCGGAACTGTAACCTAACACAGATTGGAGGCCTGATAGACTCAAAAGGTTACGGTGTTGGAACTCCCATGGGTAGGTTATATGTCAACCATTTGTTCTGTGTTCATTCATCTTAGTTGCTATAGTATCATAGAAAAGCTCCAATACACTCTGTCTTTCTCTAGATAATTTTTTTTTCATATTCTCTTTCTCCAACCTGGGGAAAATAACATTTGTCTGCTTAATTTAATTTTCTAAATAGAAATCAAAAAAGTTATTTTATACAAAAAATAGACATTTTCCTATGATGTCTTTCTCTTACATGGTACCTTCCTTATTCTCAACAACAACAAGTACTTTTAACAACACTTTATTTTACTGAAAAAAATAGTGCAGGAATAGTGCAGCCAGCAGGAGAAGGGAAGTCATCCTGCCCCTGTACTCAGCATTGGTGAGGACACACCTTGAGTACTGCCTTCAGTTCTGGGCCACTCATTACAGGAAAGACATTGAGTTGCTGGAAGAAGTTCAGAGAAGGGCAACCAAGATGCTGGAGAATGTCTTATGAGGAGAGGCTGAGGGAGCTGGAATTGTTTAGTTTGGAGGAGGCTGAGAGGGGACTTTATTGCTCTCTATAGCTACCTTAAAGGAGGTTGCTGGGAGGTGGGTGCTGGCCTCTTCTCTCAAGTGTATAATGATAGGACTAGAGGAAATGCAGCTCTAGTCCTATCACAGGAGTTGCACCAGGGAAGGTTTAGACTAGATATGAGGAAGAAATTCTTTACAGAGAGACTAGTCAGGCATTGGAATGGGCTGCCCAGGGAGGTGGTGGATTCGACTTCTCTGGAGGTATTTAAAAAATGTGTAGATGAGGCACTTCAGGACATGCTCTAGTGAGTGGTACAGATATTGATTCATATATTTTATTCAGGGGGGATGTTGACAGTTGGGCGCAGTGATCTCTGAGGTCTTTTTCAACTGTGGCAATTCTGTGAAAACTTCAGTTGCAAGTTGTAGTTGCCAACTAATAGACATTATTTTGGCTTCTAAAATCCACAACAATGATCCAATAATCAGTAGTTTCGGTAATCATTGCCAGCTCATATTGACCTTCTTATAAACAAACACCCTCAAGTCCTTTTCCTCAGGAATTTTCCTCTGCCCATCCTGTAATTGTGCTTGGAATTGCCCTGGCCCAAGTGCAGAACCTTGCACTAACCTTGTTGGACTTCATGAGGCTGGCATGGGCCCACCTTGCAAGCCTCCTATGGTCTTTCTGGGTGGCATCTCTTCCCTCCAGTGTATTGCCCACATCACACAGCTTGGTGTCACTGGCAAACTTGCTGAGAATGCGCTCAATCTCACTGTCCATGTTGCTGACCAAGATTTTAAACAGTGCTGATCCCAATACTGGCCCCTGAGGAACACCACTCATCACTGATCTCTACTTGGAAACATAGAGTGTAATGTTGACCACAACCCTCTGAAGGTGACCATCCAGCCAATTCCTTATTCACTGAATGATCCATCCATGAAGTCCATGTCTGTCAAATATAGAGATAAGGATGTTATGTAAGACAGTGTCAAATGCTTTGCAAAAGTCCAGGTAGACGACCTCAGTTGCTCTTGCCTTGTTCACCAATGCTGTAACCCTGTCATAGAATGCTACCAAATTTGTCAGACACAATTTGGCCTTAATGAAGCCATATTGACTGTTACAAATCACCCCACCCCTTATTTTCCACGTGCCTTAGTATAGTTTCCTTGAGGATCTGCTCCATAATCTTACTGGGCACAGAGGTGAGACTGGCTGGCCTGTACTTCCCTGGGTACCTCTGCCTCCTCCATATTTTTGGTAACTATGTGTCCTATTACCTTCCAGAAAGTGCCCACATTTTCCGTTGTCTTCCTTTTATCACCAATAAACCTACAGAAGCTCTTTAATTGCTCTTCATGTACCTGGACAGATTTAATTCTATCAGAGCTTTAACTTTCCTGCCTGCTTGGACAATTTCTCTGTAGTTCTCCCAGTCTACATGTTCTTGCTTCCACCTTCTGTAGGCTCCCTTTTTGTATTTGAGTTTGTCCAGGAGCTTGTAAGTGCTTGGAAACATCCAGTGCAATGGTTTCACAAACAAAGCACAGGTTACTGCTTTTGCCTATTTGGGAAACAGCACATCTCTGGGCAGAACAATGCAGAACTATTTAAATTAGGAGCACAGTATCTTAAAGGTATAGATGTAGCCACCTCAGATTTACACAAATGTTTTTTGTATATGCATGTGTGTGCATGTCTGTATATATATTATTTGATCATTATTATACAGTTTATCTTGATATTGCAAAAATATCTGCATGTACGATTAAATTGACAGAATGCAGTTGTTAAAGGCCTTATGTTGAATTTAGTAGAGTGGATATTGTTGATTTTGGAGAACAGCATCAAAATACAGGTTGTTCCTTTTGAACAAGAGAATAGAATAATAATGAGACCATGATTTCCTTGAGTCTAAGTAGTTACAAGCACAAAAGCTAAAAGCTTTCCTAACAGAAAAAAAATGCTATCAGAGTAGTTTATGATAGGATAATCACTTGGGAAATGTAACCACACAAATATGGCACCAGCTCAGAGTACTACAGTAAGAGCTCCCTTCTGATAATGTGTAAGTTTTAATTTCAGAGAAGCTTCACGAGATGAGGAGATAAAAACCCCGACCTGGCAGTGAGTAGGTATCAACTCCTTTGAAACACACTGAAGGAGCTAAATCTGGGTATACATGATCATTCTAATCCTTCTAAATGCACGAGTGAAGGAGACAGATTGCTAAAATTCAGCTTGAAGAAGGAAATTGTAAATTGGGTACTTTTGGCACAAAGTAGGATTATTGTAGGCCCTTAAAACCAACAAAATACACTGATGTTTGGAATAGGTGTAAGGCAGCATCTTTGCATGATATCTTTACTGTTAGCTTTAGTTAGTACGTCACACATGACACCTGGAACACTGAAAAATAAGCTAAAGATAGTGAATTTGGTAAATTATACATACAATGAATGACACTCATGATACATGTTTATAAATTAAGGTAATGGTCTTGTATACACTTAAATTAATTTCCAGTCAGCCACCTTTGGTGCTAGGCTGAAGAACAAGTTATGGGATGAGAGGTTTGCCAGCAATTGATCCTTCAGAGCAGATAAGAGCAACTTGTTTGTAACTGGGGTTGTGTTTATTTTGGTTTATTTTATATCGTTGCAACTTTGTTTACATCTTTGCAACCAAGACTGTAACAATGGCTTTACAAGAGCACTCTGTGGTGGTTTTTTTTCTTTTTCTCCTAGCTTGAAGCTTCAAACAGCAGGGTTTGTATTGACTATTCTGGCAGTTTTGTCAGTCCTGGGTTCTTCATCAATGACTTTGTTAGATACGAAAACTTTTGTTAATGTGCATAAATCTTGAGGCATTTTGTATAGTTTATTTCTGGTAATAAATATATGAATTTATGTCATGAACTTCATCATCCAAAGTTCATATTAAAGACAGGAGGAAGGGGAGGGAAGGAAGGGGAGAAAGAAGAAAGAGAAAAAGAAAAAGAGGAAAGGGAAAGGGAGAGGGAAAGGGAAGGAAAGTGGAAAGGGAAAGGGAAAAGGAAAGGGAAAGGAAAACGGAAACGGAAAGGGAAAGAAAGAAAAATACCCCACAGCAAACAAAGTGGAGCAAGGGGGTATGGAGGGTGGTTATGCCCTTTGGGTATGCAGAGTAACTTCTGCTTTTAATGATAGATCCTCTAAAGTGTTACTTGTCTCTTTCAGTACTTGAAATGTCCCCTTTAGTCGTATTATTTATGCATGATATAGATGTTCACATATGATAGGTGTTCAAGATTAGCTGGGTTACATTTACTATTGCAAAAGATTCCTAATTTTTTATGATACTTCCACATTCTTATGATCTTCTTATCAAAATAAATTGTAAATTTTTCAAGAAAATCTAGCCTATCTAGCAACACACTTTTCATGCTCTGCTGAAACACAGTCAAAATTACTTTCTTACCATCAATATACTATAAAATACAATAATATTATGGGATGAATGCTATTTTCCTTAAAGAGTATTTATTAACATCATTGTTAATGTGGAGTGAATCACATGAAAGATTAGCAATTTAGCTTCCATGCTGTCTATTTTTAAGGCTTAATGCTTTGCAGAGCTACTTTTCCTTCTTTTACTCTCTGATTGGAAGGAACATATTTGAAGTCATCTCTTGGAAAAAAGCGAATCTTCATCTCTCTGGAGTGGTTTCAGGTTTTTATTTCTTTGCCAAATTCCTGTTTCTCTTCAGCATGTCAGACAGCAGGCTGCTTTCCATCTGGCTTGGGCAGATTTGCTATTGAATTGCCAGTTCCTTCTATGTTGAACCTGGAGTACATAAATGGCTGACAAGTGTATATGTCAAACCCATTCCAGAATGAGTAGATCTGCTACGCCTTTCAGATCATCTGCACTTATGTGGCAACTCAAGACTATCCTCCCAGACCAGCTCTATGTGTGGAAATACGCGCAAACTAATGCTTTTGACATTTTGAAAAGGAAAAATTGTAGGTGTAAGTAATCAAAAAAATTTCCATGTATTTCTTCTAACTCTTAAGGAATGCAAAATAGAAAGTGAGTAGAAACTAGACCTAGTCATTTCCCTACAGCTTCTCTATGATTGTTGAGCTGTGGAAAGTTACACAAATGAATCAAGAAGGGCCTTTAGCTGTATAGAGGTGATGTTCCTGTAATCACTGATAATGCTGAGGAAAAAAACAGTTTGAGAAAAGGGCTCAATACACATTTTTGAACAATTCTTTCCTTTGTAGTTATTACAAGATAATAAATTGTGCTATTATTAGTAGTATTTCTATTGCAAAACATAGTGAGCTAAATCTGTTACATTACTTTCTTCACTTTTGCTAGTTTTTTGACTTAATTTTCCCTTGTTGTGATAAAATTATGACCTTTTTCTACTACAGCATATCCCTTACCTTTCCATAATGATAGACTATCAAGATGCCCTGAAAAATGCTGGAAAGGGTTGGAGACTAAGATCTTTAATATTTAATTGTTAATTTAACAACTGTTAAAAAAAGAAATGTCCACTCCCTCAAATGTATAGAGACTCTTCACTATACATAGGCATAAAATACAACTCTCAGGATATGAATGAAATTGGATAATGTATTTTAAGGTCAACATATCAAGTGGATAAAGCAAACAATATTTAATTGCCAAACTAAGTTTTACAGAACTATCCATTATGGAAAGTTGCAATAACCTGCAATAGCAAAACAGATCCAGGTATCAAATTTTATTCATAAAAGTACATAAAATATATCCACATAGTGTACATTATATATGCACAATAGAAAGATAGCAATTACTGTGATACAAAGAGGTTACCTCCCATATCTAAAAGAAAAGTAAATTAATAAATTAAACAAACTTCCAGCAGAGATACATTGGTTGAAGGCCTCAGGTATCAGTATGCTCACTTAAGTTCAAAGGATGAAAAAAAAGTTCAAGGCTCTGACATTCTATTGATTCACAGGTGTCATTTTTAGTGAAGTTTTTTTTGTCTGTAGATTCTAAGGAATATCAAGTAAAATGTCATTGTTTACAAATATTTTTATCTCCTAGAGAAAAAATGTATTTCCCACAGTACATTGTTTTTAAAGAATTTCAAATTTTTGCCCACTCAGCTATAACTTTCAAAAAGTCTATATGTCCACTTAACATAATCTGTAGATCACTTGCACATAGAATTTTTTATTTATATTTTTGCATAATCTCAACATTTTAATTTTTTTTTACTTAGGCATTCAAAATTTTTTTTTTCATTTCAATGAGCTGTGTAGAATGTAATTAAAATGTTGTAAGCACATTTTGAAGGCAGTAGTATTCATATAATTTTATCAAACACAGAATCTTGAAGGAGTATTTCACACTCCACTCACTTAAATCAAAGATTTCACTGCAGAAAAAAAAAGGGTTCCGGGCAATAATTTATCATCTGCTATTACATATCTTCTCTAGGAATGTGACTTCATGAATTATTTATATTTATCTAAGCTATTAATAAATGCAATGCAATAGTGCTCTTCCTACTGCAATGATAGGCTGCAGGATTAAAATAGATTCAAACATATAATTTAAGCAGCAAAAATGTAGTATTTCATTATTGTGTTGTATCCAATAATATTATAGGTTCATCTGATTTATATTACATATTCTTTCTCTAGGGAGTGGCCTAGACAACATATTCTAAAAATAAAGTAAAAAGTTTTTATATTATAATATTGACATTTTTAACTCACCTGACCATGCTTTTAATGCATACTAAGGTATTTTAAAAATATTTAATTATTTTAATAATATTTAAATATTAAAGTTTTTATTTAAGTGCTTGTTTCCAAATATAGAAAATTTTGAAAAAAGAAAGAGTGGACAATAATAGGTAATTCCAAATTATAACTGCAATACAGCAAATTTTTGCATTCTGAACTTCAATACTAAAAGTATAAGCATTGTCCTCTGCCTATGATTTTCCAAATCTAAAGTGAAAAAAAATTTGGTTTTATTTGTAAGACACCCTAGTTCTCTCAAAGCCATTTATTACCTTCAGACTATGCAAATTATGTAATGGGAGCATTTTTTACCAGTCCTTGGAGATGAGATGTATAAACAGATTTGTCTCTACAGGAATAAATAAGAAACCATGTACCAATGTAGGAGGCCTTTTTCTTCTGCTTGCCTGCACTTAATATGTACTCTTCATATAATGTGAACTGTAATATTTATCACTTATACATGCATAAAGATGCTGAGCTTTAGTTCTTCTGTAACTAAAACAAATTAATACATTTGTCTTCATTAGTTGAACATAATGCACAAAAAATTGGTGCAAATTATTTCTTTTTATACAGGTCAAATCTTGTATTGAAACTAATTTGAGAATTTCAACTGCTTCAGCAGTTAATTTATTGCTGCTGAAATGTACAAATGTGTAGCTCATATATTTTGTGAAAGAACTTTTTTATAGTTATCTCATAATTATGAGTATACTGTAGCACTGTCTGAGAGACATGCCAAAACACTGAGCTTTACATCAAAAAAGAATTGCCAAAACACTTAATGTCCAGTGGCTGTTGCAAGCAGACTCTGACTTAAACAGTCTCTAATAAGAATTTACTGAACACATATAACTTAAGCAAAGACAATATTGACACTTCAATGGTGATTTTGTAGTGCCTAGAACCATATGTATGTGTTGCATTGCAAAGACTCTTCTACAGATGTCAACTATCTGTCCTGATATGTCACCTCTAATTAGAAATGTACTCGTGTGCTGCATACCAGCACACAGTGTTTGCATGGATGCTTGCTGTTTGCATGCCCCTAACGTTCTGTAACTTGAGCAGATGAGGTGGAATAGACCGTCTCTGGGAGACACTTCCAAAGTTCTGCCTTTCATAGTACTGAAATGGAATAGTTTTATGAAAGTACTTCAGACTTTTAAACTACATAATTAAGAATCTTTGAACAGTGTCTTGAATTTGCATCCAAAATGGGTAAATAGAAGCTATGGTCTGCAATTTGTTTTGAGCCCATCTAAGGTTCGTTTCTACACACAAATGGTTCCCTTGTAATGGAAACTTCTGAAAGCTCTTGGTAAATCTTAACTCTTTCTATCTCATCTGACCTCACTGCTGAGGATAGAATTCTCTAAGTTGGCTAGTTTAGATGAAAAGACTAGCACCATGGCTTTGTGTGGACAAACAGTACAAGAAGTGAAATACTGGAAGCCAGTATTTCTAAGCACTCATTGATCAGTTGAGCCTTGTTATTCTTACTGGATATATGATGCACACAGTCAGATGACTCCTTCAAAGGATAAAGCAAAACCTGATTGCCTTAACTCTACATACTTTAACAATGTAAATCAAAATGGGGAACAGAAGTCTGCATGGAAAACCTCAAAAGTCATCTTCTTTTATTTATCAGTAGTATTAGAAATATATTGAATACTTAATAGCAGCTGAAACTCCCTATCAACATCTACAATTGTAATGTGAAACCTGGTAGGAATTTTGACCTCTCCAAAGGTCTAAATTTATTGCATTTTTTTAATAGCTTAAATGAATATTGCCCAGATTTAAGGTGGCGTTGAAGTTAAATGAACCCAAGACCACTTCATAACTCAGCCACAATGGAACACCTAAAGGCCAAACACTGACATTCATTCTTTTCAGAATTTCCCTTATAGTTTGGCAGGTGGGTTGGGATGGTTTGCAAAAGGATGAATGGAATTTTTAGGTCTGGAGTTTTTTGTTACAACCTTACACTTTTCTTGTCTTTCGACACCCTCTTGTCTGCCTTTCTGAAATCTTAATGCATAGCAGAACTGTATGTAGTACCTCCTTAATTTCACTATTTATGGCTGGGTGATGTTAGACAAATATTTCCCAAAAAGGAGGCTGTATTTGCAAACCATTCTTATGTGATTGATGATAAAGGTTTGCAAGGAGAATAGAAAATAAAAACTGTAAAAATATCATGGGTTTTCTCAATACAGGTTTCAACAAAGATAATCTTCTGTTCCAGAGCTGCACAATTAAGTCTTTGGAAAAAATTTCCTAACACTGGTCTAATGATGGGTGTCCCTGCCATGGGCATGGGGCTGAAATTAGATGATTTTTAAGATGCTTTCGAAATCAAATAATTCTATGATTATATTATTCGTTTGAATCTAGTACTTGATCTAATAGTTGTGCTTTAGAGATGTTTTCAGTGACAGTTTGAGAAGGGGATGAGAAAATGAAATTGTGTTTAAAAAAAACCAAACCAAACCAAAAATATAGAATAAAACATGCATGTCTAATGCAACATCATAATGATTTGAATATTTAAAGAAGTAAATTGTAGCTTACTGTGTAAGACAGATATGTTTTAATTACAAATGAATGTATTCAAGGATGCCCCTTCCCAGTCCTAAAACTGTAAGTATGTATGAACACAAGAATTCATTAATGGATATTGTAGAGCTAAATATTTCATGTATTATTCAATTTTTATATCAATTATGTTGCTGGAATATTATAAGAAATCTAACATGAAATCAGCCACATGATCCCACTTGGTTACATTTCATCTTTATAAACCTACATGAACTTTTTAATGATGTTTCTATAACAAAACAAAAAGAAATTATTATGTGTTGGGAATGATTACAACTGGAAAGAAGTTGTTAACTTGTGAACACAGCACTTGTGAAAAGCTTTTGATTGCATTTGGCATAAAATACTGTTTTAAAATGTTTCCTGCTTCTTACCAGCAATTTCTCTTTTGCAAGTAATACAGGTTGGACTGCATAAGGTCTTTTCCAACCTGAACAGTTCTATGATCCTTTTTAACTTGAAGGTGAATCTATATATGTATAATATAATATGGAAAATATATAAATATATATGTAATGGAATAAAGAGTAGCTTTGGTTTGGATTTTCGTTTGAATGTTTGCAGTTTTAGTTATATAGAGGGTAGATTAGACAGCTGTAAATGTCTACTGGGGATTTTCCATTCTAGTAACTGCAACTTAATGAATATTTAATGGTTGCAATATGTCTAATATTACAGTATGATAATATTAATGTAGCATAGAGTGTCAGGGTTAACAATCAGTATCAGGAGACACTGATTTTGCTTTATCAGAAACATTAACCCATTCTAATAAATATTTTATCCTGATACATCCTTCAGAAACAAACAGTGAAATTCAAAGTTATGTATTTAATCAGAAAGATGGGAATGGGAAATCTAATATGTATGTGTTACAGCTAAATTAAAGTTGCAGATATTTCTTATATTTAACCTGCCACTTTTTATTCCCAATAATTTACACAGCATGTGGAGTATTTAAAGAAATTTGAAAAAGGCTTTTGCATGCACAGAAGTCTAGAATTCCACAAGCTACAAGTCTCTAATGAAGTAGAAGGACAGCTGGCAGAGGATAAAGAAGCTTACTTTTAATTAATATACAAATCTCCCTCCTATTTTAATACATTAATAGGACGTATATAAAATTTACTTGCCTCTTGACAAAAGCAAGACTTTCACATCTTCCTACATTAAAATATCTACATCCCCTCAAAATTTATTAATATTAATATTGGAGATGTTTTCAGTTCTTTGGAAGTGTGTTTAAACTCTGTGTGTTTGGGATACTTTGCTATTCATTTATGTGAACCTTAGAGATGAGGATGCTGTAATGTCTGATCATTTCATAAAACAACAAATTTGCTGTGAGGCACAGAGCTAAGAATCAGGGGAAAGTTAACATTACAAAAAAAAGCCTGTTATCAAAGCTGCATTTAGAATCCACATCCATCTCCTGGTATAATGCAATGATCTAAGGTTTCATCTATGCTATTAAAAATATCTGGCAGATTGGAGTTAAACTGAGGTCCGGATTTGGGGATTAAGGAAGATCTGCTCCTGTGTCACATTTGCAGGAAGAGCTGTCTTCTCTTTTGATTAATTGCTCTTCCCTTCACTGTGGGTAGCTGATTGTTTCCTATGTTTGCCAACCCAGCTAAAGCAATGGCATTATTCACTGAGCTGGAAAGAGTCCTCTGTGATTTTATGTGAAAATAAGATGATCTTGGAAGTGAAGACAGGGACTGGCAATGACAGAATCCCTTTTCTTTCTTGAATTTGTTGCTGGGAAACTTTTGAAGACACAGATAGGAAGAGTGACCCAAACTATATTGACCCTTCTTGCTGTTGCATCCTTCCCACCCAATAAGGGAGGTTTAGCGAGTTAGGGAGCAGAGCTAACTGACTTATAAAAGAAAAAAAATTTCTGTGAGGCTAAAGTAAGTGCTTCACCTGTACCTAATGCTCCTGAGTTGCCTATTCTATTTCTATGGCATGTTATAAGAGTGACTGTCAGTCTTTATTACTGAGTGCTAACTGTATTCCAGGCTTGGTGATGCATGAGCCTGTAGGAAGTAATTTTTCCATGGTTCCTCATTTTCTAAATATGTACTCCACAATTATGTGTAAATAAATCCCTTGCTTCTGTCATGCCTATGACTCCAGTATACATGACACTTAAGAGAAACTGAACTCCACATCCTTAAACACCAGTTGTTCCCAAACAAGGAATGTCTGTTCCAAAGGCCTGCAAAATTTTTAATTTTAATTTATTTTTTTTCTGTAAGAACAAAAGGAAAGCTTAATTGTAGTGACTAATGGACAGACGTAACAAAACAATCTAACAAACAAAATTTCAAATATGATTTAATTAAGCACGCAATCAATTTGGTGGCAGAATAGTTAATCTGTGACGCTTCATGGGGCTACACTATCCCCAGTAGTATAAATTCTGTTAGGCAGCCTTCTTATGGAAATTTCAGGTATGCCTACACTGGAATTAGACAATAGATGCAGCTCATATATATGTGTACCCAAGCTAGCTTTAGGATAGGCCTATAAATCTGGTGTAAATGCAATGGGAATGGGCTTATGCTGAAAAAAAACACCAAACAAACCAACCAAACAACCAAAAACAAACAAACAAACAAAAACAAACCAAACCAACCAAACAAACAAACAAAATTGGAAAATCTCTAAATAACCAGTGCAAGCATCCACATGATTAACTTGGTGTGTCTTCCTGTCAGCTGCTACAATGATAACTTGACTTGGTTGCTTTGTTAAATGTTAACTAGTCACATAGATCTTTAAAACCTAGATATTAAAGGAGTGTCTTTCCTGTTTCATGTGACATTCTCCTTCCACTAAATACTTCAGCACTAGAAGTTCATCATGATCTAAATTTTATACCTACATTTTGAATATGATATTGTATCCCTAGCCACATTTCTCTTTTTCTTAGGCCAAGTACACAGAGTACAAAATAATGTTGCAAGATAAGTAGAATAGAACTAAGTGTTTGAATAAAAAAAGAAAAAAGTAATGGGAACAAAATACATGATGAGTGTTGTAGGAGTAGTCAGAATGGATTTTTCTGTCTATCAAATTAAAAGTAACATGTAACTATGTCTCATGGGTACCAGCTTTCAAAATACCAGAGAATTCATGGTGATTTCTTTTGGTGAAATGCACCTGGGATAATGAAACAAGTCCCTGGTTCAACATCTTCTTAATGAAGGAGTTAGTGGAATGCTGCAATTCCTTTTTACTTCTTAGCTTCTAATTCAGTTCTGTAGACCCCAATATGTTCCACTTCCTTTTGTACTTGATGAGTAAAGCAGAATAACAATAACCTAATGGAGATTTTACGAAATTATAATCTAGTCGGAAACCTTTTCAAGACCAGCCAGGTGAGCAGGTTTTCAACATGATAATTTGTATGCAGTGAATTCTTAGTATATAAAGCCTGTGTGTTCATAATTTATGACTAAACATATCATTATGTGCATAAATCTTGATATACTGAGACTTCAGGGCAGAAAACTTATCTATGTTTATCTTCTACATTATTTCTGAGACCTTGTTATCTGAGTTTTGTACAGATACTTCAGACAATAGGATGTAATGAAAATTTTCATTTTAATTTTAAATTTTCATAAGCAGGTAATTGCAAGCAGAAATTCTTTCATCCCTTACTGAGTTTGTTGATCATAGGAAGGCATTAAGAACTCTATAATCTATAACAGAATGTTTTAAAATTCTTCTTCTGGCACAAAGCCTCATTCCTGGTAACAGCAGCTGGAGTGGGATCATCAAATAATGTATAGATTATGTTCTGTACGCCCTCCAGTTTATTATGTGAATAGCTTATCAGTTGGTAAAGAAATGAAAGTAGTAGGAACCAGGAAAAGAGAGGGAAGAAAAAGTCATTTATTTCTGCACTGGACTTCCCCATTAGTCTGTACTCAGTGGAAGATCATATACTCATATTTTCTCCTGTTTTAGAGATAGTGTTTTAAACATGACAGTGTTTGTCCCCTACTAGTCTTCCCTGCAAGGAAAAACTTTTTAACAACCAGAGTGTAATAGAGGTGTCTTATCTATATTCTCTATTGATTCTCTCTTTTTTTTGTATGTTCCCTTCATCATCCAAAGATCAGATGGTGATACTTTCAGCCACTACAGGTGCTTCTGGCACTGCTAGGACTTGCAATCCAGTGTATCAGAAAAAAATCTAGGAGCAAATGAAACTTGAGGAAATAATATCATTGCTATGCTTCTCTTATTCCTTTAATAACTACTTGAATCAGTATAAACAGCATTGAAAATAACTTTTTTCCAAGTGTCAGATTATTAAGTTGTTGGTTGCAAAATGTGAGTTGATGAAGTTAGATCATTGTAAGTTGTTCAGAAATAGAACAGAATTACACCAGTGAATGCTAGTTTTTTCATAGGTATAACATTTTAAATGTTTGTTTTAACATTAGCAGTATGTAATTGGTCATCTCCATTGGTCCTAACTCGTAAGATTACCATTTTTAAGACAAGATAATAAGGTATAACAAACACAAATATTGCACTAAAAGCACCAAAGGCCCAGTAATCTGTCCACTCCCCAACTATTTGTGCAAAATTTTGCAAATCAACAGCAAGTGATAGTGTTGAACTGAATCACTATTAACTGCATGTTTCTAATTAAATAGAAGATAGAATTAGCCTGTGCTTTATGAATTCCTCACTTAATTAATTTTTAAGTGCTTCAAATGGACTAGAACCATACATGCACAAATCTGGTCCCTAGATATATAAATTATACATGAAGAGTAGTTGGTGTTTCCTATATTTAGACCAGCAGCAAGTGTGGAAATGAAATGCAAATCAGTTTAATTAGAAAGCAGCCTATCAGATCAGAAGATGGCTTAAACTAGGTCCAAAATTATTTCTCAAAATCTTATGTTAAGTTGTTGTAGTTGTTAAATATTTATAAGACAGTGTAATACTGAAAATATCCCCAAAAAGTTTATAAGACAGACTTATGTTCCTCAAGGCTTTTGTGGATTAGCCATTTTCCTTCTTCCTATTGACTGTGGAAAGTGTCAAATACAGGGCTTTGCAGAGTTTTTGTGCAGTCAGGATGGTCTGAAACAGTGTGACTTAGGCCCCTGTATGCACAGGAGGGCAGAAAAGACTTTGTTTTCATTTCTTTCTGCTACTCATATACTCCTGTGTAACCCTAGTTTAGCTCCTAGTGCAGAATGTCATTAATTTCTGACCATAGAGGATGAAAGCCTAAGTTCTTGCAATTTAAATACATTTTGACCAGCTTTTCCCACCTTTTAGTCTGCAGTAAAGGAAGAGTCCAGTGTTTTGCAATTAATGGTCCTTTTCTATGTTTTACAGCCATACTGGCACATCAGCCCGTTGCTGTTGACTTTATTTTCATGATGTTCCAAATATATAAGAAAAGGTTGAAGAAAAAAATAATTAATTGGAAGAAATTCCAAAAGAAAATGTTTTCCAGGAGCACAGAGTATGAAATATCCTGTACATGCATTCATTCAGCTCCTTCACATTTGATCACAGTATATGAAATAGTCAGATGGGGTGTGTCCCTCTAAAGGCTGCTGAGGATTTTTTTAAAAAGGTATCAAATCCATGAAAATGCATATTATTACTCAGCCAAAGGAAACACTCATGAAAGAGGGGATGCCATGCCTTTTCAGCCACTCCTTTTGTTCCTCTTGGGATTTCTTAAGCGCTTCAATGAAGAGTCTTTTGTTCCTTTTTTTTTTTTTTTTTTTTTTTAAGGAGGAGAATAGTGCGTCCTTTGTTCTCTCCTTAAGCATTGCACAAATCTTAATATAGAAAGTACTTCAAACTGGTATGATTTATTCACTAACCTTCAGAAAAAGAAAGCTGTCTCCATTGGCATTAAATTAATGTGGATTTTAAAATAGTAATTGAAAAGTCCTTATTCACTACATAAACAAAAAGAGAGCAGAAGATGTACAAAGATATGACACTACCCTTTGAACTGCCCCTTGAAACAATGAAAAGTTAAAAATCTGCCAAATTATCAGTTATTTTCAAATGCTGAATTTTGAGAAAGAAATTCATTCAAATACAAAAATTTTCATCCCTGTTGTCCAAATACACTTAACCTTACCTTTTACAATGTGTTACTACCTGATACTGTTAATTAGTCAGCGCGTGCTTAAAAGGTCTGTACCTTCTGTCTGACAATGTGACTAATAGAGATGTTTGTGGATTAGTCCTGAAGCATAAATTAATTTTATTATTTTTGTAAAGTAATGGTATGAAGTCTCCGTTACTTACTAGACCTTGGATTAACTTCAGGGTAGCAATCTATGAAGCATCAACAAGTAGGTTTATGTATTTTAGACTAAATCTACTGCAGCATAACTAAAAGCCTGGTGAAAATTGAAAGATTAATAATATTTGGCTGGATATAATTGCTGATCATGAAGATACTTGAGACCATAGGACTAAGCATGATAGAGCTTGCTACAGTCAAGTTTCCTGGCTCACAGGCAACACCAACTGGATCAAGTTTTGTGCGTATATATTTATATATACTAATGTGACCAGTGTGACCAGAATGAGCTGTAAATAGAATTTAAATAAATGTTATTATAGCAGAAGATATTGTTTTTCCTGGGACATTACCTTACATTTATGTTACATTTTATTCTCATCAGGAATAACTAACTTTCCTTACAGTATACTCCATTAAACATTTGTTCCCTGTGTTTTCTTTAGGTTCTCCATATAGAGACAAGATCACTATAGCAATTCTTCAGTTGCAAGAGGAGGGCAAGCTCCACATGATGAAAGAGAAATGGTGGAGAGGCAATGGCTGCCCAGAGGAGGAAAGTAAAGAGGCCAGTGCTTTGGGAGTTCAAAACATTGGAGGAATCTTTATTGTGCTGGCAGCAGGATTGGTGCTTTCTGTATTTGTGGCAGTGGGGGAGTTTTTGTACAAATCAAAAAAAAATGCCCAGTTGGAAAAGGTAAGTACTGTCTTTTTCTACTTTTATTTTATATTTACTGTATATTTAAAGAATACTTCAGGCATTTGGTAGCAAAATGTAGGTGATGTATACTGATTGTTTATTGTATAATACTGTACTTGTATAACAAAGGATCACATCAAAGTACCCAAAGTTTTACATTTACAGCTTTTAATTTTTCTTCAATATGTTTAATTGTAGCCAGATTTCAGGACAAGTGACTATTTCTCCTCTTATTCAAGCCTGAAAAAAGACAGCTTTTTACTCCTGGAAGTTCACTGCAGTTAATTTTATGGATGAAGAAGAAATCCAAAACTGTAATGGCAAACAAATTAATTTTCTGCAGATAATTCTTATTTTCAAAAGCCAAACTGTCTGTAGCTCAAAGTAAAAATCTAAGAATGTCTCTATAGAAATGCTCTTTACAGAAGTTTATATTTGCAAAGTTGTTCTGGTAGCATCTGGGAAAGGATACATCAGCATGATTCTTTTTGGTGGCTTTACTACTGATATAATGTCCTGTAATTTCAAACTGACCCAGTTTTGAAAACTCTAGTGTTAATTTGTTCTGTACTTGCAGTTTATACAACCACAATACTGTAATTGTGTCAATACTAGTAATATCTTGTGAAATTCTTAGTTTGAGTAATATTTTTTGCATAATAAATAAATAAATCTCACGCTGTATATTTGCCCATGTTTAGACATAAAATCAGACTATATATTTTATTGCTCTGAATTATTCTGGATTTTAAGAATTAAGAGAAACTGCTTGATTTTACTAGTTCTTTGTCTTTTTTTTTTTTTCCTTCTCCTTTTGAGGAGCTTGTGACCTATGGCAATTTCTTTATTTCTATTTAGTAATTTAATTTAATGAAATTAGTAGTAAATCCAACAACTATATTTGTATTTTTCCAGATGCTACTGGTGAATTTTTGTAACTTTAATTATTACACAAAATTTAGAATTTGTTTTTACTTCCTTTTAGGCAACCATTTGGTATGCAATGTCCAGTTATATAGTTAAAGTTTTTGTTTTTTTCTAATTCACACAAAAGAAGCATGAGGTCACAAGGTCCTAAACACAGTCTGAACATGGGTACATTTTATTAAATTGTTAAGGGACCATTTAGTTCCTCTTCTTTATGGTTTTTCAGGTTGATTCCTTTCTGTTGACATACTTTTGCAATGTTATGTTTCTGAAATGAATTTTTGAGGAAAAAGACAACCATTTTTTTAAGTAACCTATATAGATCTCAATAATTGTTATCCACCACCCAAGGCGGATATGGATTTCATATGGACATCAGTGTAATTTGGTTTAGCTTTTATGGATTTTTAACATTTGCTTTAAAAATAACACTGTTTTGATGATAATCTTGTAACCTGAGTCAGTTCTTTGCAGGGTGTGAGTGTATATTTTACATGACAATAATTATATTGGAAGTTGCATCAGGAAGTGAACAAGTTTCTGAAAGGACCTTTTTCTCTAAGACTATGGTTTTGTGGTTTTATTTTGGGGGTTTGGGGTTTTTTTACTTGCTTCTTTTTAAGTTGTTTTGCTTGTGATGGGTGGAGATAGCAATGACTGGAGTTATCTAACATTTTAATAGTAATTGTACCAGAAAATTGTCACCATATCATCAAGTACTAAGACAGTTTTAACAGTTAGGAGTGAATGTGAAAGAGCTGAAAGAGCCAGGTCGTGGCCAGGTCTTTCCTTTCTTTTTCCTCCTTGTTGCCAAGCTCTTACCATCCTTCCCCTCCCCACTACACCCATGTATCCTAATGTCAGGAGACCAGTAAAATTTCAGCAGAACTTCACTTATGGAAGAAAACTAAAAGAAAAATTATGCCAGCAGCCCTACACATGGCCTACCTCAGCATGTCCTCACCCACTCTTCTCCCAGCATCCACAGTACTTCAGTTGTCTTCTCTCCCCTCCAAATGCAACAGATCCTCTTTTCCTAGGAGAGGGAGTAGCAGCAGGCAAAGGAGAGATAAGCAGTGCTGTTATCTGTCTCCAGACTCTACACCTTCTCTGCTGGGATGAGTAAACCGTGCAAGTAACACTGCCTTGGCTATGGCACAGGGAGAAGGGAGGCACCTATTTTGGTAGCATTTATAGTTTCATCCCTTTGAAATCAGAGTATCATTCTGGCATTTGCATAAATGCTTGTCTACATTTGGAGACAGGGGGGATCACGATGATATTAACAACCAGTGAAACAAAAGAAATCAGGTAACTTTAGATACTGAATATATGGGATGTCCTGAAATATAAATGGCATATTATATGTATGTTTGCTTTTTAATGTATACAAAATATAAGAGGAGTTACATTTCTAGTGGGGAGGCAATGCAGATTTAAAATGTATAATCTAGACATGGGTTTTTAGCATATTTTATGTCACCCCACTCCTGGAGTGCACATATAAACAGAGACATTGGCTGGTGTGAACCTAGCTGGAGGAGTGAAATCTTGAAAGAAGTTGAGCTCAGAAAAGCATCCAACAAAATGTTGTTATTTGCTAAAAAACTTGCATCTTGTAACCAAAGTGCTTGAGAACATCCATGTTCCTGATGTGCTCAAAATCCACAGGTAACGTGTGACACTAGCTGTAGTCTTTCTGTGAGAGAGATGTCAGTAAGCAGAATAGCACACGTGTATTCATCACACCACAACATTTTCCAGACACAGACATTCCTCTCTTATTGACACCTTTCAAAAGTAAAGATAAGCCTGGATGTTATCACAGTTAGACCTTCAGTCACTGAAACTTACTATGGATGGTTTGTTTGAAAAATGAGTGTCCTTATTACCCAAGTGTTTTCTAGGTCTGTGAAAAGAACAATATATGGATTCTATTCTGTTGTCATTTATAGCCGTTCAAAGCTCATCTGCTTATGAAAAAATAGCATATATATATTATTAATTTTGAACTGTAAAAAACTTGAAAAAGTGTGAAATGAGACATGTCAGTATACTTTAGCTGCTTTTTAGAAGACATCTGTTCATAGACTTCCAATAATACAGAATTGTATATAAATCTTATAGCACACTGAAACAACACCAACAAAATATTTCTGGAGTTATACAATGAAATCATAACCGAAATACCAGTTAAATAAACTCTCTGGAACAGTTATTTGTTTATAATTGATTATAAAAGCAATAAATAAATTGATACAGATTCATATTTTACATATGTGTCTCAAGGAAGACAAAAAAAAACCAATTTGAACTTTCCATAGTAAACAATCAGTGTGGATAGTTTACCTCACAAGGTAAAATGCATGAACAACTAACAGGACTGGAGACGAAGCAGACATCAGTAGCTGTGAATATACATGTGTGCTACATACAAAACTGTGTTCTGTTTACAGATTCCATTGAACAAGAACTTCTGATTGCTGAGTTTTGACCTGTGTATGAGCCTAACTATGCCTTTGCAGGTGGTGGAAGCTTAACTGGCTGACTCTTGCACTCACAAAAAAATTGTTGACAAAAATTTCAAACACCTGCAAATTGCAAAGCCATGTTTTGGTTTTATTCATATGAGGATAACAGGAATATATGGCACAAAAATTAATGTAGGTTTACAGAGCTGAAGAGACTTTAGGTTATGGTAGAATTAAATCTTAAACATATTAGAAAGTATTTTGGTTTTGCTACAGTTGACAAAAATTCCTATTTGCTATCTACCTCATACACACCAATGAGTAAAGTGATAACATGGGGTATATTTTGAGTGAAATAAATCGTCTAGTCCTATCTAGTATGTAGTATCACTGGTGATTGTTTTTTCAGAGGGAGTATTGGGAATGACAAAGCATTTTCTCGGTCTATGGAAGAATTTTGACATTCCACTTGACACATTGGGAAGGGGTAAGAGGAGATGGCAGACTGAAGACTGTCCTGACTGCATTCCTCTTGAGTAGCCACAAGATGGTGCCTTCTAATTTCTCAGAGGGAAATTTAATTGTTCCTTTTTAATAGAATTTATGTCACAATGCTCACCTATTTTTTAATTGCAGCCTTTCTAAAAAATGTTAAAGGCTTATATTATTTCCTGTTGTTTATAGTACAAACAGCTAATTATGTCATCTGTTTGGAAGCATGTTACGAAGCAGACCTTTTTTATCTAGCCAATCTTGACAATAAATGCTCAGTCATTTGCATTTTATAATTGCTTTTGCTGTTGAATGACCTGCTCCCTGATTTTTACAGGCACTCAGAGAGCAGGGAATAAGCAATGTTAGAAGCAGAAGCCATTTAAAACAATTACTATGTCTTTTTTTTATTGATGTGCTTCAATGTGTGGGTTTATGGTGATTTCATACTTTTAGCTTTGTATAGCTCATATTATCATAAGTGCCAGGGAAAACATTGGCCTTGAAGACTATTAATATTTAGCATAATACATTGGTGATTGACCTTTCCTTTGCTTTTTTGTTTGTGTTTTGTTGTCGTTCTTTGTTTGTTTGTTTACTTACTTACTTCTTGTGGGGGAATTTTGTTTTTTCCTTTTTTTTTTTTTTTTTTTTTCTTTTTTAAGTGTTTCCTGAGATTATTTCAATTTTGTAACCACCTTCATACAGTGATTAGTTATTACCATAAATGTCAGCTGTGTGTCAGAAAACACATGTGCCCTGCTGAACACTTCAGGATGAAATTCACAGTGTTGCCAAAGGCAGTGTCTACAGCATATAGAATATTTCTTGTTGTCACCCTTGCAAACAGTTGTCCTTATACCAGTCCTGGTTATGGTTTCTTTGGAGACAGTTGTCTTGAGAAGTTACAGAATCACAAAATACCAGGTTGGAAGGGATCTCAAGGATCATCTGGCCCATTTTTTGTCAAAAGTAAGGTCTAGAAAATATGGCCCACCACCCGGTCCAGCTGAATCTTAAATGTGTCCAAAGTTGGGGAATCCACTGCTACCTTAGGGAGATTACTCCAGTGGCTGATAGTTCTAATTGTGAAAAATTATCCTCTGTGTCCAATCAAAATCTCCCCAGCAGTAACTTGTACACATTATCCCTCATCTTTGCATATGACTTCTTGCAAAAAAAGGAGTCTCCATCTTCTCTTCAGCATCCCTTGAAGTACTGGAACATGGTGATTAGGTCTCTCCTGAGCCTTCTTTTCTCAGGGCTGGACAAATGCAATTCTCTCAGCCTTTCCTCATATGGCAGACTTCACAGCCCTTGGATCATCATTGCCTTGAAAACTGCTTTTCTTAATGTAGTGGACCCACACCTTTCCTAAGAGGCAAGGAGGGACCAATGACTGGTGGGCTGAAAAAGCTGTTGTGCTGTAGCCATATACAGTTGAGACCATATCCTGGTTGTGCTTGTCTCAAAATACAGTTTAACTTGTTGAAGTTAGCCTAAACATTAACAGGAATTTATTGGCCAAGGTCCTCCTACAGTGTGTTTGCACCAGGATAGATTTAATTCATTGTGCCTTAGAATGCTCCTTTTAAGAACTGAGGTGAGTAAAGTGCCTACATGGGACTTCCCTTAAATGGAATGGGCTTACAGAAAGAAGTTAATCAGTACTGAAATAATGGGGATTCTTCATTATTAGCAGATTATGTAGAAAGCACTATTTCACCTTTGGTTTAATTGTTATCTTAACAACAGTGCAAAACTTACCAGTGGAAATATTACCAGATTAACTTCATATGAAAAATTACAATATTTTTAGTATTCCTTCTTATTTTATCAGAATATTTTGTGGTTTGTTCATTTTTCCCCCAAAAATTTTACTAAATTAATTTTCATTAAAAGAATTTAAATTATTTTCTCAAAAAATGCAATTATGTCAGAGCTGTTGGAGTTCAGAGAATAGTATTGATAGTTTAAAATCACATTCCATTGATATTTGGAACAGTAATTGATAATAGTTTTGGAATGACTCCAAAGTAAATCCCACCCTAGTGATGTATTCTTTCCTTTCCAGGGGCAAATGAGTTCAAAAGATTGTATTGTTAAAAAGCCTGTTCCTCAGGCTACAATAAGCAAAATCATGTGGACAGTCTTGGTAAATCAAAGTAAAAGCTTTGGGATTTATATCCCAAGTAACCTTTATACAACATACAGTCAGTGAGGTAGCCTGTATTGTCATGTCACATTTTGTAATGGAATAACCTCAGAATTTTTAATGTTGGCTGGGAATCGCAGTAGCAGCTGTGACAGCTCATAAAAGGAAATGTTTTTCCAACTTTAGTATATTGCATTCTGCTGATACACAGTTGAAAAATTGGGAACTTCTATCATCCTGTACTCCCTTGAGCACTGTATGTGGATGTATAGACTTTTATTGCTAATTTTTATGTCTGTTAATGAATAGTTTTCTTGAGGTTGAGGTATTAATTATAACTAAATGCCCTATTGGAAACCACCTAACTATATAGTATAGGTTATTTTCTTATGGAAGAAATCGTTACAAAAACAACAAAATGAAGAAACAACCCCCTGAAAACAAAACAAAACAAAACCAAACCGTCAAATTAAACCCACAAATATCTGCACCTTTCACAGAAAAAAAAAGAAAAAGGGCAAAAATGGGAAAAGTGGAAAAAAATAATTTAACTGAGTGTAGTATATTAAAAATAATTTGAAAACAATAAAACTTTAGAACAAAGATCTCTATTTTTTATTGCAGCTCAACCAATACCTATTTGGTAATAGATCTTAGTTAGGTATTTTTAATTTCTTCATAGAATTCCCAAGAGGTTTGGGTTGGAAGGGACCTTAATGATCACCTGGTTCCAACCCCAATTCTTAATCCATATAGTTCAAAAAACAAATCACAGAAATACAGAAATGTGTGAAAAGCTGACCAAATACAAATACAAATGTAGGAATACAATTTCACAAGGCCCATTGTTGCTTCACAGATCTTCATTTGGAAATCAGGGCTTAAATTACAGGTCTGGGCTATGTAATATTTTATGTTGACAAGAATTTAAAGTTATATAATTTTTAAGCTCCTACATGTAATTTATTTTATAGCAAGAATAGTTCACTCTCACACATAAGCAGAGAGAAGAAACATTCAGGCTATATAATTACAAGGTCTTCTGGAAAAAAAAAATATTCTTCATTCTCAAGGAAAAAAAAAATTCAGCTTACAAAGCTTCATGTATTTCTAATATTTTTTCATTATCTTTCCCTGAATATACTTTAAAATGTTTTGTATAGAAATATTTTAATACGTATGTATTAATTTTTGACTTTTTAATTAATGAGATGTACCGTGGTTAAGTGTAGTACTAAACACAATTTAGTTAATGTAATTTATATTAGTTTGACTTTTGTACAAGCCAGCAAAGTAACAGCAAGCATTTCCAGCTGCCTTTTAGATTGATAAAAAATTCTAGACTGCCAGATGCAACCATGTAATTACAGAGTAAGCGGATGCTAACCATTTTGATACTATGTAGTGCAATATGATTTTAATAGTGTTTTCAAAACAGTAGAAACCGTTGGCATTAAATGAATACTAACAGTCTCTCTCTGTTCAATATGATTTGAGGCCATGCTAAATTTTTAATTAACTTTCTACTATCACACTGAAGTATAAAACTAGTATAAATTTTTACAATTAATACTATGCAGTGGAGTTTTGCTCAGCAAACTTTAGAAAAAGGTGTTTAGATACAGCTAAACTCAAGTTAAAAAGGCTGTATTTATTTTCTAAAATATCTCTAAATAATGGACTATTTACTTTCAAATTAATCTATATGGTGCTATATAATTTGAATCCAGATGCATTCATACTCCAAAATTAATTTGCAAATCACCATCACTTCCTTCCGTTCCTGATGATCAACAAATCTGACTTTCTTGGACAAATGGAGAATGAATTTAAATCTAAGATCAAAAATGATTTAACAAGTAAATGATCTTCCACATCCAGTGGCTGAGAGTGGAAGATCTCAGATGTCTGATTGCAGTACAACCTCTGCTGAAAGCAGAGCAATGCCCTGCACAGCTGTGATCACAGCATACAGAACCATTAAAATGTTACACTGCATATCATTCTAAATCAGATAGGCACCACCATATAGTTTTTATTTATTTGCTGAGCAGAAGCTACAGGGCTGAAGTACTATGAATTGCGGTTGGCACTTATTAAACACCTGGCAGTCATTTGTAGCCATTATACAGGGACATTGGACTGCAGTAACACATTCTGAAAGAGCCGGACTGATGTAGCAAACTTCACACCAGTAGAAATTATTGCCACTGACTGAAACACAAGTGCCAAATAGCCTTTATCACCACTGATCAAATTTGAAAACCCAGAATCAGGCTTAAGAACCTGGAAAAATCTGAGTTTATAAGCCTATTTCACAAGACATGGAACTCAATAATAGGGGTAGATAATACCTTCTGAGGGCTTCCCCTTACTTGATGGACATAGCACCTATGTCCCTGGGATTAAGCTGCCATCACACCCTTATTTCAGCCAGGTACTGGAAGCAGAAAATGTCTGCACCATCCTGGTCTGACAAGAGAGTAGGACTGTGTATCATCTGCGTGCTGATGACACCACAGCCCAAATTATTTCATTATTTCCTCAGTGGCCTCATATACATGTTGAAAGGAGAGATGACAGGATGAAACCTTGTGGAATCCTGCATGAGAGAGAGCCCTCGGGGCTGATGAGCAATTGCCCTATGCCATCCTCTGGGATTTCTCTGAGAGGAAAGAGTGGAACTACACAAGTGCAATCCCATCTGCCCCAGCCTAGGTCCACAGGTGAGTCAGCAAATCATTGTGCTCAGTGGGATGCTGGCAGAGCTGAACAAAGCCACCTTTGGAAACGCTCCCCTCACTGATAGGAGTTCCCAATCAGCCACAGGAATCAATGTATCTGTCAGGCTGCAGAGGCTGGAAACAGGGTTTAATAGTTTCAGAAGACTTTTAATGGACTTAAGAGTTCCTTTACCAGAAGTCTCCATCATCCACCAGAGTGCCTTTCATTTCATGAGGAAATGTATTTTGGAATTTGAGCATGGCTGAATGTTTTTTGGTTTGTTTTTCTTTTCTTGGTGACACAAATTGATACTTATTTAAGGCAAGCTGGAATCTTATTGTCTAGCAGGGAGACACTAACAACCTGTGCTCTAAGTGGCCTGCAGTGAGGTCCTGTATATTGTCTAAATTCACCACGTAATTCTAAAACTCAGTGAGCACTTCAGCCACAGAAGACAATTTCAGTGTTATTTGTTACAGAAAGGGACAGTCTCGTCAAATTCTTCTTTAACATCTCCATAAAATAGCTAGAAAAATCTTTGAAACAATCAGGATTCAGTTCAGTTACGGGGTGAAGCATCTCATGCTTCACCAAGGTGTCTAGAGCAACATTACTGTTCTTGACTTTGGAGATGATGGAAGCGAAGCTTAATTTATAGGATTAAAATTTTTATTTTGTTTCATATTATTGTCTTTATTTGAGTAGGAGATGAAATTTCTCATACCTTTTGGACTGCAAATAAATTCTTAAAATGACTGCTTATTCTACTTCTACAAAAAAATAGCAATAATTGCTAAGTCTGAAATTGAGAATATATTGGTGATACATTCAGGTTATTGATGTGAACTTAGTCTGCAGTGTACTTTTGCATTTTACTTGCTATGAATTGAAAATGAACATCAGAAAAGTTTGTGGCAAAATATCTTTCATGTAACCAGATTATGCATAAGTATATATATGTGTGTATATATATATATATACACATCTATGCATAAGTATATATATATATGTGTATATATATATATACACACATCTATTTGTGTACAACCTGCAAGCAGCCATTATGTATAAGACTAGGGTGATAGCAAAACAACCGAAAAATCTGATCTTTACAAGAATATTTTTTTGTTTGTATGTTTTGTTTGGTTTGGGTTTTTTTAATGGCAATATTGCAATGCTTCAACTACAATGAAATGTGATTTATCTTTATCTGAGGTTATTTTTCCTTTTGTGTCTTTGTGATCCTAAGTCAACATTTTTCTAGGATTCGTGTTTCTGTCTAGGGTATTTAAGATTGACGGGTTTTCCATATAGACATTCAAAATCCCTGGAGGAGTGGCATATGGAAGCAGAAACTGATTAGACGGGAGGGTCAAGGTGGGGCTGTGCGTTCATTCTCAGCTAACTTCAAGATGAAAAACAGTTTGATTGATATATCCTACTTGTTGCTAGAACAGTGATCCAAACAAGACAATGCAGGATTACTGCTGCTACTAGTTTAAGAAAACTAAACAAGGCTTTGAATAATACCATACACACAAGACAGGAAGTAATAGACTTCTGAGTATATATTGTAGGTTTTTACTGAATGCTGGCAGCCAGATTTATATTAACTGTACCAAAGAGAAAAAAAAAAATAAAAATTAAACCAGCAAGTGACTGGAGATTTTATATTTAAAACACAATGGATGTTATTCACTTAGATCAGAATGTTGGGTGGCGAGGGCATGCCATTCCTGTCTTCCTAATGCTCTTTTTTAGGCTGCTAAAAGCAAAATCCGTCATGATAGTCTCATAACTCTGTGTCCAAAAAATCCTAATGTGATTTCTAATTACCTTTCTAAATTCCTATAAATCAATATGAAGAAAGCAGTTTAGATATTGTCTACCTTTCATATTAATATATACATACAAAAAAACTTTTTTTCCTCAGGCAGCAAAGCCATGCACAAGCTCACTAGATAGATTGTAAGCAGTGGTAACATTTCACAAAATTATTATATGGATTCTACATGACTTGTGAGATGTCAGCTGCAACAAAGAATGAAAGAAGTATCAGTTACTTCGTTATTCTTCTTAAGGAGATGAGCTTTTACAAAACTGCTTTGTGTTGAAAGGTTAAGAACAACATTTTCAATTAAAATTTTATTTTGTACACTCAAACTCCCCAGTTAGAATTACAGCCCTTTTTAAAATTCTTTTTAGTGATTGGTTTGCTGCAACAAAACAGTTGCTCTGCATTATTTAGAAAACTGTACGCCTTTCTTCAACTCTTCTACTATTTGATTATATCCAAGATGATTTGGAGGCAGCACTTGCTTTCTGGTAACACTTAAAAAGACAACCTATGATTTTGTAAGCACTGGTGAAAAATCAATAACTGATGTTCTAATAACATGCCTGCATTGTGGAAGGTAAGTCAGGGGCAAAAGGCTATTTTATTTGAACTAAGTGGAGACTCTTGTAATATATACTAAAAGTGCTCAATTTAATGATGGACAGCAATTCTGAAATATCACCTATACAGAAAATGGAGACTGTACACAGACTGTGATTGAAATCAGACAAAAAAAAAATTTCCATTTACAATAATATAAAGCATAAAATAATAATTTGTAAATTTTTTTGACTGTGATTTGACAATATCTGGAAAAACTCTTCTTTGTATTTCCAGGTTAGTATCCAGGTGATGAAGTTTTACATAGCCTTGAATTCATCTTTTTTTTAAAATAAGTGACTATTTTGGTTTGTGAAATGTAGTATTTCTGTTATTTGGTGCTCAGTTACCAAAGCAAGGATACTGTCTTGTAGATAATACTCTCTACCCTTTTCAGATATCTGATATTTTAAGATATGTAACATACATGAAAACCTTGGTAAATGAAGTAAATCATACTTTAGAGGCAATATATGCAGCTAATTTCCCATTAACCTAAACATACAAAAGAATTTGAAAACATAGAATGAAAAAAATTTATAGATAAAGTAATTTTCTTAAAGTTGTATTGACTGTCAGTCTTGTCAACATTTCTCATTTAATGTGTTTTCAGATCCAGGTAAAGTTATCAGATAAAATATGCTGGCAAGTTTTTTGAGATCTGATTTTCAGGAAGATTCAGAATGTTGGCATTAAATGCATGTATCTTCTTACTTTTTGGCTATTGATTGAAGTGCTGTTTCTACTGATATTACCTAAAAATGTATACCCTTTTTGCAGATCTTTGCAAAAGCTTTTGGTGGAGGGATGCATCTTGAAAAGGATTCACTCTGTTTTGGCACTCTTGTTAGATGTCTTGGCCAAAAAAAAGACCAAAACAGAACAAAAACAAACAAACAGAGACCAAACAAGGGACACAGACTTTGAAGTGTTAAGTGCTAGTGCATCTTTTTTAAATTTAGAAGGGTTTTGTTCCTCAGAAAGTTTCAGCTCAGTGTTTGATTCCAGAGGTGAGAGCCCTATATGGCTGGAGATGGTGTAACACTGAGAGATGCAGCATTACTTCTAAATGGATTCCCCATGAATTTCCTGAGTTATGTGCTAGGTTCCCCACATAGTGAAAATGCCAAGATTTGCAAGCCTTAGCAATTTAGCCTGTGACCCATTAGGGAATATTAAATTAAATCTTGCCCTTTCAAAAGATTTCAGGTCTAATTTCAGATTCATAGTCATAACTGTGGTTCTAATGTTAAGCAAAAGCACTTTCTTGAAAAAAAGACAAAACCTTTGCGCTATTTTCTCTCAAAATACATCTGGATAAGGAGGTGCAGTTTCCTTCTTCCCACACAATGCTAAGCAAAGATATTAATGAACTGGCATATTACAGCTGAGACCATTCAATTAGAAATTCAAGTCACCACGTTTCCACACATGGAAAGCTTGAGTTCTGCCTTGGATGTCAACCCAGTGCACAGGAATATTTTTAAAAGGGATTGCTAATGACTTTCCATTGCACAAGTCATGCTATATAGCCAGCCAGAAATGACAAATTTTCTCTTGAATTTTATCCTCTGAAGGACTTGTGCTTCACTCTGCATCAGAGAGATGATACCTCTCTCCTTTGGGTTCTCAATTTAAACTTTTCATAGGTGTAGGTGGCTAAGCCCTCTGTCATTAATTGAGTAGGTGTCATTCCTTTGTTTCAAAGTCAGCAGAAGGCAATGTTTGAAAGGAAACATATCACGAGAATAACATTACTCTTTCCTTCCCACCTGCCTATTCCCCTACTCATGTAAGGGATCAGAGAAGAGGGCATTTGTTCAGGATTTAAGGGATTCAGGTTCAGTTCTAACCTATGACTGAGACAACTCATGTTTGCACTCTTTTGCGCTAAGCAGAATTTTACAACAAAATATTGAAGTCGTCACAAACTACCAGCGAAGCATTTCCTCTGCCACCGTGCACTCTAGTCTGTAATCCACAGCACCATCATACAGCCCATCTTCTTCCTCTCTCCTTCCCTCTTGCTCTGCCTCTGTCAGCTGCTTCTGTGCAAAGTCGAATAGGATCAGTAGTTGGAAACTGCAAGCAAGTCACAACCCTTTGCTGAGACACTGAAGCTTAAATCTGCAAATGATACTATTGAATTGACACTCTCTAATGTGTCTCACATTCAGCTCTAATGCTCCAGCACAGAAGGAACTTGTTTTCTGTCACATGTCCTTCTTTAACCACAGCCACTTCTATTGAGAAAATTGTTTGATTAGGTCCTTTCAGAGTACACCTACTGAATTGGTAATGAAGAACTGAGTATGAACTCTGATGGGATTCAGGACTAATCCAAGCACCAATGTATTTAGCAGAATTTCTACTGACAATGGCCAGATAACAATCTCTTATANATTTGTTCAGGATTTAAGGGATTCAGGTTCAGTTCTAACCTATGACTGAGACAACTCATGTTTGCACTCTTTTGCGCTAAGCAGAATTTTACAACAAAATATTGAAGTCGTCACAAACTACCAGCGAAGCATTTCCTCTGCCACCGTGCGCTCTAGTCTGTAATCCACAGCACCATCATACAGCCCATCTTCTTCCTCTCTCCTTCCCTCTTGCTCTGCCTCTGTATAAGGAGGTGCAGCCTCCTTGCCGTATCAGTGAGGGAGGAACCTGGCATCAGGGTGGGAGCACCAGGCTCGTGAATGCCTGGCTCCCAGAACACAGTCCACAGCTTTAGTTATGGACCAAAGCTACGCCCTACAGACAAGCAAAGTTATTTATTCTGATGTCTTCTCTTGTCTCTTCTCTTGCTTCTGTGCAAAGTCGAACAGGATCAGTAGTTGGAAACTGCAAGCAAGTCACAACCCTTTGCTGAGACACTGAAGCTTAAATCTGCAAATGATACTATTGAATTGACACTCTCTAATGTGTCTCACATTCAGCTCTAATGCTCCAGCACAGAAGGAACTTGTTTTCTGTCACATGTCCTTCTTTAACCACAGCCACTTCTATTGAGAAAATTGTTTGATTAGGTCCTTTCAGAGTACACCTACTGAATTGGTAATGAAGAACTGAGTATGAACTCTGATGGGATTCAGGACTAATCCAAGCACCAATGTATTTAGCAGAATTTCTACTGACAATGGCCAGATAACAAACCTATGAAATTTAATGTGGAAAGATACATGCTTTGCTACTCAGAGTGGCTTCAGCCCTGGAGGCTGGAAGCTGAATGCAGATTTGATAAATACAGTTTCAATTTAGGCTCCAAAAGAACTAATTTCGGTGAGGTGCTTAAGTATTTTCTAGCTCTAATCTCCAAACTCCTCTTTCGTATGAATAATGGAGATGTAATTGCTTTTAAATAAAGCAAGGTTCTTGATTTAGGAGACAAATTAGTCAATTATATATTAATGGATGATTTATCACTAAAAACATAAAACCAAACAATGATCAAGAGATATTTATGGTTGTTGTTTTAGGGAGGGTTTTGGGTTTTTTTGTTTATTTGTTTGTTTGGGGTTTGTTTGTGGTTTTGGTCGGGTTTTTTTGTTTGTTTGTCTTGGTGGTTTTTTTCCTTTCCAGATCACCTCCCTGGACTGCAGATTAGTTATTAAGAAAGCAAAATACAAAGGGCTAGATTTAACCTCAAATTTGCTTTGGGTGGCAATGATTGCCATAGGCCTATCATAACATCTCAGGCTCTGGGATGTGTTATTTAGCTAATACACGTCTCTGTCAGCTGGAAAACATTTAAGCTAAAGTATAGAGTAACAGGGGCTAATTCACTGACCCCAAAACTGAGACTTCTCTTCCTTACTTCTATATTTTTTCCATACTCCAGTTATCATACTGAGGAGATGCTATTTGATCAGCACACTACCAGCAGTTGAGAATTCAGTCAGACTGCAGGAATAACGGAGATTTTATTTACTTTTCAAATTTCTTGCACTGCAAAATGGGAAAAAACCCAAACATCTGTCTTTATGATGTCTTTACCTCCAGTGAAACTGGAGGTTCTTTGCAAATATATAATCCAGGAATTATAGTGGAATAAGTGTTTAAATACAAGAGATATTAGAAATAATAGCGTAGATAGTCTTTTTCAGACAGCATTTTAACAGTATTTAGGTAATCTTCCTACACTGAAGCTTGTTGTTTTGTTGAGGAACAGCTGTTTAAAAATCATATATAACTGAAATACTTTGAAATATGGACAAGGAGATATTACTGAATACAGTACATTCAGGTTCTATCCTATAAGGCTAAACCATGTTAACAAAACATCCATTTGAAATATTTTTATGCATCATTTGCATCCATGGTCAGTAACTGCCAGATAAATAATTGTAGAGACAAGGTGATTTTTTTTCACTAAGTCATCACAGCTTGATAAGTCATTTTGATTATTATGTGATGCATATTTAAAAGACAGGAATTTCTTATGAGCTCCAGGCTGAGACAAAACAAATTTACAGGACTGACAAGTCTGTGCCAATATAGTGAATTGATTTCTAGACATTGCAGCTAGACATTTCTTACAAATGTTTTTTTCTTCTTCTTCTTCCTTTATTTCCCTCTTTAGAGGTCCTTCTGTAGTGCGATGGTAGAGGAGCTAAGGATGTCTCTGAAGTGTCAGCGTCGATTAAAACACAAGCCACAGGCCCCTGTTATTGTGAAAACAGAAGAAGTTATCAACATGCACACATTTAACGACAGAAGGTTGCCGGGTAAAGAAACCATGGCATAAAGCTGGGAAGCCAAATACCCCAAGCACAAACTGTCGTCTTTTTTCCAATCAACCTTGCGAGAATGTTTCCTGTGGAAATATGCAACATGTGCAAAATAAAATGAGTTACCTCATGCCGCTGTGTCTATGAACTCGAGACTCTGTGATCTCAGCAGTTGCAATGGCCAGACTCGAATCACAAGCATCATGGATCAATAAGTTATGCGGGGTTACACTGTTTGTCATGGGTTTCCACCATTCTGAGTGAATGAATGTTCCGTGTGAGTTTTGTGGCTGGTTTCAAATGCAGTCTCAGTGAGAAATTACAGGTTCCTTTTGAAGTTCAACGGTTGCCAGGAGACGGAAGATAAATGTCCGAGATGATACTAACCACAGAAGGAGTCTAGTAATAGTAATATCTCAGAACTGTAGTGGAATGAGAAACCATATGTTCTTCTGAACTTCCAAGCACAGAAGAGTTAGTAACTGCTGGTAGACTTGACACTACCATCTGGACAGGGGATATGAGCTTCCTGAATGAGAGAAATATTAAAGTGAAGAAGAATGATTCCCATGAACAGAAGGATAAATGAGGTTGCTCACCTGCTTTTTGGACTGTCTATGTCAGTGAACTAAGTAAATAAATAATTTTTAAAAAATCAGTAACTTAAGTTTACCTGGGCTGGAACTTTGATTTACAAAAACAACAAGAAAATTCCATAATTTTGACCCAATTTTTAGATGAATGAAAGTTTCCTTAGTACAAAGGAATGTATCTTAAAACTTTAGATATAAGCAATTACATTTTTTTTTAGTTGTGAAAAGAGGGAGGGGGGTGGGAAGCAGTGTATTTCACATGTAGATGGCTTGCATTTTAGCCTGAATGGGTTTTGAAACCCTTGTTCCTGCTACTAATTGAACTCAATGGAGCCTGTGCAATTCTCGCTAATAGTGGAAGTGGGATGGGTCATCTAAAAGAAATGAATGTGGAGAACTTTGAGGAGGACTGCATTTTTCAATACAGTCACAGTACTAAATGAAAAAAAAATCTTGAGCAGTTTTTTTTTTTCTTTAAAAAAAAAAATGTTCAGGTTTATTAGTGGAAATGCAAGATTTCTATGAAAATAGTTTTTGTATGGAAATTTTTGTAATACTTTTTATCAACAAAATAAGAACATGTGTTTCTGTCAGGGGTGTGATGCCAAGCATGAATGGTAGTGCGTGTGCACCACCAACGTTTGGTGAAAACTATTTTTATCAAGAAAAAGGAATCTTAGAAGAGACATATTTTCAAGTTAGGTAATATAAAAACTAGGTGCACTACCACCACTGCTTACCATACTACACCCCTGGTTTCCACTAGGCTGATAACATGCTGTCATGAACAATTGTGTGTAAATGGTAAAAGACACAGACCTCTTGACCACGTTGTGATAACAGTTAAAGTGCACTCAGTTTGCTGTTTGAATCCAATGCACAAAATTAAAAAAAAAAAAAAAAGCATTAAAATTATGTCAGTTTTAGTTGTTTTGTTTTTGCTGTGTGATTTGAGCAACATATGTACAGTACTTTGTGTCAGTACTGGTACTTAGCCTCAGTTTAGAGCCCTATCCTGCTTACTCTTGCCACTAAATGTGCTGCCAGGGAATTTGCTTGGATTCCTGAGAAAAGCCAACACAGCACACGGTGATAAGTTTTTGCAGGTCTGGCTCTTAGCTGCTTAGAAGCTAATATATGTGAACTGCCTGTGGTGAGTTCCTGGACATAACATTTTGCAACACTGCCCTATAGATGCTGAATCTTGCATCTCCATCTACTGTAAATTTATTTGTATCTCTACAAAAAATGTATAGAATGGGCTATGTAGGAATGTTATGTCAATGAAACAAGATTATAAAGATGGTCTTTATATGTAAAATTAATTTGACTAATTTAAAAAAGACAACATTAACATTATGATAGATAATCAGTCACTGGCGAGTAATGAGAAAATTTGTTTATTGGGGCTTTAATTTAATCTTATTATCATCTTTATAGCACAGGAGTATAATATACATCATCCAAATTGTAGAAATTATTTAATGAAATTTAGGGAAAGGGGGAGGTTTGTGTCTACTACCCAGTTCTCATAAATCTCCATAGAGGCTGAGCTGGCCATTTTCATTGTGAATAGGGACTGAGAAAGCAAATTCTCTTATATTTGTGAAGGTTTCATCCCCGTTTATGTGATTATAAAAAAAAAAAGAAAAAAGAAAAAAAAAAAAGGGTTATCTTTGACTGAAGTATACATAATATGAAAACACTTTCAGGAAAGATTCTGAAAATGAATATATTAATACATATTTAAGTTAATTCTTTAAAATACAGAGGGAAAGAAAGCAACTGTCATACAACACAATGAAAAATCCTAATTATGATGGTTTGAAATGGAAAAAAAATTGGCTAATGCATTTGATGATTTACAATAAAATTTGTAAAATCATGTAATAAAACGCTGAATTATATTAAAAAAAAACCCACAACTTTTCTTTTCTCCATTAAGGGTGTAGAAATAAGCAGGATTCCATTTTCACCTTGATACGCATGTCTAATTCACATTAAGATTTATGTGAGCCAAAATAAGTGTGAATGTAGAATATGCCCCGGATATTTTATTGGGTTAAAGTCCCCCAAGGAACAAAAATCCTAACACAGAAATTGTGTGGCTCAGTTAAGACTTCACTGAAAATGTGAGCCTTCCATTATTAATGGAAATATGCAAAGTAAGTGGAGTTTTGTGTTTAAGATAAAGAGTAGAAACGCATGGCTCCACAGATTCACAGTTTAATAATGACTTTTTTAAAAAAAGCATACATTAATTCATACTGTTAGTTTGTTTTGCATTAGTAATTATTTCTGTATTTTTTCTACAAAAATTAAGACATCCAAGGAAAAAAGACTAACAGAGTTGACCACCAAAGAGTAGAAAATACTGCTGGTAGTTTCATACTCCAAAAATCCCAATGGTTAATTTTCCCTTCACTGATGTGAAGGAAATCCTCAATTTTAAAGAAAACTTCGTCATTTTGAAAGGCCTCTGAATGGCTAGTCCCAAATTCTCATGTATTTTAAAATATTATAGTGTCATTACAATCTAGGAACTACACCAGCTAGTATCAAGTGAGTATCTATTTGGCCCGTGAAAATTTATCATCTGTACATAACAGCTTTAAGTGGGTTCATATAATAGCTCAATTTCTCCATCCCTGGAGGTTTTTAAGAAGAGGCTGGATGTGGCACTCAGTGCCATGGTCTGGTAACCACAGTGGTAGTGGGTTTAGGGTTGGGCTTGATGATCTCAGAGGTCCTTTCCAACCCGGATGATTCTGTGATTCTGTGATTCAATTAGTCTGTTGATTTCCCAGGACAGGATGATGGGTGCCTCACTGACTGACCTTGAATGTCACCCTAGTGAAGATATGGTACTAGCTGGTGGATGACAATTGGAGGTAAAAACTGAACAGTTTGGGGTTTGGGGTTTTTTGTTTGGTTTGGTTTTGCTGTTGTTTTTTAAATGTAGATAACTACATGGATATTACAGAATAAATTACAAAAAAACCCTTAGCTTTTTGGTAAATGTAATTTCTGAAGGACTGGCAGTGAAAATTCTGAGCCAAATAGTTGGATCAAATAAAGAGGTATGTGGTGCTTTATTATAAACAAGGATTTGGACATTTATAGACATCAGCAGGACATTTCATAATGTTCTCCTATTACATAAAGGAAAAGTACAAATATCCAGGGTATATGTAGCAGGTTTTGTACGAGATACTACTTTCTGAAGTTTCTATCCCAATCTTTTATTTCATGTTTATGTTACTTGATGCTCTGTGCAATAATCCGTCCTGTTTTAATCTGTAGAGTCTTCCAAAAAAACCCCAAATAATACTGGTTAGCCCTATGATACTAAACAGTTAATATTTCAGAATGGAAGAGACGTAATTTATGAAAAAAAAATATCTTCTGAAATTCAAAGCCTCAAATAGAAGTAGGAGAACTACCCTGATATTCTACAAAATCAAAATCTTTTCAGGAAAATGGGGTCGTGAGCAGAGATAATGGCATACAAAGAGGTAAAAGATAATGCTTTAAACTGTTTTTTGTTAACTGTTTTTTGTTGCTTGGGGTTTTTTAATTATTATATTAAGAACAGTAGAGAATTATTTATGGTACTTTAAGCTTTGAGTCTCCAAATATATAAAAATTCACAAAATATGGTAATTGAAATGCTGACTACTTTGAAAGCACCGTCAAAACTCCTATTTCAGAAGAACCAAGATACCAGAGATCCCCAAATGTGTACTGGTAAAATATTAAAGGACTCAGTCAAATTTGTACTGATGAGATATTAAAGGAAAACTAAGAAAGTAGCTTGTGTTAGATGTGCAGGAGTAATTGCATTTTCTTCCATATTTTCAAAGATATGTAGGGAAAAAAAGGCCACTGAGACTGACTCATCTGACACCCAAGATCATTGTTTTCCAAACTTAAAATATGTTAGTGTCCTGTTCCTTTGCAGTCTTGCCTCTCTGCCTTCCTACAAGCAACTCTGATACTTCCAAGTTTATTTTCAAAACTTCTGGCTTTCCTACAAAATGTAGTTCTAATTAAAAATAGTTACTCAAGCACCTCATCTCCCCAGTTTGTATCCACCAGGATAAACACACTAGCTTTTCATGTGACTGTAATCTAATTGTCTTTTTTTTCATTTACTGCCCCTCTCTGTTCCCTGCCTGTGTTATCTCCTCCTGTTGTTCTTGTGTTTGCCTAGACTGTAAGCTCTTAGGGGGCAGGGAATCTGTCTTTGGTCTGTTATATGTAGCGCCATGAACCATGGAGCTATATAAATAATAAAAAAAAGTAGATCTTCTAAATGATGTTTGAAGTGATAGTGAACTGATTGACTGCCAGTCTAGTAATATATTGCTTTAGCTCATTCCCTGAAATCCTAATCACTACAGCAACGTAATATAACAATAATAATAACAATAACAACCAACCCAAAGAACCTATCACATCGACTCATGTTACTGGAAATTTCCCCACATGGTCAGGGAAGAGGATTATAGAACATCATGTTCACATAGCTTCTGTAAAGGTTTTAATATTAAATCAGTTATATTAAACCTGAAAAAGTAGGTTAACACATAAAATGAAGGGTTATATGCAGGGTGAGCTTTGTGAAAGATAACTTTAAACAGGTTTAGTCTTGGAAAAGCTATGATTAAGCAATTTATAACGTTGAATATCAGGAAACTATCTGCCTACTTAGATCAACAAGCCTCTCATCAAAATCTGTGCCAATTCTTTTTCATTACTTAGTTTACGGACACCCTCAGAAAATTTCTATGAAAGCTAATTGTAATTAAAACTGAAGAAATATTTCATCTTTTTCCTATACAGCCACACTAACTTTTGATGACTGCTGCAATGACAGAATTGTGGGAATTTCAGAAATATGCTAACTGTAGCTAAATGAAAGGAAGAAATTGATGCATCTGATCTTGAGGACAACGAAATTAGCTTTACCTTTACCTTTTACCTTCTTCAAGGAATGCCACTCTGTAATGATGAACTTTATTTTTCTGAATGTTGAAGTGTGCACTGAAAATTACACATAGAAATGTCTGTCAGGAATTCTGGGAGCCAAACAAATGCTTTCCTTTTCTTGTCATACAATACATGCACTGTTTTTTCCAGCTATTTAGGAAATCAAACATGAACTAAAAATAATGGAAAAAATCTTAGAATTCCTTCTTTGCCATGAATGTAGCAGGTTTTCTTAGATACTTAGACCTGTATTAAATTTACCTGAAAAATTACATAAAGATGTTGAAGACTATCAAATATTTGAGCTGCTTTTAATGTTCCTCAGGCTACATACATCATCGACCACAGACCAGATTTGTAGTGATTTAGATAGAAGTTCAAACCTTGTGATGGATTTATATTAAAGGCTGTCCCTTGCCACGTTCCCACAAGTGGACTGTTGGCTGCTAAGTCCAGGGAGTGGAAAGCAACATAATGCACACAGTGATGGTAACCATTGGTAACCATATCATTCTCTTTATGCTTTAACCATGCTAACTGGCTGACTCATTTAGGTTCGGTTAGATCAAAAGAAACATCTGATAAGTGCATCTGCTAAGCCATTCTATGCATTAATGCATTGTTGCATTCTATGCACTAATGTCTCTGTTAAGATTGCTCATTTGTGGTAAGTAAAAGTTACTTGTGGGCTTGTCATAGAGGCACCTCTTATAGAATCATAGACTTACAAAATCAGAGAATCATTGAGTTTTCAAACTGCTGAGTCCAATGACTTCTCCAGATGGAAGAGCCTTCTGGAGACTAAGCCCTATGTCCCTGTTCAAAGCAGGATTCACTAGAGAAGATTGCTAAGATCAGTTTTGTCCGATCAGGTTTTGTTTATTTCCAAGAATGGAGACTCCACAGCTCCTGTTTCCAGTGTTCTGTTACACTTACAGTCAAAAAGATTTTTTTTGCTCACATTTTAAGGTAATTTCTTACATTTCTGTTTGTGCTTATACTCAACATTTTATAATTTCACTGGGTAACACTGAGATTCTGGTTCCACATTCTCTCCATTTTTGTGGCCCTTTGCTGTGGGCAATACTTACTTGTTATGTCCCTTACTCTCTTGTACTGGGGAACCAGAACCATACCCAGCACTCTAGATGTGTCTGAAGAGTGCTGGTTAGAGAGGAAAGATCACCTTCCTTGACTTGTTGGCAATGGTCTTCCTAATGCAACCAAGGGTCCAGTTGTTTTTCTTAGCTGCAAGGGAACATTGCTTGCTCATGTTGAGTTTTTTGCCCACCAGGACCCCCAGGCTCTTTTCTGCAAAGCTGCTTTCTAGTTGGTTGACCTCCAGCCTGAGCTGTTACATGGAGTTATTCTTCCCCAGGAGTAGAACTTGTAATTTCCCTTTGTTCAGCTTCATGAAATCCCTGTCAGCTCATCTCTCCAGCCTGTTGAAGTCCCTCTGAATGGCAGCATAACTGCTTTACCTAGCACTCCTCCCTTGTGTCATGTGAATGCTTGCTGAAGATGCATTCTATGCCATTATACAGGGTATTAATTAAGATGTTAAACAGTATGAGACCGAGTATTGACACTTTGGGTTCATCACTAGCTACTATTCTGTATCTGGGACTTTCTGCCATTGATTACAACACTTTGACCACGACAGTTGAGTCAGTTTTCAATCTACCTTTCTGTTCATTGATCCAGTTCATACTTCACCACCTTGTCTGTGAGGTTGTTATGGGGGATAATGCTGAGAACCTTGCTAAAATAAAAATAAACATTAAATGTTCTTCCCTCATTCATGAAGCCAGTCTTTGCTGGTTAGACATAATTTCTCCTTTGTAAATCAATGTTGACTAATTCTAGTCACCTTCTTGTCCTTAATGTGTTTAGAAATGGTTTCCAGGAGGATTTGCTCCATCACCTTCAGAGGAGTGGAGATAAGGCTAACAAGCTGTAGTTCTACACATCTTCCTCACTGCCCTTCATGAAGGTAGGAGGGACATTTGCTTTCTTCCAGTCAGGCATTTTTGCCAATCACCGTGTTTATTTAAAGTTATCAAGAATAGCCCCATAATGACACCAGTCAGCTCCCTTAGCCTTAGTAGGTGCATCTCATCTAGTCTCATCAATTTATAAATGCCAGGTTTCTGTAAATGTTTCCTAACCTGATTCTTGCCCATCAAGGGTAAGTCTTCCTTGCTCCACACTTTCCTATTGGTCTCAGGTACCTCACTTTTTTGAAGTTCTGTCTTTTCCATACTCACAATGAAGAAAATACTGATTACTTGGCCTTTTCCATGTCCTTTGCCATCAGGCCTCCACTGCCATTCTGCACTTGTTCCACCATTTCTCTTATCTTTCTTTTGCTGTTGATACATCTGTAGAAACCCTTCTTGTTTCCTTTCACAATTCTCATCAGATTCTATCAAGGTGAACTCTGGTATCTCTGCAAAAGTGGTTGACAACATTTGCTACCTTAAGAGTGAGCAGCACGATGACTGAAAGCAAATGGTACACAGTTTTGAAACATTTCACACTGTTTAGTTCCTTCAGAACAGGTAGCCATTTTCATCACACCTTAGTAACAGGCATGTTTTCATCTTTCTGTTTGAAAGTTTTGTAGAAAAGTTGCCTGATGGGGGGATGGGTGTGGAGGGGAATAGATTTTTTTTTTAAAAAAGCATCTTTTTTCAAGACCACAATGCTATTTTATGACTCAGTAAGCTCTCAGAAAGTAGGACTTTAAATCGCAGACTCATATGAACCTGGTAAGTGCAGAAGCAGAGGTGTAGCTTTCAAATTGCCAGAAGAAGATGAAATAGGTGTCATTATCTGAATTGATCCAAGATTCAGAAGAAAGTGTCCCAGAAGCACAGTTGAATTATGGGTTTATTGTAGCTCAGCTTGGTAAGGCTTATCAGGCTTTTTCATTTTATCTTTTTGTTTCTTTCAGTTAATGGTTCCAAAGTTAACTCCAATCTGCTACTAGCTACTTGCTCTGGACTCTTGCTTGTCTCTATAAATTTTAAGGTCAGTGTAGTGTTCTACAGACAAACTTTGGTCTATATCTACACTGAGGAAGGCCCAAGAATCAAAAAAACCCATTTATAACCAGACTATTGAAATTATGTCATCCACCTTTTCAGCTTGTTGTTTTGTTTTCTGATGACAAGTAATATATATTGTTAGAATTCTGTTTTATTTTTTCCCTTCTTTATTCCTGCTGTATATGGTTGCATGTTATAGGAGTCCATAGCCTAACACCATATGCCAGAAATTAAGTATAAAGCACCTACAAGACAGCAAAAGAACTCACATTCCACTTGTGAATCTGTTAGACCTGCTATTAACAGGCTGAGTTTTATGATAACACCTCCTTCAATTTTCTTGAAATTTGATTGCCTTTTCTCTACCTTCTTGGTTTTATCCTGGTAACTGGATTTTTTTGTTTGTTTTCGGTTTTAAACTTTGGCTTCATGTAGAGTGCCTGCAAAGATAGGATGGTAACAAAATACAAGTATTAAGCAACAGTAATTAAAAAAATTAAAAATCTAAGTGTTTTCTCAGATTATTTATGTTGTGTCCAAGATATTCTGGTCCAAGGAGTTTATATGATGCCATCAAAATCAACTTGAACCAATGCCTGGATCCATTTCCAGGATACCAGTAGTTCATCTCACTTTAATATGTTTGGACCTTCTCTAATATAAAAAATCTGTACTCCTAGCTTTGTCCTGACAAGACCAAGTTCAATTATGCTGCACATCAGCAGAAAATCTGTTATGTCTTTTGTTATGTATGTTTACAGAAAAAAATGTGATATGGCAACAGATATGCTGGGGGTTGAGTTTATCTACACACCTAGCCTACAGGCCTACCAGGATTTCTTTTGAAGCTGATAAAAAAAAGCACAAACAATATCATAAATCAGTTAGTTATTCCTAAACTGATGTTCTAAAAAACCCACAAGGTTCCATTATGATTTGGCTGGAAGATAAAATGAAGTATGGTATTTGTACCAATCTATCTGTGGATGAATAGATGATAAATGAACTGCAAGGAGTCTGGTTCTAGGATTTAATTGACCTAATTTTCCATCTGTTTATTGGGATGCTGGACTCTTAAGGCATTAAAATGGGCATCATCTTCGACACTAAAAGTTGAACAGTATGAGGTTTCCTTGAATGGCCTTAATTCTACAGACTTTGATTTTGACTAGGTTTATGTATCTCACGTGTTAGGAAAAGTTTTTGAGACCTAGATAATTGACCCTAAGTCCACTGTGTTCAGCACCCTATTAGTGGCATAGATGAATTTTTTAAATCCACTCTGTTACTGGTCAGACATTTTTCATAGCAACTCATTATGAAGGAGAGTGAGTATGCTATAATGATGCTACTTATTTAACATCTTGCCCAGAATAAATGAAATTATCAAGAATTTTTAGAGAATATTTGGACTGGTAAATTATAGGAACTGGTAGGTATTAGACCACACTTGCCTGTGTTCCCCAAGGCTTACTCATATATTCTATGGTGGGGGATTTTTTGTGAACTGTATATATGTATCAAAGCACTGATTACTAAATGAAGTCTACTTTCTTGGCTTCCCAGGCAGATTCGTTTGGTCATGCAGTCTCTTGTGTCAAATGTATCTTATTTATTTTACAATAGCTTAGGATCTAAAAATTATAAATCCATTATGAAAATGTAAATATTGATCAATTCACAGAAGACTCAAAAAAGTATTCATTTAAAGTCACTGTATAAACAGACAAATAAGATTGACTGTTCTTGAGAGAAGCTTTTGTTTTAGCTTCTCACTAGCGACCTCTAATCTTATTTCTAAATTTTATCAATCTCTCCTGAAATGTGTCAGATAACCAGCAAGTGGCTGATAAGACCTTTCATCACATAATTCTCTTAAATTTCCTTTTCAGTAACCTAGCTTATTCATAATAACAATTAACTCAATTTTTGCCTGCTAGCCTAATTATGAAAATTTTTCCAGTGTCTCAATTTCTTTAAAGACTTTGAGATAACTAAATTATGGGTAATTTTTGTTAAAATTCTGAAAATATTGCTTGAAATTATGGAATTTTTTTTAAGTTTTCAAAGTTGTAACCAATGTAACCTTTTTTTTCATACTGGATATGTTTAGAACAGATTGTGGATTACATTTACTCATATATTTTTATCCCCATCTGATGGCAGATATTTTGTTTGTGTTCCTCAGTGTCTGTAATCAGAACTTTTTTTTAAATTTTCCTTGTAATATTTTTACTTAGTATGTATTTCCAGTGAAGATCTTCATGACAGTGTTTGATTTCCTAACAGGCATTAATATTTACATCCTCATACTGACCTCAAAGAGTACTGGTTTCCAGTGTACAGAATGGAATAACTGACACAATGAAAAGTGAGTTGCCGAAACTTAGAAAGTCTGTGTCTGCAGTCTCCTAGATTCTTTCTTAATATGTGTGGGTTGTATTTACATGTCCATTTGAATGCAGCATAAATCTGGGTTGCTGCCAGAAGGAGAGATTCTGTTTCTTCTCAATTTTCTGGTCTTTAAAACACATTTCCCTTATTCAGGTCATCTCTTTCTTGGTTTTTGGTTTTTTGTTTGGGGTTTTTTTGGGGTGGGGAGTGGCCATATGATGAGAAGGATATCTGCTCCTGCAGAAACTTAACTGAAGGAGGGAGGTAAGATGAGTTTTTAGCTCATGAGAAGGCTTAAGTGAGCTATGTATTTTCATTACCAGCTACTGTAGGCAATCATAGCAATTGAGTCTCCCCTTATGTAAAAAATCCATTTTTGCACTATCAAGCACATTTCTGTACTTGAAGGGAACTGGAAAATATTGCTGAATTGTGTCAGTTCTAGCAAAACAGGCCTGGCCCTGGGATCACAGGCTGGGGTGTCTGACTCGGATGCCAGCCAGCCCTCCCCTACACAGCAGTTTTTGGAAGAGGCATCCTGCAACAGGTGACCCCCCAGCACCTCTATAATGAGCACCCAGGGTTGCTCTGCACATTTTCCCTGCTGGGATGGGTATCAAGCACTCAAGCCAGCCAAGTCCTCGTTTCCAGCTCTGTTCAGTGTGAGGACTCATTTCTCCCTCTGCCTGGTTTGCAGCTGGAGCACTGCAAATGGAAGAGGAGACTCCATCTTCAGAGCATGGGGAGACTCATTCTGTATTCTTGGCTTGGTACAGAAAAAGACACTGAAAGCATCCCCAGTTTGGAATGGCTTTGAATCAGAATTTTTCTTCTATGGACCCTCTCAAACGTAATGCTGTTTTCCAAAGCAATCATCAGCTGCTAGCAATTTAATTTCTGTTTTGTAATGTGGAACGTGGATGTCCACAGAAGAAGTAATAAACTTTCCTGTGGAATAAAGAAACTCTCTACAGTGCTCCAAAAACTGTGTTAGTAAATCCCTTGAAGGTGCAATTTTTCAGGTCATATTGTATTTTTTATTGTCATTCTATCTCTCCTTTTTCTCTAGTAGTTATTCTTCTTCCTTACTTTATCACTGTAAGAGACAGCTATATACCGTGGAAAGCACACTTTTTTCCATATCTGTTCTACCTTTATATCTTCAGACTTTGCTATCCAGAATTTGTCTGGGACAGAAACATAGCAATGCTTAGCTTTCTTCAATACATACCAGATGCCTCTTTTAAGGAGTTATTCTCCTAACTTAAAGAACACTTCTTTATTCTGATATGAATAGACTTAGTTTTTTAAAAACTATACCTCAGTTTACGCATAACAGTAATACATTGGCCAGACAGAAAGAAAAATACATCTAATTTCTGTAAGAATTAGACAAAGTAGTGACACCTTCTGCAACAGAAATATCAAGTGAAAATCATTTTGTTGTTTTCCTTATGAGTAGGTGGGATTGCTATTCTGTAATTCAGCTTCTGTGCAGAGAAAAAATCTAAACCAATAATAATCAGATTTAAACTCTGGTAATAATTGGCTGCATTAAGTGACATGGAGAAATCCCCAGGAAACATAATCAACCAAACCAGTTCCCCTTGCAATGTAGATGTGTTGGTCCCTGACTAAAGTTGTGTTCTCTCTGCCCAAATCTGCATGTCAGATTTGTAGTAGTAGTAGTAGTAGTAGTAGTTTCATTTCATAATAAACCATGTAGTTTTTCATTATGAAAATCCTGTTGTTGATTCTTCTTACACCAAAGACTGATTTAATCCCTTATATTCTCAAGGCTCCTGTTTCATAAATCAAGCTTAGTGCTAAACACAGTGTGTCTGTAATCAAGATTCAAGAACATGATCCCTTTTTATTCAAAGAGCTGTTAATCATCCCTGTCTCCCAAAAGGATTTTAGTTCTCTTTCATCCCTACTGTAGGTATTCTGGGGTGGAAAAGAGAGCCTTTCTGCCCCATTTTCACAGAGCTCTACATAGGTTATGGACTAAAGGCAGGTTGCAGATAGACTGTGCATGAGCTTGGCATTTGTGAAGTGAGCCAAAGGAGTCTGTTGTGGCTGCCAGGGCATGGAAGATCTCTGCTATAGAAACAGCCAGAGCCTCTGCCCAACTGTGAGCTTGTAAGGGAACAACCTGATACTGCATTTGAATCTTCACATTCTTTGTTATGTTTTCTCTAGTTAGGAAACACACCAGAGCTTCACCTTAGAATGAAAACAAAGGGGAAGACAGAGGTTAATGAGATTATGCACATGACCTCTGCAAACCAGGCAGAGGGAGAAATAATATGCAGAGACGACTGACAAGCCTTAAGTTTCTCTTCACCTGTCTCTCTTATTTTTCTTTCTCTTTTTCCTTTTTTCCCTTTTTTTCCCCTTTTTTCTTTTAACACTGGGGAATCAGTGACCCAGGTATAATTGTGTATGGTGTACTGTTCTGTCTGTCTCAATATCTGTTTTTCAGGCTTCATTGTGTCATTTGTAGCTTTGCCACTTTAGCCTGGGCTGCTTGTGATTCCTCTACTGTGAAGAACATTACATTCACGGAACATTTGTTTGGTACTGTGAAGAGAGATTTGTGCAGCTGGTGTGCAGGGAGAGAGTTAGAAAATGAGAGTGAAAAGAAGAATCAGTGACTAATAATCTGTCTTTGTCTTCATTTTGTTAGCTCAGCTCTGTGTAAGTATTGTCTGGGGAAGGTAATAAGTGAGAAAACATGCCATCAAGACATTTCCTGCAGGAGTGGTAGTTACATGATCAAAGGCCCATTAGTGAACAGAACTGGCTTGGTGCTACCTTAACACTTACTCTCTAAAACTCTGCCCATTTTAGTGTCAGGACGATCAGCCTACTGAACTGCATCTGGTATTTCTGGAGAACTCTGATTCATATTTAAACATTAAAAATATGTAGCCATATATTGTCACTCAGCTCAGCAAGGCATGAACAGGCATATCCCTTTCTGATAAGAATTTCAGCTTCTGAATACATGCTTTTCCTAACTAATGGTCCCGTGGAAGTTTTCAGACTTAAACTAAAGGGCTGATCTCAAAAAGCAGAGTTTTAATGTGGGGAGTTCTAATTTAGCTTGGGCCATGGTGGATAACACTGCTCTTTGTGAGGGAATTACCACAGGAAAACATGCTGAAAGCATTTAAACTCTGGCATGAGTGATCTGAAAAGCAATTAAAAATCTATTTTTAGCCTTCATTCCCAAAATTTAAAAAAGCAGTTTGAGAAGGTTCTCTTCTACAGGGTACCCAAAATGAAGAGTGTTTGTCAACCCAGTTTTTAACTTTCTGTCATTTTGATTGTAGTCAACCCTAAGAATGAGCCTTAAGACTGAAAATTTCTTTTACCTTTATTTTTAGCTTTTATAATATAATCTGCATACTGTTATGAAGACAGTAGTGTTTCTATTGCACTCTTGGCCTTTTGTAAACACAAATCATTCATGGGTGACCTTGTCCTTGACATTTTCAGTTCTCTGCAGTATTTATGGCATATTCTTTTTCATTGTGTCCATGATGCTTGTTCTGAGAAGACACTGTTTTATTCTACCAAGCTTGTATGATTTCAAAAGCAAAAACTAATGAAAATATGCCACTGAAGCTAAAAACTTTTCTTGGGGAATGACTTTGTACTGTAATGCAGACAGCTGCCCACTGTAGCAAAATTGCAGCGAAGAGCATTTCAGTAGCATCAGGAAATTCAGCATCCACATCTATAAGAATACAGAAGAGAATGAAAAATGAACTAAAGAAAATTAGAATAGTCCTGTCTCTGCTAAATCACTTTATGTTGGATTGTAAGCATCCAGAATAAACAATATATAGCGGTGGCTGTATCTCACGAACAAATGGCTGACTGAATTCTGGCCATGATCTTGCCCTTGTTGGTTCAGTCCTGGCTCAAATTAGGACATTTCATCTTCCAGACTGGGGAGAATTGTCTCACTCTTTTCAGCTACTGCAATCAGCACACACGTCTTGTGGTCCCTGCACTAGTTCTCTTTGCTTCTTTGTGGAATGGAAGTGTAAAATAAATTGTTGTCTTTTGCTCTCCTAAGTGATTCTGATTCCCCCCTTGGTCTCCTGTTCATCCATTATATGACAATGGCACTCTAACCTTAACCTCCCTGACAAGTGTAACTTTACAGAAGTTGAGTAAACATGACAGAAATGATAGTGTTCACATTTAAAGCTGGAGCAAAACACTTATTGTCTTAATTATCTTAGTCCTAGATGTTCCTTTATGCAAATGGAAGAGAACAAACAGCTTAACTTTGCCAGTCTTTTAGTCTACTTGGAATTTGCAAGCTGAGCTTTGTAAAAAAGCTAGAGGGGCACCTGACAAATAGGACTCCTAGAAGTGAAAAGCCTATGCTCTGTCTTGGGCTGAGAAACTGTGTTTACAGAATCTGATATAAAAGATTTCATTTATGGCACTGAATCAACCTACAGGCAGTATGACAGGGAAAGAAGAGGTAATACAAGCTTTGTGTTTGAGATATTAGAGTTTTAAATAGTCCTTTAGACTATGGAAAACCTGTCAACACTCCAGTAAGCCTAAATATAAACCATGCTAGTGAAAGTGTAAATTAAAAATGAGATTGGCAAGAATGATTTAAAGAGCTTTGGGAATAAATATTTGTGTTGTTTACAGAATTCAAACCCCTGCTACACCTTCCATGTGTAACAAACATGACATTTTTCCTTACTTTGTCCTCTCATTTTCCTTGCCTATCATTGTCACTGGTGCCTTAAACAAGACATGAAAGAACTTGCCAAATTCTTTATGTGTGTCTCTATATTACACTGTGTATTCCAGCGTATGTAAAAGCATCCTTGGAAGAATAATTAAGCACTCAAAGCAAGTCACCAGTTTGCTAAAAGGTTTTATTTACCTTTGTGTGCAGTGCATGAACTCAAGTGTGTTTAAACCCTAGGTTCTTGCAGGACCCATTTTCTAATTATTCCATTTACATTCAATTATGCCTTTTGTGGACATCACTGAAACAATTACCATAACCCAGAGAACAGCCATTTAGGTAGCTGCACAAAAAGCATGTTATTATCCTTCAATGTTAACAAAAGCAAGCTTAGAAAACTGCAATGAAAATAACAGTAATCTACCATAGCCACTGTTTGTAGAGGTACTGTTTAAAGTCTCCCTTGTGTGAAGGTTATTTGCTGACAAAGTTCCAGATCATTAGGAAAGGAAAGAAATGACATAGCTAATGGTTGAACTTGAATATTCTGAAAAATCAGACAGACATACACAGGAAATAAGCTGGACAGTACCGTGGGGCAGTCTGGGGTCTTGTGAGGATTTGTTTCCTTAATATCATGAACAAGTCAGTGACTTTACATGATGTACACACTCCACTGAACCCAAGAAATTGTAAAGCTCCAGACTGGTTAATTACGGGTTTAAAGCTGCAATGTGTTAGACAAGAAATAGAAAGGACTTTGAAATTCTTTTTGTTCCAGTTTCACTTCATTTCGCAGTAAAGAGAAGATGTGGAAATAAGTGGACAATACCAATGACTATGGTAGTCTAGGATGTTCTGACATACATCCTCTGAGAGGGTGAATAATAAATGCTGAGGTTTACAGACTGCCAACAGTGACTGTACCATAAACTCCCACCTTTTTCTGCTGTGCTTCTTCAGCTTCTCTATACAGGCTTCCAGCGTTAGTCTATCAACCACTCTGATTTTCCATGTATATTTTTATAATATAAATGCAACAAGGTAATTCAAAAAGGTTCATATTTGAGCATTTGATGTGTTGTAAGAATATTTTTATGTATTACCATTTTTTAAAATATTTTCTTCTGGAGCATAACACTGAGTGAAAGGTGTAATCTTAATAGCTTTCTTCATAATAACTGTGTGGCTAATCATGCTGTACTATAATAAAAATCACTGGTGGGTGGTAGAGACTGTGCTACGTTGTTTCACTTGCTGGTCCCACAGCCTATCTCCCCACAGAGCGTATCCTTCCCAAAGACACTGTATTCCTGAGATGCCAACTATTCAGAGAAGGGCTTCATTTCCACAATAACTCCAGCTGGTTTCACTGTAACTCCATCTCTGCTTTTTGGCACAGGAATTCCTATGGTAATCCTGTTATGAAGAAGAGCTCTGTGAGCTTTCTGGTGATGGAGGTGGGAAAATCCTCACTCGTGGTCTGTGAACCTGAGTCTGTGAACTCAGGTCTCATAAGTGACAGCTCTCCAGTTAGAGGAGAAGCAGCAGTGAGGTCCAACAGGAGATGAGGAAAAGGAAGGTCTATTTGTGAGTCTCCATTTACCTACAGCCAGAGCTATATTCTGGTTTTATACATTTACAAAACTCCTTACATTTACTGTAGGCAATGTCGGATGAAGAGAAAAGAAATTACCATTTTCGTGTCATGTGTTTGCACCCATGCTTTGAGATGTTCTGGAAAATCTCTGAAACACAAAATTAAAGCGTCTAAATCCTAGTTTTGAAGTTTATCATGTGATACATTTCAGGAGGTTCTACACATTTTTCCAGGAAGAAAAATTCTTAAATTCCAGTCCCTTTAACCTATTAATTTGTGTTAATGCTGGAAAAAAGAGCTGTTCATGTTTTAAAACATAATATATAATTTTGACTCAACCAGAATTATCTGTCACCTACATGAGAGTTTTCACTGCATATGTAAAAGTATTGAAGATTTGCAGACATCAGAAATATTAGCTGAATTCAATCTTTCTATTTTTACATTAAATAAAATACAAGTACTTTTCTATTACCCACGAGAGAAAAAAAAAAAAACAAAAACAAGCAAGGCTAATAATAAGGTATAATGAGATGTAACACTGAAATATTACTAAATATTAACTGCAACATACTAAGTTGAAGAAAAATAATGAGGAATTCTAAATATGAGTCAGCTACTGCTATATACTATAAGAAGAAAAGGTAACTCTGAACACTATAATGAATGCTCTTTTAGTTTATAGCCAGGACTGAAGTGAGACCTAAGGACACTGAATTTCAGCAGAACAAATTTTGGAAGTATCCAGGAAATGATGGGTGAAATTGAATGAGTTTGAGTAATGGAGAGAAATTTAAAGTGTTTATAGATAAATTTCTTAAGCACAGAGATTATACATTCCACCTAGCAACAAAGATAGCAAGTCGTAAGTATTCTATTCTCTGGTTTGTTGGGGTTTTTTTTTATAGCTGATGTAGATAAATTTGGAATTCAACTGGAACTGAAAAAAATGACCAGCAGTAAGAAATATGCATACAGTATAAAAGTACAGGAAACTGTGCAAACACTGGAAAAATGCTTTAGAAAAGATTAGTATATAGGGCAGATACTAAAGCAAAGTTGTGAGTTTTATAACATGAAGCTGTGTGGTGCGGTGGACACGCTGGAGGGAAGGGATGCCATCCAGAGGTGCCTGTACAGACTGGAGAAGTGGGCTCATGACAGCCTCATGAAGTTAAATAATGCCAAGCACAATGTCCTCCACTTGCTTTGGGACAATCCCAAGCACAAATACAGGCTTGCCAGAGAATGGATTGAGAGTAGCCCCATGAAGAAAGACTTGGGGGGCGTTGATTAATGGAAAGCTCAACTTGAGGCTGCAATATGCACTTGTAGCCCAGAAAGCCAATGTATCTCATGCTGCATCAAAAAAAGGATGGCCAGAAGGTCAAGGGAAGTGATTCTCTCCCTTTACTTCACTCCCATGAGACCCCCCACCTGGAATACTATATCCAGCTCTGGAGCTCCCAACAAAGGAAGGAGATGGAGTTGTTGGAGCTCCCAGAGGAGGGCCACAAAGATGATACAGAATTCAGTAAACTGAAGTGTTTGAAATTCAGAATTTTCCTATCGGACAATTTCAGAATTTTCCTATGGGACATTCATATCAAGTGCCTATAATCTGTTCTATATGTATCCCTTAGGGCATGATGGTCCTGTGTCCTCTTTGGTTCTTCCTCTGGGACTAAAAGATTTTATCTTTCTTCCTAGTGAATATTAATTATTTCTATTTCCATTTTTTTCCCCTATCCACTTTTGTGCTGGATTATATGGATTTTCTTAGCTTATTTATTGAAATGTTACTTAATTTATTTGGAATGATTTTTATCCTGGTTCAACAGTGAAACTTTGCTGATGAAGAATTATCTCACATGATCAGCAGTGCTACTGATGCAATATATTTCATTAAGACGGATTCACTTTCAACTAATATTAGATGACAGCATTACTGATTGCCACTCCTGAACTACGCACCCTGTGCTCTTCTGTAGCCATTTTTTTTCAATAGAAGTACTAGGGCTTTAAAGGGAGACAAGGCTGACTAGTTCACTCAAAGCTGTCTATGCTGCAAATAGCAGCAGCTGATCAGCAGTTGCCTCTCATATTTAGTGATCCTCCACGTCTTTTGCAGACACACGATGAAAGCATATGATACCTCATAGCACCCATGTGCCATGATGGTGAACAGAGAGCAAGAGATAAAAAGCAAGAAGAACAAAAACCTATTCTTGAGTTAATTTAACAGATACCTAAATGACAGAATAGGAAAATGCAATACATGCAGAAAGCAGAAGGACAAGATGATACCTAGCACTTAAATAAAGAAAAAAAAAAAAAAAAAAAAAAAAAAAAAAAAAAAAAAAAATGTGTTCTGTATTGTTGATGACAAAATGTATTATTTTGGGACTATTCTAGGTCTATTTTCTATGGATCTCTGAAAGATAACAATAGCTTAAAAAAAAACAAAAAGCAAAAACAAACGAAGTATAGTCTATTGAGACATCAGTCAGACTTAAATTAATATCTTGATTAATATGTGCTTTTTTCTTGCAAAAAACAGCATTTTGATATATTAACAATGCAATATTCTGAGGTCAAACAACTCAGTTTATGTCAAGTCATTATGTCTCAGTTTACATGAAAGACAGCACTGCTATGAGTAGTCAATATGCATCTGAATGAACTGACCTAAATATATATTCCAAACATTTACACCATGGAGTTTGTTATATCTTCATATTTCACCTAAACTGACAAGCATAAAGAATGTCAAGCTCTAACACTGCAGAATACATAAAGCCACAGTAAAACTCAGTAACCACAGTTTTACTCAGTAAAACATTCTTCTCCAGACAAAATATTCTGCAAATAATTTTAGCAGCAAATAATTTTTTTGGAATTAAATACTATCTCTGTTATGGGTCAAGGTAACATTAAATTATTTGGGGTTTGGTTTTTTTTTGATCCATGAGATCAAAGTCCAACCAGCAAGGGTCGTGTGCAAGCATCAACTTTTATTTGACCATTTGCACAAGTGAAATGATAGAACTCCATGAAGGTATGGCAAATATGTTGTCAGGCAAAAGGGGCATAGAGGAGAAGATACAAGAAAAGAGAGAGGGAGAGAGAGAGGGAGAAAGAAATGGGAGGGAAAAGAGTAAGAAAGAAAGAAAGAAAGAAATTAAATTTATTGACAAGACTTAAAAAGCTTAAAGAAAAAAAAGTTTCTAAAACTTGTGACAAGCTGGCATTATATTGTTAAGGGACAAGTAATTGCTGAATAAATTTCCCTCTATATAGAAAGTTCAATAATAACTGTTCTTTTTTTTTTAATAAATATATGTGTAAACTCTGAAGTAAAATTGAATTAAGCATTTTGAAAATCACAACTCATCAGATACTGGATCACTCTGAAACTGAATGGTAGTACACATAGTACTTACCTACAATGGTAGATGACTAATGGAGGAGAAGAGTGCAGTGATTTTAAAGGGAATATTTTGGGTTTTCTCCAGTTGTCCGTATAAATGAATGACCAGAGAAAATGACAGAAATTATGCAGCATAATCCTGACTCAGATTAATAGGGCTGTAAAATATACACTCGTGCTAAATCAGAAGCAAGCAGTGAGACTTTGAGGTTGGAAACTTTGATTTCTTTAACTACCATTATCCAGATGGTCATCATTCAAGATTTAGGTCAAATATTTCTAAAATATTTCCACCTCGTTAAACACTTAGTTGCCTTAGAATTGTGCCTACATCATAGGTACTAGGGAATTCTACATTGTCACAGCAACCACTGTTCATCCCCTTCATCCCCCCAAACTGTATTTTTAGATACCATGTCTTCCTTTTTGAGTGGTATTGGATTCTTAAAACTCTCTGACTAAACCTGGGTAAAACATCCTCTAAACCAGCACAAAAGTTATTGTTTTATTAAAAGAGAATAAGGATAGTTTCAGTACTAACAGATCCCACTGAATTTTATAGAACAGTTTTTATAACTGCCATGAAAGCTTTGCTTTTCAGGTAGATTCTCAACTGTGTCCTCCAAGAATAAAATACTTGGTAGGTTTCCAGACTATAAAATGCTCATTGATCAATAATCAAATGGGATCTAGAGCTCTAATAAAAGCAAACAAGAAGAGCAAGATGGTAGTCTAAAGAATGTCACTGTACCAAAATACACTCAACCCTGTTCCTCAAATTATATTTATTATCCTTTTTTGTTAGAATACATTTTCAGAGCACTCCGTGGTACTTACTTCACAGCTGCCAAGGTTCTAATGGATTCTCATGAGCTTGAAACTCATGTGAATATATGAAAATTTAATGTCTGAAGTACTTGTTTCCTTGTAATTTAACTTCTAATTTGAAAAGCTACATGATCATAGATTATTTTTTAATTAAAATCTATTGATCATGGATAGATTTACTTTGTAAATTGGTTAAATGTCTCATTTCAAAGGAAAAACAAAGTTTTTAAAACAGAATTTTGCATTTTGAGGTAATTTGTTCAGCTCAGTTAATGAAAAATAAGCTAATAATAAGGTAGATTTACAGTGAAACAATGCAGAAGAATATAAGTTTCAATAATATTGAGTAAAAGTGTCAATGATCGCTAGAATGTTTATGACTAGACATTTTCATGATGTATAACTTTTACCTGAATGTTATTGGATTAGACTTGTATAGTCAGCCAGTCAAGTGTGCCCTCTTTTATTTGGTTGCATTCTATTTTGCCAGATCTCAGAAAAGAAGCAAAACTGTTTCTTTATGATCAGGAAGCATAACTTCCTATTTTCTACTTAAATACAAAAAAACCAGCCTCCATTCTTAAAGCCACACTTTGCAAGGATCCATATAAGAATGCTTATTCATTCCTACTTAATGATAAAAGTTTTTTGTTTTTTAAATCCTGTGTAAGTGCAAGAGAAGGCAATCTGAGGTCTTCAATAAGTATGCAAGTTCTTTGATCAATGAATTTAAGTATGTGATCAAAATTAAACCAAGTGCTTGCTAAAGACAACCCTCTACACTGGAAATGGAGCACATCTTCAGAATTTGCTGTTGTGCAGGAAGTTGTTGAAGGAACTGGGAGCAAGAAAACAGAATTCCTTGAATATTCTCCTGCATCAAACAATATAGTATGCTTTTTCCCCTCTTCTTACTGTCCATTTCCACTTGCCTTTCTTGTCACTAACAACACTAGACATAACAGTACCTCTATTTTTATATATCCAGTTGAGGTAATATAATTTACCCTTTCTAGCCCATGTCTGGCTATAAAACTAAACAATTTTATTTGAAAAATGCTATAAAAGAAAATCTGCCATTCTGTGCTTCTTTATATTCTAAAGCAAAGAATTGTTTTGAATAGCCAGAATAAATTCTAGTGTAGAGCACAAGATACTTATTCATGTCAAAAATTAATTCAGGAGTTTGTAATACTGAAAACATTTTAAATGTGGCTGTCTATAGAATAGCTGTCATGGATGATAAAATACACATGGAAATACATATTTTGGAAAAGAATAGATTATTCCAAAACGAAGGTTTCAGACAGAGATCTATGAAGTTTTTTGTCCTGGTTTGCAAGAAGCAGGATACAAATAGCTAGGGTTATACTGACCTGCCTGGGACACCCCCAGCAGATTCCAGCCTTCCAGTTACAATGAGGGGAAGCAGCTGTGCCTATTGAGATGACAGAATGGGTCAGATAACTCATAAGGACCAATCAGAGTGTTCTTTCCCATGATGCTCAGTGTAAAATGGCTCCCAAGAGAGGCCTCTTGGTTTCTCTGGTGGGTTTGCTGGCTGAATTGGAGTCTGCTTTTTTGTCATTGCTCTTTCTGGATCTGGTTTCCCACCTGGAGGACAGGTTGCCTTCTCTGTGGCTGCTGAGTCTGTTGTGTACTATTACTGGGACCCTGGACTGTGACACCCTCATTGTCTGCTAAATCCAGTGTGGGATTTTTCTGGTTAGGAAGTAATTACCAGTGGTGGAGTGTGTGTTTCATATTCCTATATTCTATGTATTTGTCATTCTCTATCATTATTACTATTTCATTTAACCTATCCTTGTTTTTTTTCCAACCTTGAAGTCTCTTTCTCTTATTGCCCTTTTTGTTTTTCCCTGGGAGGGTAATGGGGGGAATAACAGAGAGCATCTGTCACTTAGTTATTGGCTAAAACTGTAAAAACTATACACAATACAACTTCAGGATTGAATGGATATGTTTAGAAAATTGACATACTCCTATAGCCTGAAAACTTCAATTTTGTACTTTAGGGGCAGGTGTAGCAGTACGAAACCATAGGGAATCTCTGATCTAACCAAGCCAATGTCAAAACTCAATCACTTAATTTTTTTTTAAAAGAACAAGTTTTCCTACATTTTGGTGGGATCGTAATGTCATTTTAAGAAATTTCATATTTTGTGTGTGCTGTTATATGCAGACTTGCAAGGAGATACCAATATGACTGAAAGAAATGGTCAGACTGAGCTTAAAAATTCTGTTTCTACATAAGGGAGCATTCATGAGATATTTCAATTGACTTTTGTAGGACTCGACCTTTTTCTGTGAACTTCAAAGAAATATGAATCATGCCTGGAGTACTGTCTTACTCACTGTGCTGACAAATCTGTCCATTGTCTTTTCTGTTGTTCATTGCTTCCCTAATTTGCAGCTGTATAAAAGCTGGCTAATTTTATTCATAGTTTTTCACTACGATTGAAAACAAGAAATTGAGAAATAGCTCATTTCTTCTTACTGATGGTACTCAATCTCACCATCAACATGAAACATCAAAATTCTTTCAGGTTGCTGTACTTCTATTTAAACCTGACATGCTTGTTGTGACTAAACGTTTCCAATTATGAAATGAACATAACATTTCCAAATATATGTTTTTCCTGAAAAAAATTAAATTAAGTCAGGCTAGTGAATTCAAGGGTTATCTGGAATATGAGTTCCACAGCACTGAAAGAATTCTCTAAATCAAACTCTGACTCTAGGAAAAGCTATGGGCAACAACAGAGCTAACTGAAGAGCTTTTCATAAAGAGAACAACTGGGCAATGAAATCTAATATTTGTTATGTGATAGGCAGGAAGAACTGAGATGGAAGCAGAGAAGATAAGATTTTTTTTATTTCTATTTACACACAGAATTTTAGGAGACAAATAAGAAGGTGTTTTTTCACAGTTTTTCATCCCTGGTGGTTTTTCACCCCTGTCCTATTCAGCTTGACAAAATTTTAAGCGTGTGACTTTGATTTACATTTTTGGCAGAAGCCTTGAGGCTTAAGGTACCAAAAGAACTTAGGATTTCAAGTTCCAAAGTATTGTAAAACAATTTTAGCTTCTTATCTGCAACTTGCAAAACTAAAAAGAAACACAGTAGATTTCACAGTTCAGGTACTAGGTTTCCTTCACTTTATTTTTCATCTTCCTTAAATACTGTGACTTTAATATTATACTGCTAAACCAGCATCTGTTCTACAGTTATTGGGAAAAAGTGGTTTTGTCATAGTTTAAAGATGGATTTAGGGAGAGAAAAGCAAATATGAGAATGCAGTAGAATCAGCATATGTAAAAGAGGGAGCAAATAGTCCAAGGTGAGGTAATGAGAACAGAGTGCAAGGTATGGAAAGAGGGGAAAGGACAGTGCAGAAGACAGAAAAGAGAGGTATGGAAGGAAACAAGCAAGTCTAATATGCCAGAAGCCATTATCTCCTTGCATTGGAGAAAATTTCAATATTTTCCAACTTGGCTAGTAATTCTTTTATGTTTAAGTAGCTGTTCCATGCCTTTGTATTAGTTTCACCAATCACAATACAACCGATTGCTTTTAGCCAATTTTACAAAAGGTTTAACTTGTCTCTAGGGTTAATGGAATATTATTTATACCACATCATCCTGTCATTCAGGGACCTCACTCACCAGCCTGATCCATAGTGCAACATGCTCTGCAATAGCAGAAATAAACTCAGCTTTTTGAAGCTGTCTGTCTAGCTAGAGAAGATAAAAAAGAGCGCCAGGGACAATAAAACTACACTATGTGTTATGAAGTCAGTTTTGAATATAAGCATATGCTTTAAATTTATTTTCTGAATGATCCTGATTGCTTATCCAAAATATTTTTTAACTGTCGTGGCCAAAATTAATCTGTTATGGCTTGATACCAACTACATCTTATAGTAGAGAAATGCTTCCGAAAACATCTCTGTCTATTATTGAGAAATATCCTTGAGCACACGGATTGTGTTTCCATGGGGAACAATGCCAAGCATAATAGAGCCCAGGATGAGCTGTGGAAAGTTAGTCATAATTTATTTCTAGAACTGACACAGTTTTTAAAATAATGACATTTTCTAGCAAATAATAATGACTTCCCTCAGCCAATAGTGGAAGGGCAGGACCTTATTTATTAACTACCAGTGGACAACAAATACAGAATATGCCTCTAAATTTCTGGTCAACATGTTCTGTCCACTGGAAGGAGACACAAAACAATGAAGGCAGTGAGGAATGAAAATAAAAGGTAGAAGAACTTTTCTTGGTTCAAATTGATGGTTATCTCATCAGATTGAAAAGTAAAACTTAAAACCAAATTATTTTCAGATGGAATATGGGGAGAGAGCACCCACATGATAAGAATAAATCTGAGGATGATGACTTACTGCTATTTTTGGTTCTGCTGCAACAGTTCTCACTGTAGTAGTAAAAATTTGGAAGTCTTACTGATAGTAGAGACACATACATGAAATGTATGTGTATAAAATACTATATATAAAATTATCTTACCTCCCTCTAATATCAAAATCTCTTCACCTACTTAAATTCACAAATAAATAAATGAAAGAGGTAGAACGTCAGGACACTGTTTACTCATGTCATTGTTCACACAGAACTTCTCAGACATATTTTTGCATGTGGGGAGACTAAAAAAGACATTACAAGTATTTCTATAAATTTTACTCTGTTCTTTTAATTTTTATCCCAATGAACCTGACTAACAACTCTACCCTATGACAACTCAGTGGTGGACTTTTCAAATTATTTTAGTCAGAAATCATAGCTTAAGGTTCTCTGTAGTAAGCTATGGTTTCACTTTTGTCATAACCTGCCTCTTTGAAAATCCAGCACAAAGATTCTGCAAGTTACTATTTTATTATAGCCTCCAACTATTCTGCTTAGTAATTACACCTAAATCATTTAACATCCTTTGTGTGCAGTTTCTGTCAACACTGACTTTGGTGGTTTTAAAATCATTTTTAGCTTCTATCTGAGCACTTCTCAAAGGAAACTTTCAATTCCTTATCCAAATGATGACACACTGGGCCACAAATTTACCTCTGGGTCACCTCTATTTCTTTGTATTTTAGAAGTAGCCTGAGTCTCTACTGAACTGATATCTTTCAACTAGGAAAGCTGCATCAATTTTCTTAATGTTTTCCCTGCTATTGTTATGCCAATTTCCTCTGCAGGAAATGTTTTTATAAATCCCTTTCTGTGACACATTCCATTTGTCCATTTGTAAGGGCTCTCTTAATGACAATTTCTTATGTATGCATAGGTTGATATGTACGATTGACAGTGAAGATGTTTTGTGGTGTTTTGTTGGTTTTTTTTTTTTGAACTAGAATTGTATTGGCTTTATCTCTGAAATAATTTTTATTCTCTCTCTCCATTCTCTTAGACGATAGCACATAGGAATAGATATTTTAGCATGAATCATGCTGTGAGTTCCCAATTAATTTTATAGATAAATTTTACACGCATAATACCAAGCAACTGTGGCAGCAACCCAAAGGTAAGACAGTAGTATGTGAAATATTCATATGGAGTACTGAGAGAGCTACTATGATTTTCATTCAGGTAAAAACAAGTATAAGCCGGATTGTAGAAGTAACTTGTTGCTGAATTTGCACTTCTAGCCTTGAGCTTCTAATAGACATACTAATAATTTATTAGACCACTCACAAAGAAGGTGTTTTTTTTTTCCAGTTGGGAAGATGGACAAACAGCTGTCTCTGCAGCTGACGTTATTGCTTCTTCTAGGCTGAAGAGGCTTTTATCCAGAATGGTTGGCTCAGTCACTTTTTCAGTTGAGTGCACCTTTTCCATAACCCTCAGACTTTCTTCCAGTTCACATGTTTCATAATTTAATGTACCCCAAGTACAGCTCCCCACCATTATTATCTTTTGTTTTGTGGTTAGTTATTTGGGTTATGTCTATATACTAGTTTAATTCCTTTTTTCCTGCTATAATGAAGCATACAATTTTGTAAAATATCATAGAATTACAAAAGAGAACAGGTTGGAAGGGACCTTGAAAGATAAACCACAGAAAACAGTGTTTAAGCTCTGACTGTTTGACTGTAGTATTATTATACTATAATAAGGCATCCATGAATGTTAGACAGTAACTATTCAGTAGGCAAAATTATTCTGCAATAAGGTTTGAGGTCTCATTGTGTACTGTATAGTTTTCAGATAAATGTAAATATTGTGCCATTCAAAAACATTTACAATATTAAAATTCTGTAAACATATTAAATGAAAACAAAGGCAATAAAAGACAATATAGATATGCACTGGACTCTGTTGGTTTTGTTGTTTTGTTTTAAATGGGCTTAAATATTTAAAATGAAATAATGCTGTCTGTAGACACACTACTTTTTTTTTCTTGATATCATGAATTCATGAATCTGATGAAACCCACCTTAATGTCACCAATGTTTTTGCATGCGTTCTCAGTGTGGGAGTTACTCTTTCCCACTACAGCAGGACTAAGGAACAGACAGAATTGTTCTTACACAGTGCTACAGTCCTCAGGATTCAAGATTTTTTTTTCAAGTATTTTGAAGTAAAATTTAAAACAAAAATAAATTAAATCTTTAATCATATCAAAATATTTCTCCTTAAAATTATCCTTGTCACAAAAACAGGAAATAAAGTAAAGCAGAGAAATCTGAGCTGGATTAGTTAGACAGGAGCATTTCACACAGGGATAAGTAAGCAAAGTTAAAAGTTAATATTATTAAATGCCAAACATATTTCTAAGGTAGGTTCTTCAAATTCCTCATGGATTACACATCTGTGTTACTGCACAGCACTTTTACTGCTTCTGTCTTCAATTAGAATGTTGGAAGGATGAAATATAATACAACTTACAACTCTAGGCAATGTCTTAATGCTTGACATATTCTAGTATTACAGAAAGTAAACTTGGTGCTGAAAAATAAGATTGCCTATTTTTAGCTTTAGGCTTATTCTACATCATGAAATTAGTGCACCAAGAAATTTTTGGTTTTTGCAAAATATAATTGTTTCAGTTCCATTTTTTTCTCCCTTGATCCTTAAAGCAAAGAGCTGGTAGGCATAATAATCTGTTTTTGTACCTAAGTAACCTTCATATCTATAAAAAGAGGTTTGGGGCATTTTAAATGAAGTATCACTAACTCCTGCAAATGTCTGATGCGCTAACTTTAATACTAAAGCTGTTATCTGAAACTTATATTCAAGAACTAGAGCTCTAATTGTGAGAACCACGACAGTTTTGCTTTGTACTCTCTTGCTATATACTGAAATAACAGCAAATTCCAGTTCCCCAGCTTTTATTAAAGAGCTTTAAGGCAATTTCTCTGCAACAGGTCCTCAATAATCTCATGACATGGCCCTTCAGGAGCTGAAAGCAATGAAAATATTGTCAAGATGGGAAACCAGTAGATTAACTAACAAAGCTTCCCAGCACCACCAATGACCATGCTGAGACCTCACATATTACAAACATATACAAAAAATCAGATTAAACTTGCATAAGTCAAATATTCATAAATTTCTTTGAGTCATTACATGACCAAATACAATACAGACAGATAAACTTGAAGTACTCTAGGTTATGGGAGTGTACAGGTATAGCTATGAATACGTCATTTATCCACCATGTTGTATTGCTACCGTGTCCTTAGATGCTCAGAATATAAAATAACTCTGATGGTTGTGCAAAAATGTTTAACAAATCTGATTTAAATGGTTGCGACTGTATGCTATCATAGTTTCATTAAAAAGATGACTGTATTTGAACACTCTCTTCTGGAAGTGTTTATTTTAAATTACTTTAAATAGAAATATTAGATACTTTTGAAATAGCACTTTTGAAATTAAGTTTATTTTTAAATATCAAAATCTATCTAAACAAATGCAAGGTTTTGAAAAGTTCTTGTTTGTTTAAATAAAACTATTTGAAAACTGAACAGATCAATTTTTAAAGAACTATAAAGCATTTATCGTACTGTCTTAGGTTAGTGCAGTGGTGCTGTGGAAACAGGGGGGGCACAGGGGTTTCTCCTGTGAGAAGCTGCTGGAATCTCCCCTGGTTCCAGTCCTGCTCTTCTCTGCCAGAGGCCAAGCGGATATAAGAAGCTGGATGCACCTCTGTGATTAACCTATTCAAGAAAAGCAAAATGAAACTGCAGAAATATATATATATATTCACATATATATATAAAAGAAAAAAGGAAAAAAAAAAAAAACCAACACCAAAAAACCAATCCTAAACAACAATAATCTGCAGAAAAGAGGAGGAAGTGAGAGCAATGCCAGAGGAAAGAAAGCGAGTTCGGTGAGGAAGGAGTGGGAAAAGGTGCCTGAGCTGAGATTTCTCAGTAGCCAGTGGTGAGATGTCAGCGCTCCCCCTGCAGCGCCCAGAAGAGGACGGTGGAAGAGCCCCTGAAGTGTCAGAGGTGGGCAGACATGGAGCTGCAGCCTGTGCAGGATCACGGAGAGGGGCAGATGTGGATCTGCAGCTCTGGAGGACCCCGTGCCAGAGGAGGTGACTGCTCCCGAAGCAGCCGTGACTCTGTGTGCAGCCCAGGCTGGAGCAGTCTGTGCCTGAGGGACTGCACCTGTGGGAGGGACTCATGTCCCAGGGGTTCCTGAAGGACTCTGCCATGAGAGGGACCCCGCGTTGGAGCAGGGGAAGGCTGTGAGGAGTCCTCATCCTGAGGAGGAAGAAGCAGCAGAAACACCGTGTGGGGAACTGACCCTAAACCCCCCTGCCCCTCCCTGTGCCCTGAGGGGGAGGCAGCAGGGAAGCGATTCGGGCCCGGGAAGAAGGAGGGGGGTTGAGGGAAGGTACTAAGGTCTGGCCATGTTTCTCTTTCTCCTATTAGATTAAATTACTTTTTTTCTCCCAAGCTGAGTCTGTCTGGTATTTTACCCATTACTCTAATTGGAGAACTTTAACCTCCCTGTTCTTGTCTTGATTAAGGAGCCTTTGGGTGGATTTTCTTCTCCCTGTCTCACAGTGGGGGAGTCCGTGAGCAGAGGCCCTGTCGACACTGACTGAGCCTAAACCCTGACAGTTATGTTCTCTTTTTCGTGGGGAAAAAAAAATAAAAATAAAAATAAAAAAATATATATATATATGAATGTATGCAAATTCATATAAACTCTGGATTCCATGTTAACAACCCAGTATTCCCAAGTTTTCCAGCTCAATTTTCACTATTTTTTTTTTTATGGCACCTATGTACGTTACATATTTTCTTGTAGCAGCTCTGTGTTGCTATTCTTGTGTGCACTTTAAAATACACATTGAAGTCACATTTTCTGCATTTACGGTTTGTGATGCAGCACAATAAAGGGTAAGTCTTTTTCATCTCATGAAAGGATGCTAAAGCTTACACTACAGCATTTAAGGTCTTTAAGTTCTAAATCAAGTTATCAAAAAAAGCTTTGCAATTATTAAAGATCCAGCCAAAACCAGTTAAAGTGATGAAAAAAACCCAACCCATACCTCACTGAGTGCTGGGATAGGCATATGCAAGGCATAAGTTGCTTAACTTGCCACTGTATTTGTCACTAATAGGTTTCTTAAAAAAAAAAAAAAAAAAAAAAAAAAAAAAAGTACCTTATACCAAAAGCAAAAAATGCACTTACTCTCAGTTTAAATATTCCATCCACATTAGTGATAGAGTAAGTTATTACACTGAACTATTTTAGAATTTCAAGTAAGTGTCTGTAAAGCTGAGTCCTTTACAGCTATTCTTTAGTCAGAAATTTTGTATTTGTGACTTGATTGTTGAGTCCCGTTTAGCATAAATTTTCTATCTTTGGGACATGCATGTATTTCTAATTTCATGTATACCTGATGCAAAAGAATTAACATTACTTAGTGAGGAAAGCTATGCTCACTTTCAAAATGGTGAAAATTCTGATTATCTCTACATTATAGTTACCTACATTGTAGTTAGCTCTACATTGAGTATCTCTAATTATGCAGGTAACATTTTCTCGGAATTTTGGAAGTGAAATCCTTAATTTTGCTCCCACTTGTACATGCAAATGACTTTGGTAAAAACATGTAGAATAGGTGTGACATTTTGGGTTTGATTCAGTGCACTAGAAACTTGTCTGTTCTGTATTGATTGACTGGTTCATGGTGTAGTATTTAGCAAGTGTCTTGAGAGTACCAATATGTGTTTCATCATCTTGCTTTTCATTAATTTATACAGACCAGACTCCTGAAAGCTGCATAATGATGATAATAGACAAAAAAACTCAAACAAACCAACCTAAATCAGTGGCGGAAACTTTGGAAAATGTTGACAATAGTTGAAAATACTGGAAAAATCTACTAAGAAAGAAAAGCTTTTTTGTGTGTGCTTGTGTTACTTTTATCATAAAGCAAATAATTACCTGCATTTTCTGATAAACTCTTTTGATAGCAGCAGGTACTCCAGACCTCTAGACTTCATCAATAAGAAGTGCTCCTGGCACTAGTGCCTTTATTAACTAAAATAGGAATAAAGCAGTATCTGTACTAGCACTTTTCCATTTCACTTGCATGTTTTTGAAAAGTGCTTTTTAATTCATTATTTCAAAACTTCAAAGGAATTAGAATTAAAACATATTTTAAAATTAGGACCTTGGCTGCTGGGGCTTTTTTCCAAATTCACTTGCATTAGGGGCAGAAATCATGTTAACAGCTTCCTGAAACACAAGATATATTTAATTATTTTCAATGCAGTAATATTTATTCCAGTTCCAGGAATGTTTCTACTTTTCAGAGAATCTTCTACTCAGTCCTATGCCTTCCTTAACTCAATCTCTCCTTGTATACAAGTGATATGTAAGAATTTTTTAATCATTTGTTAGTTTTAGAAACTTAACTTTCCTCTTCAGACAGAAAGCAACTGCTATTTTCCAGGATCTCATTAGCTCAACTTCCCAACTTTACAGACAAGAAAGTGACAAACTGTGAGTGAAATTAATTTGCCAAGAACTGCAAGGGCAAGCACAGAGCTATCCAGTATCAAAGCTATATAAAGAAATCTGGTTGTGTGTGGAGGGGTTTCTATTTTTTCTCAGCCAGCTTTGCCTGTGCACTGCTCTGAATTCTTCCATTTATACCACTACTTCTAAAGTATGACATCATCTATTTGTCAAGACAAGTATTCTTTTACTAATTTTCAAAGCTTTTTTTTTTTTTTCCTTTTTTTTTTCCTTTTTTTTTCTTTTTCTTTTTTTTCTCCTTAAAACTTCATTAGGATATCTCTGACACAATGAGAATGACAACACCATTACAGTTTAACTGGGTTAACTAAATATGGGTGCTCTATACAAGAGTAAATTTTTACAATGAACATGCACTATTCTGTTTCTAAATGACATATCACTCACTTTATAGCAATTTTAATCTCAAGGAAAACCTTTCATTACTTCACCTGCATCGATATCTTTGGTTGCCTATCAACATCTCTTCTTTATGCAGTAAATAGATACAGGGAATAATTTGTTTTGTAACTAACTTTTAACAGGTGAGACACAAAATTAATAATGAACTTAAATTTGTTGTTCTTTTGCTATTGGGCTGACTGTTATCAGTGAGGGATATTATTCTTTTCCATAAGAAAATTATACAATGCTGAATACAGGAGAAAGGGAAGAAAGGGAAGTGTTCAGCTATGAAAAAACTTTCCCTATAAATTAAAATCTGTAAAGTTTTACTCAGCTTTCTTTTTGTTTGTTTTCTTTTTTTACTCGGCTCCTTCCATAATATGTCGATCATTTCAAGTGTATATATGAATAAAAATCCTTTCAACAGAAGAAAGTGATAGAGATTATATATGCCCTGAAGTTAAACAGCAATCAGACACAAAACTATAGGAGTGTCAAGAGTTCAAACTTCAGTACTTCCATGAAGCAGCAGAATGGCTTTATGTTTGCAGAGGTTAACCCAATTTTCCTATTTTCCTTTTTATAGTTACCTGATTTCACCTCATTTTGTATAACCACCTCTTGGATGGTTTGTTTGCCCAGAAGAGGTGATATATGCACTAGTAAAGAGACCAACATATTTTTCTGCATTGAAATAGCAAGAGAAGTAAGCCAGAGAGATAACTTGGCAGAAAAGCACTTAAGAAGTCTGTAACTTCTCCTCCTTATGTAATCTTAACATTCTACCCAGCACAGTGAAGTAAAATAGAATTTTATAAAAAATTAAAAGAAAATCAATTTTATTAAAGCAGAATGAAACCTTTTAAAATATTCTGGCCAAGTAAACTATTATAGATAAGATATGAAGAACCTTATCAACTTACTGAGTTGGAACATATTAATAAATGATATATAGACTTCTAAAGCTAAAGTTGATTAAGGCCATTTCATCCATTAAATAATTTTCTCACATTAATAGGATTTTTTAAATGAGCAGTTAAATTATGTGCTTTTGTCATTTTTGATAATTATAGTACTGAGGAGTTATTCATTTAATAATATTGAGATAAAACAGTTCATTAGTTCACATAAAGTTAGCATCCAGTAATGTGTTCCATTCAGCAAACCACCATTCCCACCCTTATAAATTCTCATGCTAAAGAAAAAAATCTTTGAGACAATTACTCTATTTAAAATTTCAGGACAATTCAGTTATTGTGCTCTAAGCTCAGTATTTAGAATTAAAAAATTTGTTCTTCTGAAAGAAGGCACAAAAATCCAGTTTTGCAGTGAAGTCTTTTAGCTCACTCCTTTAATGATATTTAAATAACTGTTTGTTTCTTATATTTTATTCATCCTCTAAAAGGTCATGAAAATGATAACAAGAAAATGATAAAACATTGCATTTATTTTCTACTGAACAGACTTCTAGAATTCTAAACACCTGTAACTCTGCCACGTTCTGCTTCTCATTTTCAATTGTCAACAAATACTTTAACCATGTCTATTCATTCAGTAATAGCCAAATAGCACAATTTCAGATGCATCCTGAGTGACTCTCCCAGTGCCCTTCTGAGAGGGAATCCAGAATTCTTCAGATTTTACTTTTTGAACAGAGAATGGCTTTTGAATCTTGACAGTTTTAGTAGACGCATCCGACATAGCTATTTCAAGTCTTCTCGGTGCCCTATTGAAAACAACTATCAGAACTGCTATCAAATTATTAATTAAATCTTAAAAGAGAACTGTGAAGTAATAAATGCTTTCCATGCTGCTGATAAATTACCATAACTGACACAAAAGGCCTGGGGAGGCTGTTTGTTTCTGTAATTACTCTTTTGTAACACTACTAATATATATATGTTTTTACCGCAGTTCTATGGCGTATCTCATTTCATATTTTTAGAAAAAGATATTTTCTTATTGGCATCCAATTGAAATGTAAAAATAGGCAGGCTAAATCACTGAGATTTCATAGTTTTATAGGTTACCAGACCGACTGGTCAAAGGTTTGTTTTATTGACGGCTATTTATGAAAAACATATATGTATACTTCATATATATAAAAAAGTGTTATCTTTCACTTGCAAGAGACATATCTGCAGGTATTTGTAAAGGAAGTTCTGTGAGAACATTTCATCTATTGTTTTTTGCTGTCAAAATGATCAAAAGGAGATAGTATCTAACCTGAAGAGCAGGTTCATTCACTTTCATTTAAAAAATGTCCTAGGTTTAATGATGTTCTAAGAAAGATGGTTTCTCTTGCAGGTGCTGCCAATATTTGATCAAGAGAGATAATTTCAGGAAGTTTAGTAGCCATTAAATAACTTAAACAGGTTTTGATATCTGATGAATAAATGTACTGTGGTCTTACAAGAATTTAGGGCTGAAAATGTTTTTGCAGTTTCCTGGGACTTTTTTTTCTGCTTCTTTGTTCAGTATCAATATAGGAGTAAAATAAATGGTCCATCAATACATGACTGGCATACAGTTTGGAGACTCACTGGTGGTAAAAAGAGCAGAACATTTTACTATGATGAAACTATTATTTCTATTAATGCTATAAGAAACACATTTTTGAATTAAAAAAATCAACTCCTCAGGAAAAACAAAATCAAATTAAAAGAAAAGGAGATAAGGGGGATACTATTTGTGACAACATCCCAGCATGGTTCACAGTTCTAACTACATGCCTAAAATGGGGTACTGGTAAGTTGGTAATTTGTAGTTTGACAGATTTTGTAAGGAGGTATACAAGTCTCATGATCATTCTGAGGATAAACGAGTTTTGCAAGCTTGCCTATTAAGCTTCTCAGCATGTAGTTATGTTCACTCATGCCAGATTCTCCATTTTAGTGTTTTGGGGTTTTTTAAATTTTGTTATGTTTTGTTTGGTTTGGGTCTTTTCCTAGAAGGCAGGTGTTTGGGATCTCTGCAGAAAGACAGTTTTTATAGAGCTAGTACAATTAAGTTAACAATGCTTACTGTAATTGTCTATCCTGGAAAAAAATAAAATTTAAAAAAAAAAAAGCAGCTGATGAACAGCTGATAAAATTCCACTGGTAAAAGAAGATATTTGTCTTTATTCAAGTTTACTGACTTCACCTTATGTGGAGATTACATTAAGAATTAGGGAGTTTGGTATCAATTTGGTATCATCATGTCAACAGCGAATTCAAACTTATGTTGTGACTGCACAGGGATAGGCAAGATGTCAAACACAAGGAAGGAGACATCCAGTATAGTGGAACTCTTCATGTTCTTCAGTCTGGTCTTCTTGCTCAATGTTCAGTCTGGTCTTCTTGCTCAGTCTTCAGTCCATCCCTTCAACTGACTCCACCACCTCCCAGCAAGAACAAAAGCACCTGCCATTAGATTTATGGTTTGAGATAATTTTTCCAGATGGTGCACAGCAAGTTGAACAAAAATTTTTATGGTACAGCTGAGCAGCTGAATTGGAGAACCATACAGACATGGTACAGTGGCCTCCAAGGAGCAAGTCTCAGAAGTAGTACAGTCAGATAGATTATCATGGTAAATTAGCTGCAGATGAGGATGGCTACGCTTTCTAGGACTGTCTATGTCATGGATCAACATAGACAACACACCACAGAATTAAGAAAAATTGCAGAAAAGTCACAAGATACAAAAGCGTATCAGGTTTTTTTTATGCTTTTGAATTTTAGTCCATAACCAGTACAGTTTTATAACATTTTGGTTTTGCACTTTTTAACGTATGCTTTATTTTTTTTTAGTCTGTTACTTATTTACTTGTTTAGATCTGAAAAAAATAATGGAATTTTAGACATTCTACAATGCTAAAAATAACTCCAGTATTTTCTCTGCCTTTCGGATAGATAATTAGAATTTACAATTTCTTTGTCATCTGAAGTGAATCAGGTAGATTTACATAAATATATATGCCCTTTATGCTTGGGAAACTTTTTTTTTTTTCATTTAAAGCCTGAGAAAACCTGGTATCTTCAATCTGAGGCACATGTATATGTGTTTTAGACTAGCATGAGGAAAAAAAATGCCTTTCAAGTGAGATTTCCTGCTCTCTTCACCTCTTGTCATCTTAAAGTCACTGTGCTGAATATTTGAATTGCTTAGCAGGCACGATTGCATGCAGAAATAGCTGTCAGTGCAGAAAAAATACATAAGGTAAAAATGAGACAAAACAAGTATCCTACTTCACTGAGCAGACCGAAGAAGGAAACAGGAGGAAAGTGGAATAATTTGGAAGGATAATAGTTCAGAAAGCTAGAAATTGCCGTAGTTAAATAGATTGTCCAAGATTGGTACAGAAAGATTTTCCAAATTAAGTTTCATGGAATGAGTGGAATAAGAACTCCAGATAATCTTAGTGAGCTGATAAGACTGGCTTTTGAAGAACTGTTCTGGCTATGTGGCAGGAAACAAATCAAGTTCATTTGCACTTTAGAAGCTATAAGCAAATTGTGTTGATCTATATTGTGGAAAAAATTCTGACTGATTCTACTGACAGGTATTTTACCAGCCATCATTCTCAGGAAGTACTGACTGATGTTTATTATTGTATGGCTCATTTCACCTGGAAAGAAGATTGCCTCCCTTCCCCATCTTACTTATTTTGATTTTTTAAAGCTTTATTTTTGCAGGTTGGTACGTTGTTTAATAGTTGACCATGTTGTTCTTATTGGAAAACACAAAAAACCCAAACAGACCAACAACAAAATTTAAACATCTGGTAAATAAACAATCGAAGAAGAGACCTTTCACCAGTGAACTCAATGTACAAGCTGAAGTACCATTTAGCTGCTCCACTTTAAAAAAAGAAAGAAAGTGCATTCTTCTTTTACTCAGCTCAGCTTTTGAGTTTGACTATTAAGAAATTTTTCAGTTGTTAAAATACTACTCCACTGAATGCTGATAGGTAACAAATATGTCATCCCTTATGATGATGATTTTTATTTCATTACACTGTGGACCCCATTTTCAGCATCTGATATGCTGAGAGTAAAATGATAAAAAGACAGCTATTAGATCATTAAACAGTCTGTGTTAATCCTGCAATCAAAATCGCATATTAGCCAATGATAATTTAATCTGGAAAAATCCATTACTTCATTCTAGCATGTTTTCTACATCAATGATCTTTATCTAGTCTGAGTCCTAATAGTTAGCAAAAAAACAAAATTACCTTACCTCTCCATAATGTCTTCTGTTAATATTTCCAGTATGACAGCAAAAATCATTATATTAAATAGTATAAAATATATTGTGAGAATTAATTCATGCTGCCCAAAGAATCAGAGTGGAAATCATAAACATCAAGAAAAAAACCCAAATACATATACCTCTGTTTCAATAAGACACACATATTTCACCAAAATTTTACCAAATCCTACAGGTAAGCTTTAGTTAAGAGTAGAAATTTTTTACTGTAGAGGAATATAGACATATATCCTAATTTCTTTAAGTCAGTACATATCAAAGGTAATGAAGTAACTTTTTTTGGTATGCTAATCAGGATCTAATGACATAAGTAATTAAACCATTCTTGGAGCACAGAATCATAGAACAATTCAGGTTGGAAGGCACCTCAGGTGGTCATCTAGTCCAACACCTTTTATGAAATTGGGCCACCTAGAATCAGTTGCCCAGGACCATGTCCAGACACCTTCTGAATAGCTCCAAGGATAGAGCTCCAGAAAATCTCTGGGCAACCTGTGCCAGTGCTCAGTCACCCTCAGAGTAAAGAAGTGTTTCCTGATGTTCAGACAGAACCTCCTGTGTTCAGCTTCTTGTCCTGTCTCTGAGAACCCCTGGGAAGAGCCTGGCTCCATATTTTTTGTATCTTCCTTTCACGTATTTATATGCATTGATAAGATCTCCCGAGACATTTCTTCTCTGGGCTTAACAGTTCCACCTGTCTGAACCTTTCCTCACAGGAGAGATGCTCCAGTCCCTTTACCATTTTCATGGTCCTTTGCTGCAGCCTCTATACTATATGGAAAGACTCTGGGCTATCTCTCTTGTAACTGAGAATGAAGAACTGGACACAGAAATCCAGACGTGGCCTTATCAGTGCTGTGTAGAAAAGAAAGTTCATCTCTTTCAACCTGCTGTCAAAGCTCCAGCTGATGTAGCTCAGCATACCATTAGTCTTTTTTGCTGCAAGGGCACATTTCTGGCTGTTAAATTTCATGTTCCAAAGGACCTCAAAATCCTTTTCTGCAAAACTACTTTCCATCCAGTGAGACCTCAGAATACACAGGTGCATGGGCTTGCTCCTCCTCAGAAGTAGGACTCTGCACTTCCCTTTGTTGAACTTCAGGAGAAGTTCAGTGCTAGAATGCTATCCCATTGGACACTGGGCTGACCAACTACATAGATCAAGACAAGCTATGAAATCTGAAAAGGGCCTTGAATACTCAGGAGCTTGTCTGGTTTTGTTTTTGTTTTCAACTATTCTACAAATAAACTATTAGTATCTAAACCCAGATGGTTTTCCAGATGCCTTGGAAACTCCTTTCATGCTAAAAGTATTCTAATTCTTCCCCATTAAAACTTTGTTTTAACATCTTCTATTTCAGTTATTTTTCTCCTCTAAACCCAGGTTATGGATTTTGTTCATACCGTCTCAGCTACTCTTTTCATGCCATCTCCTTCTCCACATGGCCCCTCAGAGAAGAGTTTTTGACTTGGTCAACCTGTGTTGGAATGTAGTGCTGATTAAACAATACATTCCTCCCAACTTATTTCAAAGATTCAAGCCTTATTTCAATTGGAATTTTATGCTGAATTTTGATCCTAAACTCAAATATGTAATTCCAGAACCTCATTGCTAGCATTTCAGCCCTTCCTGTCAGAATAAATGTATCTAATGAAGCAAGCCATGTAGAAAATAACTTCTAGCATTTTTTTTATTATTGAAACAAATATAAATCATTCCAGAGTTCAGCCCCAAGCGGAGATGATATCTGCCTTTAAAAATAGCTACTTCAAAGAAGTTCAGAACACATTTGCATAAACCAGTTGTCAGATTGTTTAGGCTTAGTTCAAGGAGATGAAAATTAGCTGTAAAATGCCATGTGGGGAATTTGTTCATATGGTGTCCTTTGGGATGAAAAACTCCATAACTTGGATTTTACATAGATTGGTTCAAAGGACAAATTTTGAACTATTTCCCATCCCATTAGGTTAAGTACATAGACATATCTCAATGGAGTATAAATTGCTTTTGTTTGCTTAAATTCTGCTAATAAAAATTCTCCAGAAGGGGTTCACATTTAGTGTAATTAGATAGTTGGCTTCTGTGGTGGTAAATGGAACACATAGCAGAGGAAAAGGCTGTGTTTTGCACTGTTGAATTAGAGACACATATCAGATATGCATCCAGTGTGACTCACTGAAAATAAAAATAACTTTTTCCTCTTCTATTTTTCAAGCTATCAGAAAAAAAAAAAAAAAAAAAAAAAAAAAAAAAAAAAAAAAGGTGGAATGTTGAGAATGTTGAGGGGGTGGCGTATGAGGAGTGTTGGTATTCTCTCCATGTGAATATTACACATTTTGCGGATGGTGAACAAACAAACTACAAGGTTTCTTGAAGAGAGAAGTTAATTATAGTGATCTACAAGAAAGAAACATGAAGCGAGCTCTGCTTAAAAAGGTTTTCTAGAGGGGAACCAGATCCACCATTGCTGAAGTGGTGACATCTCCACAGTACTAGACCATTACAACACTTTGGAAGAGGCTGTTAAAATGGGAGCCTACTTGAGGAAGGACTAAACCACTGGATGAAAAAATAATCTTTACTGATTTTTCAGATTTTCTTAGTTTTAGATTTCCTGTTTGAATTGATGATTAATATTTCCCTGAATTACTCTTGCATAAGAATATATAAGTAAGTTACACTGCAGGCTACTCCTGGTGAAAAAAACAAGATCAGAACATCCCCAGGCATCTAAATCTAGTTCTCTGTGTTGTCAAATTGCCTCTACTGATAAACCTTTAGAGTGGTTGCAAGATCAGGAACTGTAGTGGGACAACAAACAATTTCATTGAGGACATCCTGTTTAAGAAGTGAGATTAACATATAGATAAATCCATGACATCCCTTGCCACTTGTCCTTAACACTGGAAAATAGCCACATTTCATTTATTCGTATAAATCTAAGGACAGAGGATCAGAAATACGGATCAGTCATACATGCCACTGGTTTTCCTTGACCTCGTAATCTCATATATTGTCAAGGGAAAAGCCCTTAAGAAGATTGATTACAGACAAAATCATCAGATGATTAGAAAAACAAGCTGCAATGAGAAATCAGAAGAAAAACCAGCCCAGCGTGACTTAATAGAAATAAAGTGAAAATAAGGCATAGCCTTTTGTACCATTATATCATATGCTTTATCAACTGAAAATGGATAATACATACCTGTGCAAAACTCCCAGGGTTCTTTGTTCTTTGTTTCTTTTCTTGGGTAAGATCAGATGGAAAAATGAGAAAGTCAGCTAAACTTTTGAACAGCCAGTTACTGTTCAAAAAATTTCCAAAATATATTGGCAAATGGTTATTTGTTAAAGTTATTGGCTTACATGGTTTCGAATGGTCTTTTTAATTTGTTTCAGCTTTTTTCCTATCCTTTACCAAAAGCTCTCTTTCCTTTCCTACAGCTTCTTTCTCTTGTTCCTCTGAACACTATCTTTGAAGGGTACGATTTGATACAAGTTTCCTTGGAAGGTCTTATTCCCTTTATTTATTTGAGCCTCAAAATTCTTTAGCTACATACTGGAAGAATCTCACTCTGTGTTTCTTGACAAGTCATTTCTGCTGAATATTTTCTGTTCTGTTTCATTTTATGGAATGAAAGAAAAGGCAGCAGGGCCGAAAGGAAAGGAGCAAGGAAAAAGTCAAGGCAAGGCAAGAGTGGTAGAAATTTAATTTAAATGAGAAGCATAAAACTCCAGATACTTCTCTGCTGATGCCTATAAAAATCAGAGAAGTCTGGGATGGCCATTTGTTTAAAATATTATATTAGGCAGGATGAACCATATGTTTGTCACTGTTCTGGTGTCTCACAGGCTATAATTTGCTCTAAGACATCAAACAAATGTCATATGCCTCCATGAATAAATTGAAATTACTCTGAAAAATGTTTATGCTTCAGCTTAACAGAGACTACCATACGTTTTAGCACTGAATAGAACATCGCTGCAAGAACTTAAAGAGAAAAATATACATGAAGAAATATACATTCCAAGTTTTTTCTCTTTGACACATGTATCTTTATAACATTATTTTTACCTTGAGCAGAAAAAATATTCTAAATTTTTTGCAAGTTTTAAGTAATTATTTCAATAGAGGCAGTAAGGTGATGTGTTTAAAATAACAACATATGGTTCAATAGTGAAGAAAAGGATGGCTGCCAATGAAATAATTTTATAAACATAATAGAATTATTTCAACATCCTTTATGAAGACAATACACATAAATTAAAAATTTGGCCTTCTAACAGCTACAGAACTACTGTCTTAGATGATAAATTGAATTTACTCAAGCTTTAGACCAATTTTTGAATTAGTTTTGTAAATTTTACTGTATATCATGTGTATCAGAATGTGTGTTCATGTAATGAAGTTCTTATCATGAGCAAGATGACAAAATTCATCTGTAATGAACAGAATCACTGTATTTAGTATTTTCCATAGACCTGTACAGCCATTGTCCCTGGATTATTTATGATAGAAAAATAATTTTGTCCTGGGTGAATATATATAAAACTTGAAGCTTCAAAATCATTAATCTTTCTAGGGGCTTTGCTACTGTGCTTGTTCTGCACTGGATATTTTCTGGTTCTGTTGTTGCTCATGATCTGTAGATCTCACACATAAGTAAATGACCAGAGGCACAGTTCATGAATTACTAGTGTAGGAAAGCAGACTTCTCAAATTCTCTGGCTGGTGCATCACACAGAAGATCAGGGTAACATGACAGACACTATGAGATCTGGCAGCTGTCGTTCTGTGGAAAAAAAAAAATAATTGGAAGACAGCTCTCAGTAAAAAAAGCCAAAGAATATAGGATGGTTTCATTGTTAGAAAAAAACAGCTAGTCTAGGATGAAAGACAAAATACTGATGTAGCACAAGGCATATGATGAAGAAAAGATTAATATCAATATTGTTCAGAAGACCAACAAATAATGATCAAAGAATAAACTGCCAAACTCAAATGTGTTTACTCACCAACCAAAATTAGACTGTAGCTGTAACCCAGGGCAAAGTTATATTTCTGTGAGTCTGCTAACATCCAGTTGAATCTTCACTTTGCAGCTGTCTGTGATGCCCTGCAGTGATAAATGAATGCTGGTGTTAAATTTGAAGTGCAGAAAACTGCATAGTTTAAAACAAAATTAATAGATAAGGATAGCCTTAAAAATTATTCCTTGTATAACATCTGAAGCTTGGAGGTGAAATGATAAACCTCCATTTTTTATTACGCCTCAGAAATCTGTGCTACCAAGACCATGAAACAGCCATGTGATGTGCTTATGGTTTTCTTGGAGGCAGAACCATTTCTGCACCATTGTGCAGAGTCCTTAGACTGGATGCATTTTGTCAGCTGTCAAGATAAAAATCAAAAAGCTGCTTGCATGCTGATATGAAGGAAGTGCCAAAAATAAAGCCTGAGTGTTGAATTTATTGGCTCTAATAAGACTGCAAGGCAGGAATGCTGGGATATTACTTTTGAATCCCAGCTCTTCATCATAGGATATTAATTTCTTATAATGACTTCAGTGGACTGTGTTTCCTTAAAAACATGATGTCAATAGCTGTTTCTTGGCTCAGTGACAGTACTGAGAATTGATATGTAAATAGTAATTCCCAATTTAAGTAAATTTCATTTAGTCTGTAATGTTTAAGCCCTGACAACATCTGGACCACTACGTATGGTCCTGGGCTACTATGCACAAGTGAGACATGGACATACTAAAGTAAGCCCATGAGAAGAAGATAGCCCATAAGTAAAGAAGGTAGAGACAGTCATTGACCACAAACTGAAATAGAAGAACTTCTGTTTAAATTAGAGAATTCTTTTTCACTCTCTGAAAGCCAAACACTCAAACTATTTGTCCAGAGAGGCTGTGTCTCCAGCCTTGAAGATACTCAAAACTCAACTGGACCATGTCCTAGGCAACCTTCTGTAGCTGACTCTGCTTGAGCAGAGCATTGGAGTAGGTGATCTCTAGAAGTCCTATACAATCTCAGTGAAACTATAATTGTATGGTTGTGTGCAGTATCTAACTTTTCAGTAAAATGGAATATAGAATTTCAGTCTAAGTAACAGCTTTCTATAGAATCTGGTGTCCATTGCCAGAAGCAAAGGATTCATGTTCCTCCTTCAATTTCTGTATGGCCATGTAAGATGTGAGTACAGCCAAGATCAGACACCTGACATATGGTAAAGACTATATCTGTCTTCCCCAGCTTTCATGTGGTACTTCTAAAACTTTAGAAAGAGTTATCAGATGTTTAGTCTTCAGTTTTTCCTAGCCCTTCCCATTGAAGATATTTCTCTTTTTGTAAAATAGCTTCACAACTATTAGGCTTAAGACAAACTAAGAAGGATCATATATAATCATAGTCTATACCATATCTTCCACCTAGGGTCCCAAGAGCTGAAGAATCTGGACTGTGTTCCTTACCTACAAAAAAAAAAAAAATTCATCTAATGTCTTTCCATTGCTCAGTTTCACATGGTGCAGTGATGATTTCTATGTGTAATGCTTGGAGATCTTAAATAAAACCTGATTTTTTTAAAGGTGTAGCACTTTGGTAAATGGTACAGTCTTCCTGAAATTCCAGAGTTTCATTTATCTTCCCTTCTGAAAGATAGCTCAGTCACTGAGACTCTGACCTCATTGTGTAAGGTGAATCTAAAAAAAAAAATCCTGCATAGGATCTTTGGCCTCCAGGAATATTTCTAACACCTTAAATTACTAATTTATAAAAAAAAAAAACCAACCCGAACAAGCACAAAACCCACAACAAATCTGATTTAAGATTGGTGGGAGGTTCACTGAATAACACTTTAAATGTTCACAATATAGTTCCCTCCCATGCCAGAGGAGGAAAAGAAGGCATTTCTAAGGTATTAATCTGTAAGGTTTGAAATATTTACTCTAGATCAGCATTAATAATAACTTGAAACTGACACTTTCCGTGGACATAAAAGAAGCTTAGGTTTTCTTGCTTAGTGATAGATATGTAGAAATTCATATTTGAATTTCAGGTGAATTTGACCTACAGTTTTCCAACAGAGTAGTTTTCACTTTAAAAAAAAAAAAAACCACAACAAAAACTAATACAATGAAAAGAGCCTGCTCATTCTGGGAAAGTGGCATAGAGCCTTCTGATTATTTTATTTTCAGTTCACTTGTCTAGTCTAGTATGTAATATTTACATGTGTAGATGGACAGGAAAAGTCTATAAATCATAAAATCATTATTTTCTGCCTTTCTTCCATGGAACCTGAAGTTCTGATGTTTACAAACCAAAGGAATTTTTATTTTATATGGTAGACATATATACATATCTCATAATTAAATAATCATAAAAAATAATTTAAGAAAACATTACAGTTAAATTATCCTAAAGGAATTCTGTAAGTGGACCTATGTTCCAATCATGAAATGCAATCTTTACTTCAAAGTAAAATTAGTTATGAGTGATGTTCATTTGACAAGAATGGATATTGATTTAGTACATTCAGCAAACACTGAAAATCCCTGGTGAACCAGGGGGTATTTGACATCATCTGCTCTGATAAGGGCAGAGGATTTTGACAGTTTTATTTAAATGAACTATTGAAAGAGGAGTTAGCTCTAGACAGGAGCTAGCTTGAGGAGATTCAGAAAGCATCCTAATGCTGGATTCAAGGAATTGTGGAACTAGCTGAAAAGAATCAGAAAAGTTACAGATTACCAATGAGGAACCCAATGGTTTTTTATTTAATTTTTTTAAAAGGAACATTAAGATGATCAGTTGAGATATACTCAATTTCTGTAGCAACAATAACTCATCTTGCGGGAGTTGCACTAGTAAACTAATCAAGAGTGGCAGGAAAGAGAAAAAGTAAGTATTCATTTAACACAGAATTGCCAAGTCCTGAATTAATCATGAGGTGAAAAACAAAAGTTTTCCTGCAGTTGTTTGGTGTTTCTTTCATTCACGTAATTGCTAGAGGTCTTGCTCAGAAATCTGAAGAGCTGGGATTGCAATCACTGTATTTGCTACTGACTCATGACCCCCAGTCATATTTTTGTTGATTATCTCAGCTTGAAAATTACTGATTCAGCCATGATCAGAATGCATTCCACTGTAAACTAGGAAATAATGTCACACAGTTATAAACAGAATAAAGGCCATATGTACACAACAGGGCATTCCATCTTCAGAATTTTGAAAAATTGTGATAGATAGATAGATCTGGTTAACATGATGTCCAGTGCAACGATATAACAGGCAAAGATAATTTGTTCCTTCTACCTATTTCTTCCCTTACATATAAATGGAAATATTTAATAGGATTTAAAGAAGTTATACTACTAGTGTCATGGACTGCTTTATTGGAATCCTATATGTAATTCAGATGCTGAGACTGCTAGAAGAACATTGAAACCTGACTAAACTGCATTTGACCATAAATTTAAATACTCCCAGTGTTTCTACAGTATCTTTGTCTTAATTGTAATGTACTAAACAGAAGAATACTAAACTGTGTTTTTCTGGATGTAAAAAAAATCTTAAATTTCTGAGTGCTTATTTTTAAAGAGAACAAGAGAAGAAATTTTTTCCATAAAGTTTCCTGAGAATTTGATTTGCAACTGAGGTATTTATTCAGCTATTTAGAAAGTGAAAGCAACAGAAAAGAGAAGTTATATATCGCTTTAAATGTTCAATCTCAAAATTAAGGATTATTATTTTTCATTGGGTAAATATACACTAAACCAAAGCACAAGAAAATCCAGAGAACAGGAAAGAAATCCCAAAAAGATTCTGAGATAACTCTTAAAAATTGAGTCAGATGTAATGAGAAAAATGAGGAAAGAATATGTCTGAAAGTGCTATTTATGCTCCTGAGATAAAGGCATTTCCTTTAATTTCTAGACATTCATCTAAGTTGGAGTTTTAGCTTTGATTTTGAGGTACAACTTTTCTAGCCTGATGCATTCAAATTTGAACAGAAGGTTCAGAAGAAGTGACTGTGGTTGTCCATGCCATTAGGGAGATCACCAGTGATTCTCTGGTAATAGACATTGTTCCCAGGGAGTGCTCCAGGCAAGATGTTGTGCCAGTGGAGCAAGACACAGCTGTTGGACACAAATCTGTCATTGTGACAGGTTAGGAAGCAGGTGTGAAAATTCAATCACAGTACCTTGTTTTTTAAAAACAACGCTTAACAAGGCAGGTAGTAAAAAGATTAGGGAACTATTTTATCCTTGTTTGTGAAGAAACACAATATCTTTTCTGTAAAATAAATTTATAACAGTTTTCAAAGGCTGGAAATTGAAGCCAACCAGGTAGGGCTGGTGATAACATATGCTAGGCAGGATAGTAAGTAATTGTTAAAAAAACCTCAGTAGTTGCAGAATATTCTTCGTTACTCTAAGTTTTTCACAGGGAGCTGTGTATCATTAAAAATAGAGCTTTTTTTAAATTCTAGCCATTGTGAAGAAAATTGCAATAAATCTTATATATATTTTTTTTTCCAAACTCGCTACACCAAGTTGTGAAAATGTGGATAGAGAGCCTAGATAATTGACATTTGAACTTTTAAGTGAAAATGAGACTCATTTATCTTGTCAAAAATGATTGTGGTAAGAACAATAGTTGGACAGTTTTGAAATCTGAGCTACTAGTTCTTGATAAGTATTGGCCCGTGCAGCTCATTGTAATTTCCTTTACTTTCACAAATAATCAGTCTCTCACTACAATTGAAGTGTGGCCTATACTTCATCCTCCTTGTACTAAATTTCAGAAGGGAAAAGAATACTTAGATTTACTGTAAATGTTTCCATGAAGAATTAAGATATTTTGTATTATGCTATGTTTTGATAGTGACCTCCAGCACTGGTGGAATGATCTCTAGGTATTTCTTGCCTTTTTTTAGTTGTTGCTGTAATTATTTCTGTTATTATTTACAAAGTTTTAAGAACTGAAATTTTTGTCTGTCAAGCATATTTAGTAAAAAGGCATGATGTATGTTTTTAATGTTCACATTCACAAAATAAAACCAAGTTATTATTATACTATATATCTGCTTGTAAGAAACAATGATAGCATAAACACAAACTTCTCATAAGCTTTTGACACCAAAAATGTAAATAGATTGCTCAGTATGATCCCATAGTATTTTCATCTGCCTTATTTTCTTTATTACAACCTAGCACATGGTCAGGCACAGCCCATGGTCCTAGTGTTGTTTTCAAGGGGACATCCAACACCTGTATCCCTGAGTGTGGGAGCACTTCTGCTCTGTAGCTTTTGTGCAGTACCACTGATACCAGGAGCAAGGATGAAGTTAAGATCAGAACCTGGTCTCATGCACTGGAAAAGAATAAATACTCCTTCATTTTCTTTGTATTTTAAGCATTATGTATGAAGTAGCAATTGATTCCAGGATACCTTAAGGACTGCGTTACTTGATGTTGAAGGTTAATCCTAGTCAGAAGCGCACTCAGTCCCCCACAGTGGGATAAGGAAAAGAATAAGAAGGGTGAAAGTGAGAAAACTTGGTGGAGATAAAAACAGTTTATAAGGGGGGAAAAAAAAAAAAGGAATTTGTTCACAATTTCCCATTGGCAAGCAGGCGTTCAGCCGTCCCCAGGAAAAGAGGACTCCATCACGTGAAAAGGTTAATTTGCAAGACAAATGCTGTCACTCTGAAAGTCCTTCTTCCTTTTTTCCACAGATTTATATGCTTAGCATGACATTATATGGTTTGGGAAAACCCTTTGGTCATTTGGGGTCATCTGTCCCAGCTGTGCTGCCTCCCCATGCTTTGTGCAGCATAAGAAGCAGAAAAAGCCTCAACTCTAAGTTCTGCTCAGTAATGACAAGAATGTCTCTGCATTATCAGCTCTGTTTTCAGCACAAATCCAAAACATAGCCCCATAGTAGCTACTGTGAAGAAAATTAACTCTATCCAACTAAAACGAGTACACTTAGCAAGTCAGAATCACCAGAATATGCTTTCCTTCAGATCTAGGTTTTTGTTTCTTCATGTTTGTGTTTACAGAACTATATCTCTTGAAGGAATTAAATGCATGACAAAACACATAGTGAAAGAATTCTTGGCTGAAGGATGTATAGGAGGCCCTGGTGATGTGACTTGGGTGCTCCCCTGGTTAACCAATTGTTTCCTTCTGCTCTGCAGTGGAAAAATGTTGTGTTGTTCCTGTAATTTGGGTTAGAAGACTAGTAATATTATAATTGAATTTGTAGTTGAGAACAGTTGATGAAGTCAAAGGCCTTTAAACTGTAACAGAGCTATGCTACCAGCTCTTTTCCCTTCTGTTTCCTTCTGCTTACAAATTTTGGACTTAATACCATTTACTTTTGCTCATGTTGTCAAAAAAGGTTTCATTAATTTGCATCAACTACAGATTCCCCTTTGAGAATCCTCTTATAAATTAATAGGATTTGATTGCTCACACATCTACATGCAAGTTAATATGATCCAACAGGCATTGCTTCTGCAAATAAACAAACAGTGTGAAATTATAATTACAACTAGTAAGTAGAGCAAGAGAAGCAAATTTGTCTAATTTTCATGCAAGCTTAATGTCTACTTTTTTTCCTTTCTTTAATTTCATTTAAAAGACATTTCTTTCTGCTCTGGAAGTAATAGAAAGCATGAGGCAGCAGTGAATAATACTGAATATGAATTATAATACATCAGTGTTCCATATGTTAATGTGTTGTAGTGACAATTCTAAGTGATATTGAATAAATAAAATTGATAAATAAAATTGATAAATAAAATTGAATTGTTACCTAACCTAGACTTGTCTTCATACCTAAACTGATTTATATACTTGCAGCACCAGAGTGTAGTAGTAGGGCAAAGTTTTTCAGTTTTAACCATGAATTCCGAACATCTTACACCCAATTATGTCCAGATAACAAAATTCTGGATTTGGTGAGTGTGATAGGTGTCTTATGTGTGTTATTCAGTTATGCCTGAGGTGAGGCAAAAGAGCAGCAATGAAGAATCTATATTTGCTTTGCTGTTGCTACATATCAGGTCAGGCAAAGTATTTAAGAAACAAGAGACTGCATTTGCAGAATCAACAGTTGCACAGCCTCACTGCTGAGTGATTTTTGCAGGGTGCAGTTGGACAGAAAAATTTTCTGGCTAAGGAAATGAGCTGTCAGAATAGTGAAGCCTTTGGATGGAGCTGTGAGGGCTTTCCTGAAATGAGGTCCAAGCAGAAACAGCAGGCCTTGGAAACTACAGAAAGGAAGAAACTTTCCTAAGGCTCAAGAAGGACTTCACAGAGTTTGTTACAAGGCAAGCAACCTGAAAAGCTTTTCTGTGAAGAAGACTGAAAAAAAAAAGGTGGAGGTGTTACACTTTTAATCTAATCCAAGTCATAGGTTTGTAGTAGTACTATATCTCTCTTAGACATTGGGGTTTTTTGTTTTGTTTGTTTGGTGGGTTTGTTTGTTTCTTTGTTTTTTTACTATCTAAAAGGATTGGTTTTGGTTATGTTTTTGTGATATCTGATTTTTGTGATTCAAAAGTTTTTGACATTTGAGGGTACTTAATTTATGGAAATATGCTGGCAGATCCACTTCAAAGGTTTGTCTCTCAGGGCCTCAGTGAAAAACTTTGGTGTTGATACATTTAGAGACAACCTACTGATGCAGATAGACTTCACAAATTAAATAAAGTTTAAGCTATTTGTTGAACTCAAAATAGCAATCACTACACTGTTCCTTAGTGCTATAGAAAGCTATGATAGATTGATTTTTAATTGGCATATTCATTTTTTTAGATTGAGGCATTATCTTAGTCAACAGCATATTTAAGTCACACGAATAAAACAGCTGATTCAGAATAAATCAATCATTCTTTCAGCATTCTCACTAAGTGTTGTCCAAAGAACCATTGTGAAATCAGTCTGCAGTGGTTTTTGCAGACAGTTTTTTTCAATGACAGTATAATAATGACTTGTTCAGTGGTGATAGTTCATTCATTCATAGAAGAAGCAATTTGATTGAAGATGATCAAAGTGACTGGCTAAACAGACTTTGATATATTGTGACTTTGAACAATTATTTCCAGAAGAAGCTAACTTAAAAAAATGAGCTCTTCATATCATACAAGCACACTCTTTGGCTCCCAGTCCTTCAAGATTTTACCTACTTGTTACAGGGACTTCAATTAAGGGGTCGACAATTAAGATGGCTGTCATTTACAATGTCATTGAATGTAGAGAGGACGAGAGATAAAAGTACAGTTTTTTACTGGCTAATTATATGGATTTGCATTGTGTCCTGATCTGAATGGAAAAAAAAAAAAAAAGAGAGAGAGAGAGAGAGAAAGAGAAAAAGAGATTGCTCAGAACTGGAATAAAGGATTGCTGAAGTCTCTGCACCTAAGTAGAGATTTTTCTCCAGTGATAAGTTTTGAGAGGGAAAGGGAACTCTGATTCAGATAGAGAAGATTTGTTGTGAATCCTGATGGATTGCAGAGCAGTGACAAAAGATTGGAAGTAAAATCCTGTCCTCCTTGCAGAGTGGAAAGAAAAAAACAGCTATCCAAAAAGAAGCGAAACTGCAACAGCACTTTACTGTTTCACCGTTAATCTTTTATCTTGATTATCATTCAGTGCACAAGGAGAAAAGTAGAGGAAAATAGAATTTGGTGAGAATGGTGAGTGTTAAGTGGTCATGGTAGTTTAATTAATTGTGCTAACTTAAAAATGGCAGCGTGTAACTTCTGAGTACGTTGAATGCTGTGAATCAATGGAAAAGGTCTCCACAGATGTCAATCCAATTTACACAAGGAAAATATGGAAAAAACCTTATATGAAAATTTCTGCCATATTCTTGGAGCTATATGGTAGTGGGTGTCACTAGTATCTCAAGAGAAGACCCACAGAACTAAACTAATAAAAGACATCACAGTTCTATTGAACTTACAGAATAACAAGATTTTTTGATGTTTGGGGGTTTTTTGTTGTGCAGATCTGTTGAGTAGCATGGAGATTATTACTGCCCAATTACAGTGACTGCACTATTTAAAAGGTCTGCACAAGATTTTTTCAGCTGAAACAACTCAAAATTTTCATGATTTTTAATAAATTTTTTCTAGTAAAAGGACAAGGGGTAATGCTTTTAAACTAAAAGAGGATGCATTCACACTAGATATAAGCAAGAAATTTGTTATGAAGAGGGTGTTGAAACACTGAACAGGTTGACCAGAGAGATGGCAGATGCCATATCTCCAGAAGCATTCAAGATCAAAGGTGTCTGGTCTCTGAGCAACCTGATCTAATTGAAGATGTCCCTACTCCTTACAGGTAGGTTGGACTACATGAATTTTAAAGTTTCCGTTCCAACCCAAGCTATTTTGTGATTCTATACTTTTACCAAAGCACTTAAAAGAATTTTCAAAGACAGTATGGGAAGACACTGTGTGTAGAAATAAGAAAAGTACTCTACTTTAGGAAGTTAATTTTGATCCTATTCTTTAATCTGTAGATAAATTATGAGTTAGACAATGAAAAGAAAAATAAGCTGATTTAAAAAGCGAAAGTGTGGAAAGATAGAAAAAGAAACAACGATTTACAAAACAGTTAGCATGTTAAGCCATTTAGTAAAAGTTTAAAAGGTTGGTGTTGTCAACTTTGTAAATACCCAAGTATTTACAAGTCAATCTGAACCTTCAAGTGCTTCCCAATTTCTATTGTGTGTTTGAAATTTTAAAATGGCCAATAAAAATAATTGATACTTTATTAATATTATCTTTGTTTGTTTAGTCATTTTCAAAATAGTAATTTTACACATAACTACACATGTTGGTAATATAATATGTAACTACACATTTGGTTTGGTAATTATACTGAAAGTCTTACATGCACCACACTGAGATTTTAATTTTTTTTTAAAGAGGCTCAATGTGGCTAAAGAAGCAAAAATTGATATTTTTTGTTCATTAAAAAAAATTGTTGAGGTTTAGGTTGCTGACAGTCATTTTAAACAGAAAAAAGAAGGACACCAGACAGTGTCTGGAAACATATACATGTTAGGGATCAGAGTTATATTAGAAGGAAAAATATACTTAGTATATTTCCCCTCTGACTCCAGTGAAACTGAAAAGGAATTAATTTTGAAGTCAGTTGCATCCAATGACAGTCACATGATTTGTGGTGGGTCTTTTCATTGAATGTGTAAACATAAATTGAATGTATGTCTAATTTAGTGTCTTTGCCCCTTGGGAAATCCCATGGAAGAAAATTTTGTTCACAAGTGTCTTTTTCAGTATAGAGCAAAAAAACACTGTGATTGTTATTTTAAACAGTCACTGGCAGGATGGAGAAGGAGCAGAGGAAACAGAATAAGCTTAAGAGAATGTGAACATCCACGACTGCAAATGTTGGCCTTGACACAGTAGAGGCTTGTACCAGAGCTTAACTTTATGCTCTGTAAGCAGTCCCGGTGAATCTAGCTCAGCCGGTCAGAGGGCATAAGACTTAAGTGAATATACAGAATAATTTTTGCAGAATAATAAGTTTGGTTGGTTTTGTTGTTTGTCTTTTTGTTTGTTTTTGTTGTTTTGTTTTGATTTACTGAGGAAGATGCAACAGGTCATTAGAGCATAAGAGGACAATGGATCTGACTGAAGGCATAGATGGGTTTCTTCAAATTTTCACTTTACCTCTTAGAAGGTATAGAGTGTATTTCTGTGAATTTCAAAGTAGCATTTTTCTTATTTAGATTATGTCAGTGTTAATTGCTGTGGGGTTTTTCTGCAAAAAAGGATTCAGAGGAATTCAAATAAAAGTATTATTTAATAATTATAGAATATTTCATATTATTTCAATATTAACCAAAAAATATTTCTCTCAATTATAAAACCAGTGATAAAACAATGAAACAATACACATCTCTCTGTAATTCAGAAATCTAAAACTTATTTTAGGATTCTTTCTAACATCTATTTAAAAGATAACCAACTGAGAAAGAAATGCCTACAAGATAGGCATTGTGAGTCCCAGCCTGACTGCCTCAGCTACACTTCATGGACCCATATTTTTTTAATGCATCTACCCTTGAGATCTCTCTTATTAAACTGACTGTCCTAAGTGATGTAAACTTTTTTAGGGGGGTTTCTTGCACATTGGGTGGAATGAATCATGTTAATGTATGTAACCTGTTACTCCTTCATCTTCACTGACAATGGCGACACATTTCTACAGGTTTTTGTTCTGTGAAGTTAAGGAAGGACTTTTTCTACTTTATTTGCCTCAGAAATATTGGCATGATATTGTAACCACAGCTATTTCATAAAGCTATGGGTTTATCTGCCTTGTCAGACAGATTATTAACATATTAGCAGGCTAAAAATTAGCCTGGAATGTTTTTTTAAGTGGGTGACCCATCTTTGGTGGCTGCGCTTGATTTTATGTAGTACACACAGCAGCGTACATGATGCAAAGGTAGAGTGGTTTCTCATCCTGAAATTGAACACCACCTAAGGTATGTTCAAGTTACTTTCCTTTTTGGCTAAAACTGAAATTTTAATACCTCAGATATCTATCTTTATTCAGTAAGCTGATACAATGTTTCTGTGGGATTTAGATTAGACAGCTCTGCTTGCTTTACTCTTGCTTGAAGCTGTATTTTAAAGCAAACTTCAGGAGATGGATTGCAATGTGTAGGCCTGAAGTCTCAGTCAGGAAATAAATTACCTTGTTTTTATGTCTGGACTTAAGATTATTTCTGTGAAAGTTTTGGAAAACCTTTCTAACTATGAAGAATCATTCACAGGCTGAACATAAAGGATTGCTACCACTTCACTGATTTTTCATGTTTGCCTTAATGATTTGCAACCAAACTTAACATGAGACCAAATTCTGTAGAGAACTGCTCTTGACACTGGTAGTTAAATCATATTGTGCATATTTATGAGTTACATATACCAGGAAAAATATATTTGTCTTTTAAAAAAAATTATTTAATTTTTAAAATGTATTGAATCATGCTCACTCTTTCAAGAAAAGGTGAATGGAAGTGGCAGGAATAAGACAGGTCTTCACAGACCTGTGAATACTATGAACGCATGGTAATCATCCAAGTTCAGTTCAATCTTATTGTGAACACTGCAATATCTGGTTGCATATGAAGTGTTAAAGTGCAGAATATTAATAACAAAGATCACAGTAAAATGAAGATAATTCCCCTAGTAATTTTAACACTGAGGGCAACAGTTTAAAACAGAATAAATTATTTGCTTCTCCTTTTATCATATTTTGCTTGTTTTATCGCTCATTTCCATCTTCTACAGTATGTGAAGAAAAAGAAGAGAAGAAAAAAATATGGGATAAGTTGTGCTACTTATTATGAATTAAAATGAATGCTAGAATGTGCTTAACATTTGAACTTGTCTCTGCTTGGTAAGTTCTGAGTTGGGAAAAAATGAATTATGATTTATTTTTTTTTTTTACTGAAACTAAACTCTGGGAAAAATGTTTAAAAATTACTTTTTTCAGTAACTATTTCCATTAATATGAAATATAATTAGAGGTTAACAAGAAAGAAGAAGAGCTGAAAACAACAGATTTCATGTTGGTTATTAGCTCTCTCCAGTAGTAAAAAAATATTTTATCTTTACTGTGGAAGTATTAGGAAACAGAACTATATTTAATATTTCTGTATGAGACTTCATCGTTCTCTTGCAGTTTCTTGACCTTAGCTGAATATTAAAAATTAGGCCCAGGGAAAATAGATTTCCTCTTCATCATGATATGGTTTTAAACATTCTAATATCTTTAAACCTTTCCTAACAAATATTTGCTTAACCTGCCTTTAATATCTCTGGTGACTGGAATCCAAAAAACTCCACTGCTAATCTGAGAACTTCCTTATTCTTTCTGTATAAGAAAATATTGGTTTTCAATTACTGTAGTCTGAATTATTTTTTTTTCCATTTAGATGGATTGCTTCTTATCCTCTCTTCTGAAATAGATTACTCCACTACTCATTGCATCATTACTAATTCTTTAATAATTATATTCCTTAATCGATCAGAATTATTCTATTACTTTGTAGACTTCTGATTGTGGAGTGAAACATTGATACTAGCCTGAACTAAACCTGATGAACCTGTTTAAACTTTACAGTACAATGATACATGAAAATTTTACTCTGGAGTATAGGGAGTACAAATTTATTATATTTAGAAATTTATTATATGTATTAATAGTATGTATACACTAATATATATATATATCCACACACAAAATTATAGGGGCTTCCTGCTAAATATTTACAGGTACAAACAGTTTGAAATGTATCATATTATGCAGGAAATATGAGAATAGATACCAATAGATTTAGTCGTGCTGGTTAGTAAGCAATTCTGACAACTCCAGCTCTTCGTTATTTTTCTTTGTTCATTCTTTAATTTCCTCTGGGAATCTTATCAGAAAATGGCAAAGCGTAACAAATGCAAAGAAAATGTCCTTATCAGATTGAATAAGGAAAGAAAAAATGCAATACAGTAGATTTTGATGTGAGAGTGTGCTGATGGAAATCTCAGCTCTGACGTCTTGCTAGGGTCAGTCTGATTGGAAAGGTTACAGTGACACGGACAGCAATCTTACCTTCTTTTCCTGAGATCAATTATGGAAACATTTAGAAGATAAAAAATGATAGAGTCATAGAATAGTTTGGGTTGGAAGAGACCTTTTAGATCATCTAGTTCCAAACCTGCATAGGCAGGGACACCTCCCACTATACCAGTTTGCTCCAAGCCCTATCCAATCTGGCCTTGAACATTTCCTGTGAACAGGGGTACACAGCCTCCCCAGGCAATCTGCTCCAGTGTCTCATCACTCTCACACTAAAGAATTTCTTCTTGATGTCTAACCTAAAAGTATTCACTTCCAGTTTATGAATTAATCTTCAGGTAAAGAAATAATGTATATGCAGTTAAGTACAAGTATCAGCATAGCTGTGTGCCATATGTTTTACAAAGGAATGTCAAATATTTTTTTGATAGAATGGGAACAAAATTATGATAACGAGTGAAGGAGAGACATCAAAACCTGCATAGGTTAGGAATTATAATAATTATTTTAATTGGTTTAGGAAGATTAGGAATAAACAAAAGTTTCCTGACAATTAATAACAAATGGAAAAAAGATTTGGAAAGAGAACTGGAAAACTGAATAGAACACAGGAAAGAATCAGTGTAGAACTAAAGGGCTGATATGCACTTCAGTACATCACCACAAAACTCACCACTATACCATGTCCTTAAGCACCATGTCTACACATCTTTTAAAGATCTCCAGGGGTGGTGAGTCAGACACTTCCCTGGGAAGCCTGTTCCAATGCTTGACAACTCTTTTAGTGAAGAAATTTTTCCTAATATCCAATCTAAACCCCCCCTGGAACAACTTGAGACCATTTCCTCTTGTATTATCCCTTGTTACTTGGGAGAAGAGACTAACCCCCACTTAGCTACAACCTCCTTTCAGGTAGCTGTAGAGAGCAATGAGGTCTCTCCTCAGCCTCCTTTTCTCCAGCCTAAATAGTCCCAGTTCCCTCAGCTGCTCCTTGTAAGACTCATTCTCCAGACCCTTCACCAGCTTTGTTGTCTTTCTCTAGATTTGCTCCAGCACCTCAATATCTTTGTAGAAAGAGAGCCTAAAACTGAGCACGGTATTTGAGGTGTGGCCTCACCAGTGTTGAGTACAGAGGGGTCAATAACTTCCTTAGCTCTGCTGTCCCCACTATTTCTCATACAAGCCAGGACACCAGTGGCCCTCTTGGCCACCTGGGCACACTTCTGGCTCATATTCATTTGTCTGTCAATCAACACACTCAGGTCCTTTTCCTCTGAGTAGCTTTCCAGCCACACTTCCCTACGCCCATAGGTTTGTATGCAGTTGTTGTGACCCAAGTGCAGGTCCTGACACATAGCCTCTCATACAGCTGGCCTTGGCCCATCAATCCAGCCTGTCCAGATCTGTCTGTAGAGCCTTTCTACCCTCAAGTATATCAACATCCCTGTCCAGTTTATTATTGTCAGCAAATTTACCACAGGTGACCTTGATCCCCTCATCCAGATCAAGATATTAAAGAGAAATGGCCCCAACACTGAGCCAAAATCACCCTCCAAACATCACATCACCCATAACTCCTCACCTGTCTGCAAACAACAGGGGAAAATGGAGGCTATAGAAACAATGGAGGGTAAGAGTAGTAGAATTCTGGAACTAAATGACTAGACTTTCAAAATGAAGCTAAAAGAGGAGGTGAATCCTTCGTGATGAAACCATGATGACAAAGTGAAGGAAAATTTTAAAGACAACAGAGTTAACAATAATTTGCAAAGAAAAAGAAAATTTTTTGTATCTATGTGTACCTCTGTGTATGATTATTTTTACATTGTATGAATAAAAGAAAAAATACTGTAAATCTCTTTATCCTCCACACTTAAAAAGTCTAAATGGCTTAAGAATTGAACAGGTGAAATGAAAAACTTGTGTGTGTGCAGAAACTTCCACAACTGCAGAAAATAATTTTAAAAATTAAAAGAAAGCATGCACCATAAAAAGATGATGCTGATACTGTTTGTATTAGACGATAATCAGATGAGCATATGCTTTTCATAAAAGGAGTTCTACCCCAAGCTGTAACCTATACTTTATACTGCAAAGTAAGTCATTTCTGCTTCAATCTATTTAGCTACCAGTGTGTGAATGGAAAAGGCTCCTTTGCTAAACTGAGGACAAAGATGTTTTTCAGCAACGAATGTAGTGATATTGCTGAAGGCAAACACTTTCTCCTGTTGTCAAGCCCTTCGGCATAATGTGTTCACCATGCCATTTTTTGCATTGTGCAAGGACCCTTTTTTGTCTCTAAAGCATTTTAGAGAGTTTATGTTCAACTGTGAGGCCAAGATTGCCTAAGTATATGTTTGGGAGGAAAGTAGTTTTTCTGCCAGCCTCAATTTTGATACAATGATTGATGACTTGTACTCAGAAGAATATGATAGCCCCGTTTCACTATCACAGTAGAGTGGATTTCATTTGAGTAAATCTAAATAAAACAAATGGTGAGAGTATAGTATGTGAAAAAGCTCTAGGGTAATGATCTTTTATGTCCTTTTTCTTCTTTGTCAAACAGAGAATATCTCTGTTCTTAATTTTTTTTTTTTTTCTTTTTGGTACACAGTTGCAGAACACTTCATATGGTACAGAATTTAAGGAGGACAAGTTTGCATTAGTATGACAAGCATAATGGTGCCAGTTAGCATTTCAGAACTTAGAGACAACAAACCATCTGGGGGAAGGGGTAAGTTAAGGTCAACACATGAATAAGAATAAAAAGCTGAGATGAACTTTTTTCATCTGCAGCAGTTATACTGCCAAAAGATTGATACTGAAGAGCTAAAATCAAGTATTGTATGTTCCAGGAATAAAGTATTCGTAAGTTTCAGTAGATCTGTCACATCACTCTTGTTCCAAGCACATGGCTTTAGCAGAATTAAAAGCTCCTCTCAAGCCAATGGCATCTACTTCAAAAGAAAGACTGGTACGGCACTATTTAAAACATATTTTGTAGTAAGTTGAAGTTCCTCATGAAAAAAAGAAAATAAGTTGATGGGGTGACAGAAAACTGATCTTATTAGTAACAGCTTAAAATTGTGCAAATTGTCTCCTACCCTAAGGGAAATAAAAAAAATTAGCCATACAAATTTCACTAAGCCTGACTAACTTTGTCAGTTCAATGTAGACTTCAGACCGAGTATTGTTTTATGTACACATGTGTATCTGTTTACTTATTTCTGGCACCCAAATATACTGGAAAACAGGCAACTCTCCTTATCAACATGCAGTACTTTCAGGAAGTTCATGCAATGCTTACGTGCAAAGTGATGCACATGGGCAAAAATATAGTAAGTGTAAAGTTGTACTTTCCTATCACAGCTTATCATACATCATAAACATGATCTTGATCCAGTTCTTCTATGTGTATGTCAGTGATTATTTTTAGGGTTTTTTTCATGAAATCAAGTCAAATAATGTATTTGGAAGTATATGTATTTCATATGCAATTGACAATGAAGTAGAAGTCTTTCCCATCAAAATCGTTATGCCAGCTTAGACAAACAGTGACTGATTTTTGTAATGTTCTGGGATAAAAAAAAAATTTAAAAAATCTTCATTTTAAATGAGAAATGTTCTTCCGAATTAAGTGTCCATGTAGATAGCTTGTCTAATATATAATTTCTTAAACTTACCCATAATTTCCCAGTTTTATAGAAACATATATAGTTGCGCAGCAACCTTTGTCCATACTCTTTGTATTTCAAAACACTAATACTTAAAAAAACCAAGAAAACCAACAAATGAATAAAGTCGGAGTTTCTTTATGGATCTTCTTTAATAGCCTAATGTAAACAACAAAGTTTGACCTAGAGGGAGACAAAATATCTCACATGTCCCTCATAGATTTCTCTCTTCTGACATCTAAATAGAAAAATCAGTATAAATATATATTTCATTTTTAGAAATCAAGGAAAGGAGGCAATTTCCATCTCAGCACAGCTATAGCTAGGCTGCTAACAGCACCTAGCTTCTCTCTTTATATCATAGAAAATCTTTTACAAGTTAGCCAGGTGTACAATAAAAGCCAAAAGAGAATATGATGCCTAGGAGAAATTCACATAGATAATGAACAAATTGGGGGGAAAAGTGTCATTACATTTGTAAGGTAAGATCTTGTCATGATTTAGCAGTGTGGGCAGACCAAAAACCAGAGCACACAATTGCTCTCTATTACCCCCCTCCACCCTCCCAAGGGAAGATAAAAGGGGAATAAGGATGAGGGACTTAAAAGTTGGAAATTAAAACAGGAACAGGTTTACTAGGACAGAAGGAGGGCAGTAACACATGGGATAAGGAACAAATATATATATATGTAAATTTTTTTTCTTTTTTTTTCAACCTGATCTCAATGGTAGCAGGGATAGGTGCCTGAGGGCCTCTTGTGTCAGGGCTGACTCCAGAGAGCTCTTCACAGCTTTTTCCAGCATCCCATGGATGTGGATTCTGAAGAGAAGGTGGTAAAGGAGTGGAAGGGAACAGCAGCGAAGCAAGAAGCAGACAAAAAATGGGGTGGGGTTTCCCATTTTCCTGACTTTTACAGAGTATGGGCAGGAAATGGGAGGGAATACTGACCCTTCTTGTGTTCTGCCCTCTCAGATCCCTTCGTGTCCTGAAGACCCTCTCTTTCAGTCCTCATACTGGTACCAAAAATTAGCCAAGTCCACTCAAACCATGACAGATTCACATGAAAAGAAGTATTTGTCAACTCTGAAAGAAATTAGTCTGAAAATTAGAAATATCTATTTACAGAATATGAAAGATCTAGAAAATCTCAATAGCAACAGAGATTTGAAAATTCAGTTGCCTAAGGGTCTGGAGGAGAGAGTCACAACAATCCATGACCAGATTATATGTCCTTCGGGGTAAGAAGATTCTCTTAATTTTCATCAACCTATAGTATTTTGCTATTTCAGTCCATATGAATTATGTCATATTAATTATCCTAGTTTTTCGTGTTTGTTTTAGAGTCTCTGCCCATAAATATTAACAGAGGGTAAAGCAATATGCATGCATAAAGTTACATACATAGTACTCTTTTTGTGATATTGTTTTGGAGTCCACTGTTACCTGCCTAATTATTTCATTCACTTCTTGAGTCTTGCCTTTTATAGAGGAATAGCACCTGTCTTTTTCTATAAATAATTACGAAATAAATATGTCTGTTCATCTGTGAACATGTCATAACAGAGCCCTCTGGATGACAGTCTTAACACAACCCTGGTCTAATAAATTCGAAGTCCTTTCTTCCTGTAAAGCACATTCCCTCTTTAAAAAAGCAAAAAAATTAGCCTCCTCTAAAATAAATAAATAAATAAATAAATAAATAAATCCCCAAATCAACTAAACAAAAACCCCAAGCCAAATAACTATTTTTCAGATTTGTTTAAGGTTCAAGCAGCCAAAGAATGTTAGAGATCTTATAATGCATCAGAATAGTGATCTCTCCAGAGTACCTAATAAAGTGTGCAAAAACCCTTCACTGGGACCCAACTTCTGCCAAGGACTTACAGCCTTGCATTTGATGAGACTTTTCAATACACAGCTAATTTAGCTCTTATTCATGTGCAATGTCTCCTTTCTCAGTTGGGCACTTTATGAGCTTAACAAAACGTCTACTGTGTATTTTCAGTTCACAGCTTTCAAAGGCTTATCATTCTGTCAAATCAAAACGGATTTCCTATAGGACAATAAAAGACACTGCTCCTCACTGAAGGTTATTTTGTAAAGCTTTAGCTTTCAAATGAACTTCAGTTCTTCTACTACAGACCCTCTGGAAAAATATATAGCTATGAGATTAATTTATTTTTAACGTAGCAATGAAAAAATTTCCTTTTTCCTACTCATATAATGTACAAATGGCTAACTAACTACTGCACAAACACCAAAAAAAAAAAAAAAGAAGAAGTTTAAATAGAAAAATTCAACATTAGACAGACAAATCTAGTCTTAATGTGGAGATCTTCTATTGTTAGGCATGAGTTAGTAATAATATTAGCAAAGAAATTTCTTTTTATGTTGTACTGGTAGGTCCTATGTAGAATAAATAAATAAATAAAATATCTATGGATACTTAAAAGAAGAAATTACTGAGTTCCCTAAAGTATGGTTTTATGCTTCACAGTGTGTTTTCTGGTGCATATGTGAGGAAACCTTCAGTTTTCTTTCAGGATATTTTCAAATTATGACACTGTGATCTATCTTGTAAGTTTTGGAGTGTCCCGTTTTCCTTATAATGATGGAAAATATTGCTTTGCTACAACTCAGAAACCGCTGTCTAATTATATACAATGTAACTAGAATGGAACAAAATTATAATTTTAGAACAATCAGTTATACAGCACTGAGGAAATTTTGGTTTTAAAATGGTCTGCTGATGAAGAGAAAAATGAAAAAATACTCAAAGTGAACAATTGCATGTACAATATTTTGCAAAATCAGAAAGAAAGAACTAAAAAGTTAGAAGCAGTAAACCATAATCAAATATACTTAGGCAATATCAGTTTTGTGAACAGAATGAGAGTGAAATCACAGAAAAATAACATTCATGCAATTACATGCAATCATGTAATTGTGTGATCACAGTTTTAAGAAGGAAATTACAACTCCATATGTAACTGTAGAAAATAAGTGTTACTTATGCAAGTTTAATCTTGCAATTTCTCTTTAGAACTTGACTTTTTAACTTTAATGATGATGTGTTGGAAGTGTAATTTTCTAGGGTTTTGATGAAGCATATAGAAAATACTAATTCCATAGAAGTCAGTAGGAAATGCAGATACATGATGCTGACATTTAGATACCTTTGCTCCTTGCGCTGGAGTGAGTCAATAATGATTATTAATAGATTATCAAACTGCTGAATAAGATTAAGCAGAGAATGTCACTGGAAGGTGATTTCTTTGTAGAGGTTTATGCAGAACCACTTTCTTTGCTAGTTTCACAGTTTTTGTAACATCTTATTGAGGACTCTAAGCATTTAATTTTATCCTATGGGTGGGCTGTGTATCACACTGTCATGTGCTTTCTCTGTCCTGTGCCACATCATACGCACAGCACAAATATATATGTGCAGATACACAGAGACCACCTTTTCTGTCCTTGTTTTATTGGTCTGTCTCTTTTAGCTTATCACTCTCTTTATCATCATGTGATGATTCCTACACTTTTTACTTTACTGTGTTCTGTTCGTAGTTTGGAGAGATTTTCTAAAGATTTACTGTTGCTACTGCACTGATTCCCCGTGTGTCTCCCTGCCCTTTGGGAGCTGGTTGTGGGGCAGCACAGCTGCCCATGAAATGGTTCACCTCTGAATGAGTATATGCACAATAGAGATTAAATGATCAAACAAATAAAAAGTGCAAACAACTGTAACTCTCAAAAAATTTCTCTATCAAACAGTCAATACATTTTCTAAATTTCCCACTGACCTGTTAAAGTTACATAAAATAATACATCAGAGGAATTTTAAAAATTACCTTTGAGTTATTTTCTGTGTTGTCCAGTAACATATTTTTATACTCCTGTATTTCTTCCTTAGTTGCACATAATTCTTTTCTATGGGTGGAGAATTTTTGGTTTGTATTTTTTCCCACCCTGTCTTACACAAGAAATGTGGCCTCAGCATTTGATTATGAGTTAAAATTCTTAACTTGGGCTGCTCAAAGGAATTTCAAATTAGTCAAATGAGACAAAATATCTTCATTAACCTTCAAGCCAAACTAGAAAGAGATAAAGCAAAATCTGTTTCATAGTGTCTCCCTCTGCTGAAGAGTTTAGACAGCACTGACAGAGGTGAATGGAGATGATGCTTTTGACAATGCTAATTTCTGTTATGACAAAATGTTACATACTTCATAAACAGAAAGGGAAATTGCTTTGTTACTGCAGGAGTCATATAATTTTACAAGTATTCAGAGAGGAGGCAGAACCGAGGACTAAAGAAAGATTTTTCTCCTCATGACTCAATAACAAAATGGCACAGTAGTGAGTTCTAGCCTTTTCTGAGCTGACATCTCACACACAAGCTGCAGCAGTCCAGTTTCGGTGATGGATGCAGTTCAGCAGAATTAACTGTGGTGCCTTGAATTCTTATTAATACCTATGCACTATTTCAAAAGCAAATGGTTGAAGAACACTCAGGGAGATATTAGAGATTTATTTCCTAGGTTTACAGAGATAAGTAGTCATTTTGGATGTCTCTCTTTTTTTCTGTACATAAATGGAGTAGCACTGAGTGGAAGTTCTCAATTTGTTCTGAAAAGCATAGCTGTTAAGCCAGCTCATAAATATTTTCAGTTTTAAGAAAAAATAATATTTTCATTTTTAAGAAAACTGAGATATGAATACGAATAAAACTTGAATTTATAATGGCAAAACAGGGATCTCAAATGTTTATTAAACAGAGAAAGAAAAAAGATTCTATTACATAGGTGGCATGCATTTGGTGGCTTTACTTCCATTTCTGCTCTTTTGTGCATTGATAATGTGAAGCATTCTAGACATGAACAGTTGTTTACCTGTTCTGCCATATTAATTCTTGTTGCCATTACTATATACGCATTTTTCACTGATAACTGCTTTCATAAAGTAAAACTTTACCAAGCCAAAAAACCCTGTAAAATTATCCTAGTTATTCTTATGCGTGCGTCAAGATGGGCACTGTAGCCTCAGTAACATAGTTTGATCTATTCAAGCCATGAAAGAATGGTCCCAGAGTACACTCAGAATGAGGAAGTATTTAATTTGAATTTAGAAACACTTGAGGCACATTAGCAATATTCTTTACTGCTAAGTGGAAGCCTTGCATGCCAACTGGCATAGCAGGAGTAATATTCTAACATGCTCCCTAGCGCTAACCATTATAATCTTAGACTGTGTCTTTTTTAAGGCTTTAAATTCTGTTCACCTTTCCATTTCCAAAAAGATGATTGAACTCCCTCTTCTTAAAACAAGATACTTTGCAAATAACAGCTCTTTTTATGTTTCCTTTTCCTTATTGTTTTCATGCCACAAATTGTCTATAAATCTTAGAATAAAAATAGAAAAAAAAAAAAAAGATACTCAGGCCAAGAACAAGCATTGAGCTAGTACTAAACTTTTCAAACTAATGACCTTTTATTTATGACTTAATACTTGCCATAAAGATAGTAACTCCATGATCTAAATGTAACGGACCCCTCCTTTAGATTTCCTAATGTAGTAAAAAAAAATTTTTCTTCCAGATTTTGGCTTTCATTTTTACACATTGTATTCAGCATGGGAAAAATAATGGACACTAAATAAAAACATTCTAAAATAGTGAATGTTTAAATATTGTAATTACTAATTAATACAAACATTATATAACACAGGAAAAAATAAATTACAGAAATTATTTTTGCTTGAGATTCTAGTCCACTCACACAAGGAAAGAAGCAGAAAAAGATCTTTGAAGGATCATTACCTGAAGATTTCAGCCCTTGCTGAAGTAGGAGGTGTACAGCAGGAGACTAGGTCCATGTGCTTTCTTGGGAACAGGCTAATTGAAGAATTCTTTTTCACATTTCTTTGAAGGGATCTGCGTACTGATGCAACTATTGATGGGTACAAATAAATTAGTTGATGTCATGTCATCCAGCTAGGCTTCAGATTCCTCCTACGTGTTATGGAACTATGAGGAAAAACATACTTAAGTAGTGGCTTCTCAGAACCCCCTTCACTGCCCTCAGCCTGCCCCAGTGTGCAATCTGTTTGCAATGCAAAGTGGAAATGCTGTGGAAACATCTGATAACACTAGAAACTGTAGAGCTGAAGTTTAGTTGTAACCATACAGACTTGACAACACAGACCTCACCACATTAAAAAACAACATTAAGCTCTGTTAAACTCCAACTGGCACCCAAGTCAGTTTACTTCAAGCCAGTTACAGCTAGACATCACTTCTGCCACCACTGTGATTTTGCATGCATTCAATTGCATTATTCCCATGGACAGCATTAGTGACTTCTTTAGTCACATTAAAGAAAATTATTTGCCTGTACGAAATCCCTATCCCATTTTTCCTGAGTCACAAAAATCTTGGGGTTTTGCTAGTATCAAAATGATTACTAAACCAAACTGAATGATCAAACATGTTTTTTCCATTTCTGAAACTTGATTTAAAGTGTGGCTTAATTTGGCTTACGTATGATTGGTTCTGCCTTTAAACAGGGAGATAGAAGCAAGGACATCTCCAGGAGCACCCAGCACTTATTTATGACATTTTACAACATGTCAGTCCATGAAAGATTATGGTAGGAGTGTTCCACCCTCAGATGACGTGATGTTTATTTGTTTGATCAAGGAGATGAATGCAGAATTGCAATCTGCAGGGAGAGTTTTAGTTCTGAAACATCAGAGATCATAAGGTCTGATGGTTTCCTAGCTCTGAGAGGAATTTCTCTGCTTGACCTACATGTTTAACTCTGTGTTACCAGTGCCTTATTTCTATTCCCATTGCCCGTTTTGTATTGTTTTTATTTAAATCATCTAATATCACAGAACATAGAAGTTATAAAATATTATGACAATTATTTCATTTAGGCTTGTGTATTTCCTTCAGTTCACTGTAATTGGTACAGTTATTGTAGGTCCTTTAATATAATTAAAACTTCAATTCATACAGAATGTTGGCTTAGTTTTATCATCATGTTCTTGCACACTGATACTTTAATGTCCCTAGAGACCTCTCTGTAGCAGCGCAGAAGCACTAACTGCACAGCTTTGGCAAAAGTAACACAAAAGTATGTGACTGGGTGCCAAAATGTTACTATTTCAAAGGCAGCTAGAGACTCTACTCCTTTCTGATTACAGAGGCAATCCAGTGTTTCCAGTTTGTTACTTTTAACATCCAAAATATTCAGTGTGATAAACGCTAACTGTGTCACAGATTAAGAAGAATAAAACGTAACTTGATCCTTAAATGACATACTGCTTCTGCTGAGGAGTTCTTCCAGTTGATCTCAGCTACTTCAGTGTTCAAGAATTCTAAATGAAACAGACAGCATTTACTGCAATTGTATTGTCACCATGGTGTACTAGCAAAAGCAAACAGGAGAAAACTCCTAAACAGATGTCAGGGCATTTCTGTGTCTGGTCACGAAACACATCATTCAGGAGGGAAAGAGATCTATATTAACAAAACATTGCAACTCAACAGAGTGTACCTGATGGTTATTCACTCATAAGTAATGGTTCTTTCAGAAATGTTTCACAGGTCAGAACAGGTCACTCTCTTTTCTTCATACATGTCAGTTCTGAAAATTCTTGCACTGGCAAATTGGAGCTGGAAATAACCCTGTGCAGATTTCAGAGGGTATGTGTGAATAAAACCATGGTTCACCAGAGTCCAGATGTTCTTAACCAGAGTTCTGAATGCTATTCAAAGACTTACCTTTTTAATGAATTTAAGTGATTAATGTGATTTCAGTTTCTCTACAAAGCTAAGCTACTGGTAATGAGTGGGAAACACTGTGTTTTCTGGTATAGAAGCCATTTTGATGACAAGTTGTCTGATTTTTATGGGATTTTTAACTTTTGGGTTAGCAAACTACAAACAACTTCATAATCCAACACTACATTAATGACAGTATGAAAGTAGGGAAAATAACATGTCCATGTATGTATGAGAGTATGCATGTGTACACATCTGTGCACATCTGTGTGGTGGGAGTTTGGGGATGATCCTGCCAAGTGCTGCACATTCTTTCTCTATTCCAGCAGAGCAGAGGTTAATGGAAGCTACATCCATCTTTCATGGCTTAGTGCAGTACTCTTTCTTTTGAAGAGTGTTCAATTTCTACCTGGTAAGTTCAAATATACATTTTGTTTGGGATTCATCAGTTCTCAGACATTTCTCTCATATCCTACCTCCTTCCCCTCGAAAAAGGAATATGAGACAGTATTTAGGAGTCCTTGTATTGTAGTGAAGAAACTGTTATTAATTTGTGTATGCAGCTAACCATTCTCACTGTCAAATTGCAGGGTTGTTTTATTCTCACGTCTTCTTTCTCCCACCATCAATAAAAAAGAAGCAATTTTTTAACTGCTTCATTATTTTTCTCTTGTCTGTATAAATTTTTCACTACATATATTTCTACCTGGTATTGATACATTAATGTTTATATTTAAAAAATCCATATTGTTGCTTTAATATTTTAATAACTTCAAAATACTTTGAGGGCTTTGTTCCTCTAAAGCATGTGTCTGACTTTTAGAAACCCTTAATGAGTTGCTCTTGCTCATCAAGGTGAAACTGTGCCCTATATTGTTGCATCTAATTTTTTTTTTCCCTTCTTTGTCCTTTTCCTTAGCTAACTGCTTAGTAATGAGATGCTAATGAGGATATGACAGAATATTTAAAATTAAAAAAAAACAACAAACAAACCAGAAATGGATTTAGCTTAACACTAAAGCAATCTTTGACTATCATAGGCGAGGCAATATACCCTGCACTTACTGCAATACATCTAGCAATAGTTAGTGTAATTTTAGAGCTATTCATCTGTCATGTTCACCATAGGAAGCAAATTATTTCTTCAGAGCAGACTGAGATAGCGTGGTCCCAGTATTGGATGTGTTGCCTTTAGGAAGGAACACTTGACTTCCATTTTGATACTGTGAAATCTTTAGCCTGGGAAATGTCAAACTGATTGTTTCTTTCCAAGATATTACCCAGGAGAGGTTTTCCCAGCTCAGTTCTAACCTTGCTGTCAGCTCACTTTAATGGAATTTTATCAAACAATCTTCATGCTCTCCTGCCCTGCATGTGTTCTTCCTTCAGGTTTCCTAAAATGAAAACAGTGAGATCCGCAGTGTTGGTTGGCTGGCACCTGTCTCCTAAACTGGCATAAGATCAAAACCAAATATTTTTTTTCACAACTGAGGCAAGAACTAAGGGAAGGAAATCTTAGAAGCTATTAACTTTCTGATACTTTTTATTTTAGTTTTATTGACTCCAATTTGATCCAATGCTCACGTTGTATGTAGCTGTTGGTGTGTAGGCTCTGTCTCCTTTGAATTTTGTAATCTGCTAGTTCAGGTCAGGCCTATCTTAACTTTTCTTTCACAAGACCAGATGAAAACATCTAAGCTATCTGCGTAGTTTCATGATCATCTTTTGGGGCACATGACCTGGAGACATAGAGATAGGATACACTTTTGGTAGTGTGGATACTTCTCACTCAGATATTACCACTTTAAGGTCATTAAACCACTTTTCAGAATTTGTTATTCTGAAACTGATCTGAGAGAAGAAAAATATTATAATGCAGATCTGAATTACATTTACAGAACTTTTCACAAGGTTCCCTTTTTCTCCCCACACTTTCCCCATCATTATTATTTGTAAAATGGAATAAATAATTTTCTTTTGTCTGCTTTATCTAAAGCTAGAAAAAGCTAGAAGTTTTTCACCACTTGAATCATTTTTTTATCCCTTGCCTTTTTATGAAGAAGGTATTCACCATTTCAAATGAGTTTCAACCAATAAATTTTTGTCATTTATAGGTAGACATTTAGCAGCCTTTCTTCCCTAGTCCACAAGCCCAGAAGGGTACCTTCCCCCCTTTATTTTTTTTGTGTTGTTTTCCTTGCAGCACTTTGCCTTTTATATTAACATCACCCAACATTTTCTTGAGACTAATCCTTGAGATAATTTTCTTTGCAGTTTCCCAAATTATACTTAGATCAAAGAATGTGTTTTCAGTTTATTTGGCTTGCCACTGACTTGTTGAATTGCCTGATGGTACTTAGTTAATCTTGTATGGTCTTCTCTTATCCATCAGTAAAGCTTGAAAATAACTAGATCATATAATTTTCTCAAACGCAGTGGAAGACTTGAAATAAAGAGCCTGAAAACATTTCAGATATTCAGATTTAAACCAATGTTCCAATTTTTTTTTTTTTTTATTTATTTTTTTTATTTTTTTTTTTTTCCCCAAGGGGAAAAACCCACAAACCAACCAACCTTGTAAAAAGGAAAAAAGGAATAAAAGAGGCAGAAAGTGTAGTGAATGCACATGGAATCCAAGCAAACCTAATTTCTTCACTTTGTTCTGGAGCAGTTGAACAGGTCACATAAAATCATATGCCAAATGTGGAAGAAAATCTTGAGAAATCTGTTTGTCAGACCATAGTACTTCTGTGTTATTGTTATTGTGTGAGATTGTCTATTAACATTATGAAAACAGTAAAAAAAAAAGTGTCACATTATGGCTTAACATTCTAAGACATGAACATTTTTCCTAGATTGTTTTCCTTTACTCTTTTACAGTTAACAGCTGTACTCATCTGATTAAGCTAAATTAAAAAAAAAAAAAAAAAAAAAAAAAAAAAAAAAAAAAAAAAAAAATTGAGTATACTGGAAGGAGAAGAAAGAGAGATAAGAGACAAAAAAATTACAGAGAATTATTCCTTTAAAATTTGATTTGATATTTGACTGAGAGAATGAAAGAATCTGAGAGGAAAAAAGAATAAAAAGATGAGCTTTTCAAACATATGTAGTTGAGAAGAACAATAAAAGCAAATGCTTATTACTCTACATTGTTTTCTTTACTTTTGTATTGTTACATGTTTTTACTAACAAAACAGTATTTCATATTGCAGTGTCCCCATTGCCATATAGGACAGGCTACTTGGAGGCTTTTACTACATTGATTAGGTGCTTCTCTGAGGGACATTTTGTCCTTTACTGGTTTCTTGTCATTTGACCTCTTGAACTAACTTGATTCCTGGAATTAAATTCAAATACACATATATACATGTATTTCTTAATATGTTCACAAAGTGTGTGTGTGTGTATATGTGGGATTTATTTATGTTATTATATGTATGTACATATATATGTGTAAACACCATATACATATAACTTTTCATAAAAAAAGAATTTCTGCATCTGAGCCTAAGACAGTAGATAACATTGACAGGAGGAATTGACAAGTAGCATTGTTGAGCAGTTCTGGAGCTATTTGTCTTCAAGATGCCTCACCATGCAAGTCAGATTAAAAGGCATAGTGGAGAAGCCCATGAGGACTTTCAGGTCCTGGCTTTATTCCACAGAGATTACAATCTTTGAGACATCACCTGAGCCCTTCAGAAGTTTGCTGCCTTCTGACTCCCAGGCTCACCATGACCAACTTCTTCCAGGGTCAGTGGCTCCAGGGCTGATTCATCATTGATTGACCCAGAACAAAACAGTTATGTGAACCTGCCCCAGACTTTGAGGAGCAAAGCTTTCAGGTTTCTTGTTTTGGAAGTAGCCTGGTCCATCTGTCCCAGCCCTAAATTGATTGCTCCGAAGCAGCCTGGCAGAAAGGATTTGCCTTTGATTTGGCTAAATGTAGTCAAACCTGAGATGAGTCAAACAAAGTATTCAGACTCAGTGAAATGTTTTTTTAATGAAAATATTTCTCCAGAAAATATCTGACTACCCGTAAGCAAGTTAATAGAGTGAGTTCCCACTAAGGTCATAAATATGAATTACGTGCATGTTTCCATTAGCTTTATACTCTAATCACAGTTTTTTATAAGTGTTAAGTCAGGGGCCTTATGATGCACATAGTTTTCAATTTTTGACAAGCAGCTTTCAACATTCTTTCTATTATGTTTCCCTTTCTTCATATATGTTCTGTAAGCACGCACTGTGCAGTTTTTAAGAATACTGTCAAAATACAGTATCTCATGCTTCTTTTTCCCTGGCTTTACCCGAAGTGAGTAGCTGCCTTGCCAACCAGACTATTTCAGGTTACAATATAACGAAAGACAGAACAGTTTGTGACTTTTATTATTTGTTTGTGTGACTCTTTCAGATTGTTCCTGGAGACCCCAGGTTCATCACAGTATCAGAGCGCAAGAATTCATGCACATTCTTCTGCTTCCTATTTGGCTCTGTTCATACACCAGAAGGAATAATCAGATCTGATTAGAGTGTGGATCAGACAGAAATAGGGAAGACAGACCTTTCTGTACTAATATGAGTTTATGGAATATATTAACATATATTAAATTGTGATCACTAAAAAAGATATATTAGCTCAAAACTGTGATCCTGAAAATCTCGTCTACTGTGCTGGCCTTCCTTCTTTGCATATGGTCAAAAATCCATCATTTAAACTGGGTATCTTGATGCACTTCTCTTGTCTATGTGTCATTAAAATGCATAAACTCAGTATTTCTCAGTTTATTTCTCATCAAGGCTTTTACTCCAACCTTTGGAATTTCTCTTTTGTATTAGACCATTCATCTAAAATGTGAGAAAGTAGGGTTGGTTTTGGGTTTTTTGTTTGTTTTTTTGGTTGTTTTTTTCCTCTTCTCTAGAGGAAATCAACCTCACATCTACTTCCTATGTAAAAGTGCATAGTGTATCCCCTGCCCCTCACCTGTCTCTAATTCCAGAGGAAAAACCCTGCCAGTCTAGGGTGAAAATTAAAGCCAACTATTTTTCCTAACTGTGTAATAGGAATGCTTTTCCCTGATAATCAGGAAGTCTTACATTTTCAACCTAGCCCCTAAATCTCACGTTTATACTAGTAAACTAAGGCCATGGAGCTGAGTACTTAGTGACTATTTAACTGTTAAGATACTCCCTGAAAGTTTTGGTTCATTGCAGCTAACACCTCAGGATATGCAGACTAGTGTGGAGAATGCGTTTTTTGAGGAGACATAAGGGTATTCCTGCTAAGCAATGATTTCTCCTATATGAAGGATGAACAAGAATTTAGTCATAGTAATATTAGTCCTAGTCCTTTCTGTTTACTAGCATAAACGTAAGCAAAGCATCTGTGTGTCAAATGAGTCAGTGAAAGAAATACTGAGGTAAACCTTGGAAAACAGTTTATTGCACCCTTCTTGAGGGCTCTTTTCACTAGATTAAAATCTAGCAGGCTGCTTTTTCTGACTGAGTGATATGTGTTATTCTACAAAAAGGGGAAACATTTTTAATATATATCTGATATGTTCATCCTGGTATCCAGAACGAGGGAGATAGAGCAGTCCTGCTTGAACATTACCAGTGAATCACAAACTGCATCTACTCAGACTGGAGAAGAAGGAATTAAATACCGTATACATAGATCTCTCCCTAGCATGCACATTTACATGGATCCTGTTTTAAGATGCCTAACTTCTCTAATGAATCATATAGGGAGCTTTAAGTTATGATTCCATCCCTGGGACCAGTGTTTAAAAATTAGACATTGGTACCCTGAACTTTCTAAATTCCTTTTGAATCTAAGCCAATGAGACTTAGCATTTCTAAATCCCCACAGAATAATAGTGAGATAGTAGAATGAGAAAATTGAGTTTTAGTCAGTCTGCCTAAGAAAAAATCATAACCCCAAGGATATATTCTTATAATGCTTCTAACAGAAATTCATTGTGACTTTGATGAGGAAGGAAAAGACAGAAAACTTGAATGCATCAAAGTATTTTATAAATCTCCAAGGAAACAAATAGAATTGGAATAATTCCGTGATTATACATATCCCAAAACTGTGTAAACGTAGACTGGTCTTACAGCATACATTGTGTCCCAGTGGGATAAGTTGGAAGAAAGCCAGGCTTCAGTAATCATACTGAACATATAAAATTTGCATTTAAATAACATTAAGTGTCAAAGTCATAAAAAAAATAAATTAAAATCTTCTCGGTCAAAAAAGTGGGTTTTTTTTTAAAGTGTATATAATTGTCTGATGAGGTAAAAGAACTGAATTTGCAAATACAGAATTTCTCTAATTCTGAATTCACCTTTTCACTAAGCCTTTCCATGCATTTGCAAATTCCTGTTCTGATGTGAGATGGATGTTCCAGTTACATCAAGTTGTTTTTTTAAAAGCACAGGATTTCACAACTGGTGAAATAAACTGGTGATATAAAGACTCAGAGTGTTATCCTTAAGCATTTTCCTTGAATGAGTCTGAACTTCTGGGAAAGGGACACTACCTTCTGCAGGAAAGAAGACTTTTTAAATACAGGATTTTAACAGTCAAGCACAGAAGCAGATACTTGGGTCATCTGTTTTTGTCGAACATCACTCCATGAGCCCTGAGCCAGAACCCCTGGCACATTATGTGTCCCTTTCAAGAATCCTCTTGTTCAGAAAGCCTTTTTAGCCAGGGAGGTATTTGCTATTGAGGGCTCACCTTTCTTCCTTACAGATGTCTTTAGCTCAGTAAAGTGAGAAAACAAGCATTCCCTCTATTTATTAATCTTATTTCAAAGTCTGTCAGCCAGTTAGGATTGCTTTTATTTTGGTTGGTTGGATGGTTTTCTATTTGTAGTTTGATACATTGGTACCCTGGAATTCTCTGCAGCTGGGACTCATCTGTTCTTCAAAGGGAGATTTTGACTTTTGTTACTGGAACATGTTCTTTGCTTTTTTCCTCACCAACACATATTCAGGGCAATAATTCAGTTTTATTTTGTCACTCTCAACAGATCTCTTCTGGTCCGTGTTGTCTTGCTGGAGATTTTTAGTTCTAAATACCTCTTCTTGTGGAAAATTTTCCTGTATAAAGGAAAATTTCCTGTCCTTATCTGTATAAAGACTGCAGGGTCATCTTCTATGAAGTGTGTGGTTTTAAGGTGATATTAAAAAGATGTACTAAAAATTGTGTTATATTTTAGTGACATTCCTACTTTGAGGCACAGTTGATCCCTTGAAAATGTGCAGTAGCTTCCTCCATGCTGTATGGATCATGTTAGAGATCAGGGCAAACAAAATGAAGTAACTCTGACACCATGGAGATTTTATACAAAAATTGTTTGAGAGAAGAAAGTGCAAGTGGTTAGGTATTTTCTAATGTTCTGTTTCAGTGTTGCCTGAAATAGTTACATCATGTTAGCATTAAAAATAACTTACTGCAGTACAATATAAAATATAAAATATAAATTATAAAATATGGAGGTTGAAGAAGAGATATTAAAAAATATTTTAAAAAATATATTGAGGCAATGTTTAAAATACTGAAATGTTGTTTATCAGTCTATTAAAATCCCATGGAATACTTGAACTGAAAATTCCCAAGAAGTATCAAGCTGTTTTGTGGGAAAAAAAAAACAAAAACAAACAAAAAAAAACCAACAAAAAAACCCCACCAAAAAAACCCACTCCAGCCCCCTGAATCTAGTGCTGGATTTATGCCAATGTGCACAGTGTAGTTTCAGATGGTGTATATTTTTACTTTCTATAAAAGCCTGAGATTTGTGAATTAACAGTGTAATCTTTCCTTTTCCATTCTATTTGTTTCCTTCCATGTGACAAAGAACATACGGTCAGACCTGATTTTTAAGAAAAAAAAAAAAATTGCAACCATTTCATATGCTTCTTCTGTGGAGCACGGGCCGAGAAATGTTGTCATATTACATTTTGAAATACTTTGTTTCATTCTCAATTGACAAGCAAAAACAAATGTTGAAAACCCGTGTGAAATACAGGTTTCCTATGAGTCTATCTAAAAGTGATTTCAAAATGTATTCAGAGGAATCTGAATGAAAAGATAATCCTTACCATACCATTTATATCAGTTGTTTGAGAAGAAATGTTGTGTGTATTAGATCTATATTACTATCCATACATATCCATGAGCATACAGTAACATGAATTAAATTTATTTCTACAAATTATGTCCAGAGAACAGCTACTTTATTAATTGCAGTAAACTGCATTTATCTCTGCAAGGCTGAGCGAATTAACAGCACAGATGCCCTTTTGCAACAAGAAAGATAAGTGGCTTGTATGATCCCTCCAAGTACAGATCAAACTGACAAGAAGCAAAAGGTGGAAAAAATAATGAATCTAGCCCATGTATGTTAGATTTTGATGTGCTTGTCTGTACATCAATCAACACAAGCAACTGCATCTCAGAGGAAGAGAAAACTAGCAGCTGTCAGGGATGCTACTCCAGGACACTGTAGATAACATTCTGTATCCTTTCCATATATCTGCATAATCAGCTGCAGGGCAGAAAGGGGAAAGATAACAGCTAACTGGGAGGAAAAATTTAGTGCTATTGAAATTCTTATTTTATATCTGGTGTGAAAAGAACACCCACTGTTTTTGTAGGTACAGTCCTTCAGGGGTAAAGACAAGACAGATTACATCTTGTCTGTAAAGGAGCAAAATCTGGAGCTGGATGTTCAGAATCAGAATGAAGCTACTGATTGCTTTCTGTGACCATAGTCCACTTTTATGGCAAGAAAATGCCATGATGATCAGAGGACATCATGTTGGAAGCTAAGATTTACGCCTAACAAAATAGCTGGTTTACAAAGCATGGAGGAGAGAGAGACATGTTCAAAATCTTCCATTTTAACACTGATTAGTGGCTGGGGAACTGGATTTCTTCCTCAGCCAAGATTGCTATTGCTGAATGGTCTCACTTGTGCTTAATTAGTAAAAAAGGGGGAGAAAACCACCAACCCAAACAAAAAACAAAATACACATAAAAAATTTTCTCCAAATAATTTCAGAGATTCAAGTGATTTTAGTTGGTCTATTAAACAAACTACACATTTCTGTCTCGGTGCACATATCAGAATGTTTGAAATATTAGCACTGCTGCACATTAGATTAAAATTATATGCTGCATCTGAAGCATTAAACTTTGACAGGACTATGATGGCTAAGTTAACAAGAAAGCGCTTCACGGAGAAGACACTAAAACAGTCTATTAGCTGTGCCAGTAATTATCTTCATATGCATCTGTGATGTTTTAAAACAGCAGAAAATTTTGTTTTAGTCATGCAGCACTGAAATACAGATGATTAAAAGACTGAGCTGTAAGTATGAAATTGTAAGCTGTCATTCTAACCCTTTATATGCAGACTCTGAGAGAACAAATAACATTCAATACTCCAGTTGAAGGCATTAGTAAAGCCTAGATAAGTTTTGGCATAAAATTATATAATATAATGATATATTTATTATATAATAATAATACATATGACTCTAGTAACACTTCTGCTATATATAAGGTAATACAGCCAAGATTTCTGTAAGAGGGGCTTTGAAAAGGTATAATTAATTAAAAAAGGACAAAGTGTAATTGTCCATTGATGGTTAAAAAAATTCTTTAAAAGCTGAAACCCTTGGAAGCTTTAAAACATTAAACTTTTAAATAAAAAAAATTAACCATCTAAATTTACTAAAATTTTACTATTACTCATAATGCATATTCTAAAGATGCTGACTTCTAAAGATGCTATCACCACCTGAAACACAGAGTAATAGGGAGCTATCATACAGCCAGGAGTTGAGAGATTACTACCAGCAGAAGAAATGTCAACAAATAAAAATAAAATATTAGATTCAAAAATCTGGTCATACTAGTAGTATTCTTTTTATTTTTCCTATTATAATATCAATTCATATTTGCATTTTTTTTAAATTAACATGGTCATATTAGAATTTACAGCAAACCTTTCAGTTGCAATATCTCCTCCAGTACATCCTTTGTATTTATATGACTAGTGGAATATATTATGCTCCAGCTAAGCAGAATAAAATAAATGCTGTGAGAAGACACCAAGAGCTGCCCACACATCAGACAGAGACATTTTCAGCTGGCTCCAAAATGGACACAGCAGTGACAAAGGCTGAGCTCACCAGTAATGCTGATGACAACTCTGTGAAACATATTTGAGAAAGGGTAAAAAACGCTGCACAAAGTAGCTGAGAAAGAGGAGTGAGAAAACTCAAGACAAACTATGCTGAAAACACTGATGTCAGTGAGGAAGAAGGAGAAGGAGGAGGAGGAGGTATTCCAGCCACCAGAGCAGACGTTCCCCTGCAGCCTACAGAGAACACCATGGTGAAGCTGGTTCCCCCCTCCCTGCTGCCCATGGAGGGCCCCGGTGGAGCTTCCCTCCACACTGCAGCCCACGGAGGACCCCACCTCAGAGCAGGTGGACATGGCCTGGGGGAAGCTGCAGCCTACGGAAAGCCTTCCCCAGATAAAGCTTCTGGCAGGACGTGTGAACCTCTGGAGAGGAGTCCTTGCAGGAAGAGGTTTTCTGGCAGGATCTGTTGCCTGTAGGGGACCTGTGTTGAATCAGCCCATTCCTGCAGGACTGTATCCTTCGGAAAGGACCCATGGTGGAGCAGTTCTTGGAGAGCTGCAGACTGTGGGATGGACTCACTCTGGAAGTTGGTGAAGCACTGTCTCCTGTGGGAGGGACCTAATCTGAATTAGCTAGATGATTATCCATTCCACTGCAATTCTGTTTTTGCAGGCATGTTTTCTTATGAAATACAAGACTGAGATTCTTAGTCATGTCATGGAGTATTTTCACAGCTTTTGTTAGTTGTATGATTTTGTTATGTGCAACAAATGATGGAAGAAAAATTTCTATTACTCTGTGTGTTGTAGCAGATTAATTAAGCTAGATTAATTTTTAGAGCCCAATTTGAATTAGTAATTTTTCACTTATAGACCAGGTCACCTAATTATTGCTAATTCCTCTTAATAATGCAATTAATATTTCTATACACTGATTTTCTAGCCTATATTCCTTTATGTGGTGTAATGCTCACCCTACTTATGTGTTCTAATGATGAGCTGTCAGCTTCCCTAGTTCTTTGCTGAGACAAATACTATGTTGCCAGTGAGATTTTTTTTTTTTTTTTCTCCTCAGTCTTGACGGTTATCGCTTCAGGTTATTTTTGTACTTCTCAGCCCTGTATTTGGTAATGAGTAACACACTTTACTCAAATTTGTTCCATTCACTAACATTTTTGTCCAGGAGAGAAAAACCCTTATTGGGACACCACCAGCAGCTGCCAGACTCTTGATGTTGCAGCTGTAATAAGGAGCAGCTGAGCCTGTGGGAAGAGAGGATTGCTCAGGTGAGCTAAATGAACCCATCACAGTATTCCTTCCCATGGTTCTCAGTATAAAATGGATCTCAAGAGAACCCTCTGGTATATGGGTTTTTATTCTCTGGGTGGCATGCTACTTGGGTTAAGGCTTTCCTGCTGCTTTTCCTTCTTTCCTCAATGGAAGAGGACAGAATTTACCAAAATATGTCACCTACCTACTTGAGGTTTTTCAACTTTAAAGTCTCTTTCCCTTCTTCCCCCTGGAGGGAAGTAGGAATAACAGAGAGCATCCAGCTGTCACTGCCCAGCCATTATCCAAACCCCGACAAAAGGCTTATTAGTCCTTTTTTTTAATATAGTATGTTTTATTTTAGGATAAGAATCATGCAATTGCAGAAGTAATAAGTAGAACTTAATATAACTGCAAGTTAGTTGATAATATGCCTTTAAATATCTCAATCACAGCACAAGGATTACACCTCATAGCAGCTAGCACAGTCTAGCCAATAGTCACCTCATCATTAAACAAGCTGACACCACAGCAGAATTTTCTTTAAAAAAATTGAAATGCATGTAGAATCAAGTTAAAACCTGCTTGAGATCAGACAAGTCCAAGCAAAGCTTGGCAAAATCTGTGATACTGTATGATTTATTTATTGTTTTTAATGCCTGAGATTTGTTACTAATATTCGTGTACTGCTTTAACCCCAGCCAGTAGCTCAACCCCACAGAGCCACTCACTCACTTCCCCCGCTTGGGGTGGGGAAGAGAATCACAAGAGTAAAAGTGAGGAAACTCGTGGAGAGAGTATCATGAGATAAAGACAGTTTAATAAGGAAAGCGTAAGCTGTGTGCACAAGAAAAGCAAGCAAAGGAAATAATTCAGTACTTCCCATTGGCAGACAGGTATTCAGGAAATTGGGGCTCCATTAATGCCATAACTTTGAATGTCTCCCCTTCTTCCCTCTTCTCCCCAGGTTTTATTGCTGTAAGGAGATCCATACATTGTGGGATATCCCTTTGGTTAGTTTGGGTCAGCTGACCAGGTTGTGTGTCCTCCTGACTTCTTGTTCACCCCAAGTCTACTTGGTGACATGGCTTGAGAAACTGAAAGAAGGTTGGTGCACAGCAACAATTAAAACATCAGTGTTTTATCAACATTATGCTCATAAGTCCAGTGGTTATAAATTGCATTTTTGTGTTGATTACATCTTGCTTAAATGAAATCTTGTCTGATCTTGCTCTCTTTAGATACTTTCCAGAATGGCTACAACATGTATGTTCACATGAACTAAATACAAATGACTTGTAAACCATTATGCTTATTTGATTTAAATATTTTATCTTATTGATTAACTGTACATGCAGCTGAATAATTTTTAAGAGAGGTGTTCATTACTTAACTAGTGTGGAAAGAACCACCAGGAGTTCCTTACTAATTTCTCTCCCCTTCTCCTCTCCCCTAATAAATTTCTATGGAGACAAAGTTCCCATAGTACATTCCTTATTTTCCACTTCTTAATTCATTATGAACTCCTTCATAGTTCATTGTGAACTCCTCACACTCAAATTCCATGTACAATATTGATAAAACTTAACCCTAACTTTCCTGTAGTGTTATTCACTAACTGATTTCAATATTTTTTAAAGTCAAAAGCTTTATTATTATTAAAATAAACTACATGTAGATGGTGTTTTAAACAGAAAAATACATTAATCTGTTACAAAATACTCCTACACCAAAGCACTTCTAATTTAATACAATATTCAGTGTGGAGAGACAGGCTTTTCTCAAAGTGCTCAATAATTTCTATATTCATTAATTGCTGGAGAGAGACATATTCTAATTTTTTTTTTCCCTATTGGATTTCAAAATAAGCACAGCCAATACTTGTACATTTTTCCTAGGTGCTGCTGAAACATTTATCCCTATGAGATGTGTCTCTGGAGAAAGGATTCCTGCCATTTCAGACAGAGTAGTTGTCCTTCCTGATATACTTAAGTAATCTGAAATGCTTTTTTGTTCCCTTTTTTTTTCCTGTCTCCTGGAAATTCTCTGACTAGACCGTAGGTATGTCTTAGCTTTACAGCAAGCAACAGAAAATTCTGTAGTTTTCATCTTGCACATCTAGGGACTTTATGCTTCTAATGTACATGAATGTTGCTGTGTCAGCCTTTCTTCCTTCATAAGGATTATTCAGTCATTTGAAAACAGAATTTGATTTGTAAGTGTATCAAATATGAGGCAGATGTCATGTTCAGTGACTTTTTTGCATCGTGTAAAAGTGTGCTACTATGGAGTTCATAACCTCTGTGCCAGTTTTGAGTCTCAAGATCAATATAAAAGGTCAGAGTAACCTGAGGGATCTGAGGGTAGGCATCTGGTGCATCCTGCCTCCCTGAGAGGGATGTAGAAGGTGTTTTACCAATAATTGTCAAAGCCTTCTATCTGCTGCTACTTTTCTCTGTAGGGAATTTTGGCTATTCAGACAACTTCTGTGAGAGAGAATAATTTATACAGGCAACCCAAGTAGCTGCTAGGTTCTCTTGGTAAGAAATTGAATAAATACGAAGTAAGCTCAAGGGTAGTACTCTGTCACCTAATTTATAAGTGATTTTTTTTCTTTATTGGTAGTTTGTAAGTAAACTCAGACTTGATACATACTACAGACATGTTTTTCTTTTTTCTTCTATTTTCCATCATCTTTTGTAAGATATCAAGACATGAGTTTTGATCTAAAGAGTGATATCAAAGTAAACCTAAATGACTACTGGGACATTATTTTTTTTAGCATATAATCTTGTTTAGGACTAAAGACAATAATCTGTATTAAACTAAGAAATATATTATTATTAGTCTAATTATATTAGTTATATAAGTAAATAAAGTCTAATAGTCCAGATTATCAGAGTACTGTACAAAAACCTCAAGAAAACAGTCCTATGCTCTCCTCTTTGCAAAACAACTGCAGGCTATCACAAAATCCATCTGGATATCTGTTATGCCCGTGCAGCTGGGTACCTGGTTTAAAACAGTTGATTTTTTAAAGATGAATTTAAGTCTTTTAAGTCTTTCTATTAATTCATGTTTTCTGGAATATTTAGAGACAAGTAGGCTATACTTATACTGAAGTCATGAACTCTTAATGCACATTGTAAATTCCCAAGATTCATCTCTTATGTATTAGCAATCCAATTTTTTCAGAATTCAGCTTTCTGGTTACTTTATTCTACCATGACAAACTTATCCCTGAAATGTAGCTTACTGGTGTCAAAATCTGTTTAATGTTTTTGGTGTGTTTACCCTTTACATATTTTGTCTCACAATGAATAATGCAAATCTCTTCTTCATATTTGTGTATTCAACATGTTTATTTTTAGCAGCTTAGCTTTTGGCCTTTGCTTTATTTATTTACTTGTTTATTGTTATTTTGTGCATCCTCCATTAGCTTTTAGAGCAGGTATGGCTGTTGTGATGCAGTTAATTTGCATTTTGGTAATTTCTGAATTGATGAATAAACAATATGATAATACAAAAATCATTGCAAATAACCTTAAACAGCTCCAAATTTCTTAATGAAAGACTAAAAAAGTAGTAAAGCTTTTATTTTATAGTCCATGCTTAACATTTAATTTATACTATTTTAAATATTTTTTTGTACTTATTTTTAGGTCACATTTGTTTGCATTTGCTTCAGCAAGTTTGAACAACAACCAGAACAACAGAAAGGAACCCATGTGTAAGAAGTATGTTCAAAAAAAGCATAGTCTGAATAATAGCATAAATATCTTGACAGTACAGCATAATATAAATTTAAAATGTGATGATCCTTTGTTAGTAGTAGAGCATAAAAAAGGATACTGTATTTTTCCATGGTAAATTCTGGAGAAGAGTAATTTTTTAATTATGTTGTCAGTATTACTATTCCAGACATGAAGTATCCCTTCATTCTGAGTATTTAGTCCATTCTACCAGTTCATACTATGCAACTGACTAGTACACTAAATGTTCACTCATTCTGAGGCAGCAAAAGCGTCTGAGCTCTGGCATTAAGCTCCTTTTTAAATATTTGTATTAAAATTATTGTTATATGATTGTCATCCTCTCTTATTTTTGAAGTTATAAATTAATCTTGATTTTATAGCTTCTAACTGTGCACTCTTGCATTCATGTCTTATTGATTTAGAAGTGATTATAATTTTCTAATATGAATAGCTATGAGACAGTTTTATTCAGATAGCCAGACAGATTTCTAATTTCATATCAGATTTCATCTTTATACTTCTGTGGTTTGAGATACAGGATATAACCTTTCTTCTCCTTTACTAATTTTGAAGATACTGTCACTTTTCGAAACAGTTTCAGGTAGAAATCCTTCTACTTGGACAATTACTATCCAGTGTATCCTAGACTGTTCATTGATCCTTGACTTCGTCTGTTCAATTTTGTAAGGGTTTTTTCCTCGATGTAAGCCATAAAACCATATCTTAGCAAACTTTTAATTGCCTGCTAATCTTGGATGATTGTTTTTCCAGCAAATGTCTTTCTCAAAAGCTGGGATATAACTGCACTGATGCTAAATCAGCTCAGCTAAGCCTTTAATTTTAGTCAAGTTTTTTAGCTTAAGTTTTAAAAGCATTTATAAAATGGAACCTTTCCTCCCCAGGAAAAATACTTCTCTTCCAAGTTGTTCCCACTAGAAGTTCTTCAACTGCTTGTTCTTAACTGCTAGTTAAAAATTGCATGGCTGCATAATACTGTTTCCTAGTAATTTTCCAAAATTTTAATTGGTTCTTAATTGGATCCACCAATGTCTGTTTGTAATGCTATTGAGTGTCCTCTAGACTGTATCCATGTCAGTTTAGCTATAAATTACAAGTTCTGATCCACTGGACAGGTCAGTTTGCACTTATACTGAAAGTAATTCACATTACTCGTGTCTAAAAGTGGCAAGTGTCATGATCTTCAAAATTCTAGGGAATACTTCTGATTAAAGGCTAGCGTAAGGGGAATAGACCTCTCATTTTAATGCTCCCAATTCCATTTTGAAATGGTGATTAGATTTTAATCTCAAGTCAGCCTGAACTTTCCCAAGCCTCAGAACAAAAACCTGTTCTTAAAATGCCATGTCCTTGACATAAAGATGACTTTGCTAAGAATTCCAGTGGGATGTTTTTTATAGACAAAATGTAACATTCCTCCTATGATTCCTCCTCCTGCATAAAATCAAGAAAACTTGTATAAATGCAGAAATAAAGGAAACCATAAAAAGTTTTTTCTGGGTGCCCATGGCAGGCTTAATCATCTGGAAAATGAAATTCATCTTACTCATCTTCCTTACTATGGTTTCTAAAAAGCACAATAGGACATAATAAAATGAACGCAGCATCTGTTCCTGTATTACTTAGGTTAAAAATTCTGAAATGCTAAGTAATTCGTTTAAGTTTCTGGGTTCTCTGGAAGCTGCACCACTTAGAATTCTGATCAGGGTTATAGCAAATGTTGCCACTAATTTGGAAAGTGAGGTTCTTAAAAAAAATACTGAATTTTTTTTAATATTATGATGATTTTTACAAGTTATCCATGGTGGCCGATCAAACTCAATAAATCATTTCTATTTCTGTGCATACCCATGCTTTTGTAATCATTATGGAAAATCTGAAGTTTGGTGTTATTTAAATAAAAGCTGTCAGCAAGATTTTAATGGGGAAACTGGCAGACATATTCTGTTTTATTGGCTATACTTAATAGAAATCTTTATTTTGAAGAGATATATTACACCAGTCACAGGCAAGTTCAGCACAGCAGAATAACATACCCAAGGTTTCTGTTCTTAAACATGTTAATGCTTCCAGGTTTCCCTTTACAGTTAAGAGCAGAGTGTTGCTTGAAAATTTCATTCCATTAAAGTACATAAATATATATGTTATGACTCTTCCCATGTCATTAATGCAGACTTTTATTCATTGTATGATAATATAATCAGTTGAGCTGATGTACTGTCTGAGGTACCTGCTCTAAATCAGAAGAAGAAAGCACCTAAAAAGCTTTCTAGCTGAATTTTTTTAATGTGCAAAATTTATAAGAAGTGCAAATAGGTATGTGAAATTTAACAAGACCAAGTGTCAGGTCCTGCACTTGGGACACAAAAACCTTGTGCAACTCTACAGGCCCGGAGAAGAGTGTCTGAAAAGGTGCCCAGAGGAAAAGGAGCTGGCAGAAGAACACAAGCCAGGTGAGTGCCCAGATGTCCAAGGCCAATGGCATCCTGGATTTTATCAGAACATACTGTGGCCAGAAGGGCTGGGGAAGTGATTGTTCCCCTGCACTCTGCACTGGTGAGGCCACAGAACAGTTCTGTGGTTTCAAATGTTCTGTCCATATATTGACTATCAAGAAGCAGCCAGCGCAAGAAAGGGAAGCAGAGCTGGAAAAGCAAGACAAGGTTGCCATTTAATGGCATACTGACAAAGGAAGAAGAACAGATCCAGTGGTGGTAACTGGGATCAGCAGCAGTCCAGAGATGGCCAGTGAATTCTGCAGAGATGAGGCAGATCCAAGGTCAATCTAGGAAAACAAGCCAGCAAGTAAGGACCAGCAAGGTACCTGGCTGGGCACATACATGTTGGCACAGGGCTATATAGATCTGGCAAGCATTAAGGATGAGAGAGCATCAGTCTGCTGAGGGTCACACAAATACACCTTGGATCATCAAGTGTGTTGCAGTGTCCTAAATGCTTATATGCCACTCTGAATTTTATACCTGTGAGTAGACTGTTTCATGATGGGAACAGGTAGTATCGTATTCTTCCAAAGTATAGCTGCAGTCTGATTCAGTACAACACTACTATGATTATCATTAAGAGGAGAACCATGGAGAATAGGTTTTTGTCAGTTAAACCTGTTCTTGTGTTCATAAGGAAACTATTGAGGGCAGTGAATCCTATGAAAAAGAAACCTGAAGACTCATTTGTCCATAGAGATAACAGATGTGCGACTGAATCAGCAGCCGGGCATTCTGAATCTAAACCAAGTCATTTATACTAAGGAATATGCTTCTTGGAGTGTTAAACTGAGGTAGCAACACCATGACCTGTGTTATATGGGACTCAAACATGCACAAAATGATCACTGGAAAACATGATATGATCAGACATAAAGAGTAGCATACTTGCCTTTTAACAGTTGATCATAAAATGAAAATCAAACTACCTCCATGTGGAGCTGTATTTGGGAATGTTATTGTGCAGCTGGGATGTACTAATAGGCTTCATCTGCCAGCTCCAGCTGTGGAGAGAGCACCTGGCATAGGTAGACATGCCCAAATTTCCTTACATCACACCTGTCTCTTATACAGAAAATGGAAAGAAACACACTGTAAGCCATATCCATGGTTTTTGAATCAGGTCCTTTCATATCAATATTTGCAACCTGTAAAGTATTATCTTACGGATAAATAGAGGAGCATTTATTTATTTATTAAAACAAGGCATGCATTTTTTCTGTGGAATAGCAAATGTTCTTTCAGAAGCTTAGTTTGCATTAAAAATCTAGGTAGAAACTCAGAGAATTCAGACTTATCTCAAAACCATTTTAAAAACTGTGATTACCTTAATTACTGTAGTTTGAACTGTAGCAGCCGACAGGGCCCAAAGCAAGTTAAATGTTTAGATAATTTTTCCACTATATAACTTGACATGAGAGAGGCAGACAAGCCTCAGGAAGGACTATGATGAGATGGAGTGAGTTTTCAGTAAGTACACTGGGTGTTTAAATGAATGTGTGCCCTCTCTGTGCTTACTGGAGTTTCTGGAGGGACAAATGATCTGCACATTCAGAATGAATATGTATTTCATTTGCCTTCTCATTCCTTACTTCTCCCCTCCTCTCATCTGTTTCACTATTTGCCTCAGCTCTTTCATCACTGAGCTCCCTTAATGTCAAATAATAATAAATCTAAATCTTCAGCTGATATAAATAGGTTCCTTTGTCTCCCATGAAACTATGCTAATTTCCACCAGCTGAAAATGTGGTTCTTCTTTTTATCACCTGGTTTTATTTTTCATAAAGCCTTTTTCATATTTGCAAAGGTTTCCTCAACTAATATATTTTTATTGTGGAGAAAGACACTTCTGCACTGGAGTCATAATTTCCCTATGGTTGTTTTTCAGTGGTTACAAGGAAATAGAATCATTATTAAGTCATCCTGGAACACACATTTCACTGGGTGTAGATTTGTTGGTGCATTTTGTATGAGAGGACGGAGTGTTTCTTTTTTTATTTTAATTTCTGGAGTTCTCTTCCTTTTTTGTTAAAACAAAGTTAAAAGGAAGGAGACTTTTTGAGAACATCCACTTTTTTACATAAAATTTTTTCTAGGAGAGTCTTATAAATGTTTTATCTTGATACGCCTTTTGTCTGAACATATTTCTTAGTTTCAGGAAAATGCACATATAGGCATTAACTGAT